>JAFFSR010000295.1:387500-845000 GCA_017163975.1 Anastatus disparis
CCACTTATTTATGTCGTGAGATTAGATTAATCGGTAACCGGCAGGTCAGTCTAGCTGAAATACATGTACCCTGTACTATAATGCATATTCAAGAACCTGAAGCCAATTATGCTTCCAAATTAGGAAGCGCTGAACCCAAAGTTCCGAAAAATAACGAGTTTTGTAATTTTCCTCACAGCGTATACAGTAGCATCGAACAGCTTGCGGAAGAAATTAATAAAGTATACCAGGCGCGTGAACATCAGAAGCTTAAAACAACTAAGTTTCAGAAAAGTTATTAAATCTTAGAAAAGGATTTGCAATTGTGAAGAGCCGCACTACACGACTTTTAACGGAAAAACTCGTCGAAATTATGGTTTTGAAGATATCCCACAGAGAAACAAGAACTTTTGTCACTTCCAACTCAGGATTAAGTATAAATGCGGGCAATAAACCAGCTAGTTAAGCACGGGCCATACTAGATCAGCTTTACGCTCACACATACATATGCGAATCTTATGCAGTTGGTCATACGGAAACGGCACTTTTACGCATTGTAGCCCAGGAAAATTCAGAGTACAAATTTGGATCAACCGTTTTGAAACAGTTTGCACCAATTCAATACATACCTCTACTACATCATACTTTTCAAAATATTGTTGCCGATATAAGAGATCAACATGATCATAAAATACCATTTGCATATGGAACGCTGACGGTTACGCTTCATTTCAAGCGTAGTTGTTAATTGCATAGCGATATGTGTTATTATATTCATTACTACGACGAGCAGGCTGGTGGTGCAGGAAGCGGTATTAAAAACGTTTACTCTAGTTTAACGTTTTAAAGAGGCTTTGAAATTGGTAGCTTTCTCAAAAGATTATTCAGATAAATTGTGCCTTATTTTGCCAGTTGGACCAAAGCAGTAGGCAAAGAAGCTGTCCGAACAAGTTTGAACGTTTTGGAGGACGTGTCGAATCAGACAGCGAATTTCAAAGAGTGTCTTAACTCGCGTGTTCGAGGACGTGTCAAATGAGAGAGCGAATTTCAAAGAGTGTCTCAACTCGCGTGTTCGATAGTCGGGTCGAAATTCGAAAAAAAAGCCGCTGATAAAATTTCCGATGTTATGAAAGGTAGTGGGTATAAAGCTGTTACTGCTCAGCGAAAAGGACAGTCAATGCCAGCTCGTATTCCTGCACACAACGCATCGAGCAAGAAAAGAAAGAAGAAGACAAAAAGAAAGATAAATGAGCGTGGTGTAGGCAAGAAAAAGAAAACATTAAGGTGAAAAAAGAAAGTATGGAGAAGCGTATCCGACATTCTTGGACCTAAATAAATCATTTTTAAAAAAATGGCTTTCCTACACGCGTGTAGTGGTGAAGGTATGGAGAGCAAACTAGATATTTTGACTACCTCCGACGCAAATATCGATTAAAAGCAGTTATTTTCCCTACCGCAAACCTGTATCATCTCTCAGCAATAAAAGCGATTCACCTTTAGAATTTGTGGTTACTAGTTTAACTGAGCATTACATCAATCCAGCGCATAGAATGTTACAAGTCAGCGTGGGAATCAGACCCGTGGAAACCGACGCTAAAAACGCAGAAGTTGCTCCTATCGCTATAAGAATTTATGTAAGAAGTGCTGAGAAAGTTCGCTATATCGAATCTATTATGGCCCGTAACGTTATAAACATGGAAGATTACACTACAACGGGCTTTACCGACTTACAAAGACAATTTACTGCCCAGAAAGTATGCTGTCTTTACGCCTGGGAAGATAACCTTTATAAAAAAGAGTATTGTGCTATGCAGAGATCACATCTACTGAGAGAGTGGCTTCATTCACTACTCCCCCAAGAATCTCAACAACATTTGTTTAAAAAAAGTATTGAACTATTCTACGACTCTCTTTAAAAAGTTGCCTACAAGAAAAATAGTGTTGTGAGATTCGGGTCAAGTGCTGCTTTTACAGGGGTCGATGAGGTACACGACGACGACGACAATAAAACCATAGAATACGCAAGTAGTGGTGAGGGTTGTAGTTTAACATAAGAAAATAATAAAAATGAATACTAGCCAAATAAAGAGAGCCCTAGAAGGGTTGAAAGCCAAAACTATTGGCGTATACGCAGCAGATCGAATTCTGAATATAATGATAACACCGGTTGCGGTAGTGTGTTATACCGATGATCATACAAGATGTGGTACACATTGGGTGGCCATATTCATCGATAAAAATGAATAAGGAACATATTTTGACAGTGACGGTTTCCTACCCATCTCAAAATATCATCTTGAACGACTCAGAAGAAACTGTAAAAGTTTTCGATGGAATACCAAGAAACTGCAGAGCATCAATTCAACGTGTCGTGGTCAATATACTATTATGTTTTTATATTATATGTGTCACGGACAAAACACCTTTACTACGAGATGATCAAAAGAAAAAGAAGGAAAATCGACCATCATATACCTGGAAACAATATTCTGAAAAAGTCTCAACCAATACCTACTCTATCCCTGAAAGAAAAAGATACAAAAAATTTTATTTTAAAAATTATATATATTTACATACGGTCCTTTTCAGGACCAACAAAAGTCTCACACGTAGCAAATAATATGGTTTATGACATAATTTTATTATAATTAGACCCCAGACTTGACTTGCTTCTGTAAAAAAGAAAAAATTATTTTGTTAACTAACATTTATATGTTACTACTATTAGATTTAAATAAAATATTAGAACTTTTTTTTTCTTCCGCGCATATCTTTTGCGACTTTTTCACTTATATATATATATATATATATATATATATATATATATATATGTTCACAAATACACATACACATACATACACGTACCCTTAAGCAACTAAAATCATACAAATACACACACACACACAATTACAACATATGGTTTCTGTTATAATTTAATTATAATTAGTGCCTAGACTTGACTAGCTTCTAGACAAAAAAAAAATTTGTTTGTAAACTAACATTACTACTTTTATATTAAAGTGAAACATTAAGACTCTTTCTTTTCTCTCGCACATATCTTCCGCGACTTTTTCACTCATAAATATATACACACATACACACACATACATGCACGTACTCTAATGCACATACACCCATATAAATGCACAAATATACATACACACACACATACACACATATTTTTTAATACATAATTTTATTATAATTAGAGCCTAGACTTGACTAGTTTCTAGATAAAAAAAAACAGCTGTGGCAGTCGTGGGGACTGACCGACAGAAGTTAATACTTCTTTTGGTTTAGTGACAGCCTTGTTTCTCATAAAATGAACAATTTTCCATTACGCTTTGCCTAAAAATATATTTTATATTGAATAAATATGTATACGCACAACAAATTATCAACAAAAGTAGAATAATGGTAATTCTGGGTAAGGAGAAGGCCCCCTTAATACATTCGCCACTTACTAAGCTACTTAGGAGCACTCAGGAAATGTTTAAATTATAAGCATAAACTATAAAAACAATTTATTAAAATTTTTCAATGATTTAGTGAAAAAAACTTTATAAAAAATATATATGTTTACCCAATAAAAATTTGTAACTCGTGAGGTAGAAGAGTGCGAGTTCTGAGTTAAAAGGAGGCTTCCTAAATACATTTGCAGCTTATTTAGCAAAAGTTATGCAAAATAATTCATTTTTAAAATTCATAAAGCTGTATCTTATTATGTTATAAAAAATGGAAAATAAAGATTTACGTAATTAACAAAAATCTTTACTATTATAAAAAACATGGTAAATTGATTATTACTAATAACAATTAGAAACCTTTATAATACTGTCGAATCATAGGTTAAAACATAAAGGACTTCTAACCATTTCATGCAGTACAATGAATATCACACATCATATATATACTACAAGAGTCAAATCCCTTACAGAAAAAAAATATAATCAATAACCGTAGTAAACTATAGCTAAAGAGTGTAATAGTATTATAGTAGTGAAGTATAGTTTCTTATAATATTTTTGCGCTACTATAATCAAAGATCACAATCACTATGTAGTCAAACTATATTGAGGATTATAGTATATTATAAGTAATGATTATAGTTAATTACATCAATTTCGTCCTCCTATAATCGATAACGTGATTAATCATAATGAATAATTCCTATGGATCTATATAGTGTATCGCTTTATAATGTACTTATGGTTAAATGGTTTATAGGTTTATAATATATAAGTTGATGGTTTATGGGTTTATGAATTTATGGTTTATTGATTTATTGTTTGTCGGTTTATGTTCTATAAGCTTATGGTCTATAGGTTTATAGTATACAGGTTTATGGTTTATGGGTTTATGGTTTATGAGTTTATGGCTCATGGGCTTATGGGTTTATGGTTTATGGATTTATTGTTTATGAGTTAATGGTTTATGGGTTTATGGTTTATGGGTTTATGGCTTATGGGTTCATGGCTTATGAGCTTATGACTTATGGGTTTATAGCTTATGGATTCATGGCTTATGGACTTATGGCTTATGGGTTTATAGCTTATGGGTTTATGGTTTATAGTTTATGAGTTTATGGAATAACGGTTTATGGATTTATGGATTTATGGATTTATTTATTTATGATTAATGGGTTTATAAATTTATGTTATATGGGTTTATGGGCACGAGATATATGTGCTTATAGTATATGGGTTTATGGTTTCATAGTTCATGGGTTTATGGTTTATGGGTTAATAGTTAATGGGTTTATGGTTTATTAGTTTATGATTTGATAGTTTGTAGGTTTATAGGTTAATGGGTTACGAGTTGATAAGATAATGGTTTATGAATTTATAGATTCACTTACGATTGCTCCAAAAATCCGTATAGAGAATTAGGTGATCTAACGGAGTCTTTAAAGCGCTTGTATCCGAATACTCCTTTTTCTAGAGAGGATAAAGTATGTCCTTCATGTTCCTTGAATGCGTCAAGTCGTTAATGAAAATGCAAAAAGCGAATCGTCGCCACGTAGCGGTGGCATATATCACTCCCTACAAAGTTAATTTAAATCGTAGGCGCAAAATTCAAACTAAATAAAAAATTTTAATCATCAACAAAAAAAATTTCTATTTTTATAAACTTAAAATCATCATAACTTTAGTTCTAATTAATGAAAAAATTCGATCGAGGGTCTATTGTAAAGATTTTTGTTAATTTTTTTGATAAATTAATAAATAAAAGCATAAACGAATTGTATAAAAGACGTAATAGTTGGAAAAATGGCATGATGCGCTATGGTATCAATGCTTAAAAATGGAAAATATAAAAAAAAAGTTTAACAATCTATTTAAAAAATAAGGAAAAGTCGCATATTTTCACCTATCTTAAAAGTGAGTATTGTTTATGTATAAAAACATATCAAAATTAAAAAAAATATATATAATTTTTGAGAAAATTGCGTTTGAAAAAAATCATTTTTTCCGGTTTTTCATGAATAACTCAGAGAGATCAATTCTTATCGCAAAAATCAAAACAGCATTTAAAACTAGACTAAATTTTGCACATTTTCATGGAAAGGATGTCCAAAAAGGTCAAAAATTGAGGGAGCTACGGCCATTTGAAAATTGAGGTTCATTTTCAATTTTCTGATTTTCATTTTTACATCCAACACTAAATACGCTATAGCGAGTAAAAAAACAAATTTTCGAGCTTTCTATGAGGTAAATTTTATCTTTATATACATATTGGAAGGTATTTTTATCACTTAGAAGAGAAAAAAAATTCGATCAGTGACGGCCTGCATGAATCTGAATGGAATCAGTCACTATAAATACAATTACCCATTCTAATTATCCTTCATTTATCTTATGACAATTGCTCGAAACAGACATGGGATAATGCGCTAGTAAGATTGCTTCATTACATTCTACAGACAGCGGAATAAAGAGAGAACGATACAAAGAACATTATGAAAAAGAAACTAAAAAATTAGAACGTTTTCAAAGGTTTAACGAAAAAAAGGACCCTTGAATATATCAATTTAAATAATGATTATTTACAATAATACAATGCGTCAAAGCAGCTCCAGTTACATCAAAACACCGTCACTATAAGGTGACAAAAAAAAAGAAAGAGAATCAACCATCCTCTATTCTGAAACAATACTCTGAAAAATTTTTAACTAATACTTATTCTTTTTCCGGAAGAAAAGAATACAAACAATATTAATTTCAAAAATTCATTTATTTACATACAGTCTTTTCAAGGACCAATAAGAGTCTTAAAAGTAGGAAAAACAATTATAAAAATCAATAAGTTCATATATATAGCATACCTACCTTGCATAACTAAATTAAAGTTTTGGGGTGGTATGGAGAGACGTCAATATCGATTTTTTTCCCTCCCCTCACCTTTCTCTGAGTCTAATATAAAGTACATGGGGGAGGATAGTGCGACACTATAAACAAAAAGGGCAGGTGTGGATATGTCGCGCTATACCGACCCCATGTATTTAATATCAGACCCAGACAGAAGGAGGGGTGGAGGAAAAATCGATATTGTTGTTTTGCTATACCACCCCATATACTATTAATATATAACTGCATTGAGAAGTAGTTCTTTTTCTATAACTGTAGTATACGTATATTTATTTTTTGACACTATTTTGTAATAATTCATACTGCGCCTATTATATTTTACAGTGGCTTTGTAGTGATTTTTTAAAATTTACATAATAAATACAATAAAATAAATATACTTTTTTAGTGCAGAATAAGTAAATTAACTTCAAAAAACAGAAAAAGCCAGCTTTCACTAACCACGTAATGGGAAAAAGTTTTTTCACTACAAAGCTACCTTAAATCTCAAATAATATATACTTTTAATTTTAAGGTGTTCTTGGTGAATCTTCCCAGAGAAAATAATATTGCATTATTTTCTTACTTGTGAAACAGTCAGCTATTGATTTCTATTGCGAAAGCAGCAGAATATTAAGCAGTATGAAAGAATGCATCAAAGTAAAGGTTATCGGTAATGAATCCATTCGAGTACAGAAGCGACTTTTGATACATGAATTAAAAGAATTATGCAATCAATAGAAGTAAATGAATTTTTCTGTACATCCTGGTTTTACGAAATTTGCGGAATTCAAGCCTAAAAAATGTGTCCTCGCAAGAAGTCCTGGAACGCACACTATATGAGTGTGTCCCTTGCATCAAAACATTAAATTAAAATTAAATGCTGTGCACTGCAACCTGAAAATAAATTATCTAATTGATTTTACAGTTTGCTGAGCTGATGATAGAGGTTGTGTATTTAGAAAATGTGATAAGTGTGCATATTTGAAAGAGCAAATTAATCAGTTCTTAATTAGCAATAGCATGTTTACCGACAACATCATTTACAGTAACTGACAAGGAGAGTATTTGACTTCCGGAAAATGGATTTGGCTAAAACTGCAGGATATTATTTTTTAATCAAAAATAATGAACCCATGTTTTTTCTTCTGTGCTAATAGGCCCTATAGACGGAGATATAGACATTTCTTTGAAAATGTAGTGAAAAGAAGTCTTTATAAGAACTTGAATAACTAAACAACTGCAATAAGGCTTAAATTAGAGCTTTGAACTTGTACTTTTTTCTATTTTTTATACATTTTTCTATAAAAGTTTTAGTTGTTTAGCTATTCAAGTACTTATAATCACTTCTTTTCTCTATATTTTCGAAGAAATGTATATATATATATATATATATATAAATATATATATATATGTCTATAGAGCCTATTAGCAAAAAAGAAAAAACACGGGTTCATTTTTTTCCATCACAGAATCATATCCTGCAGTTGCAGCCAAATCCATTTCCCGGAGGTCAAATACTTTCCTTGTGAGTGCAATTAAAAACAAAAACTGACGATAATATAAGTAACAGGACATGTCTGGAGCAGTTTACCACAGACCAGGACACATTTTTTTAAGAGCTGAGTGTTGATTTTTGGGATTTGACTACACATCATTTTATTTCTGAATATTAGAAGTTTTTGAACGATTCAAAAAAACATTTAGATTTTGACATTACTTTGATAATGATGAATTTCGCAGAAAAATATGCATTTATAAACCAAGAATCAACTTAAGGATTTTATTTTAATAACACTACTGCTATAGTTCATCCTGTAGTTATGCATTATAGGGACCAAGAAGATAAAGTAATGAAAGTGCAGAGTTTTTGCATCAGCTCTAACGCTTCAAAGAAAACAGCGAGTACAGTCCATTTTCTTCAAGAACAAGTTTTAAATTATGTTAAAAAAAATTTTCATAAAAAAAAAATTATTGACTTCTTTGATGAATCTCCGACACAATATAAAAACAAGTATGAATTTTCGAATTTTATAACACTTTTCATAAGAGAATATTTTTATTATTATTATTAACTTTTTATAGAAATCACTTGATTAATGTATGTCACCACGAAGCTGATTTTGGAATCGAAGTTGTGTCATATAATTTTTTTTGACAAGCCATGGAAAAAATGCATATGATAGAGTTGAGGCAACTTCAAAACTTAACACCAAAAAAGTTTTAATTCAGAATTTGTGGAAAGATCATATTTTGGACCCCAAACGAATGTTTGAATACTCAGATGCAAAAGTGAAAAATATATAGTAACCCTGATAGAAATTTACTCTAGATCTGTCTAGATCTGTCTAGTTTCGTACGTTAAATAATCGAGGCCTTGATAAAACTAGACAAATTTTCTACCAGGGAAGTAATAAAAATATACATGAGTAAAGCTAGTATAATTAGGTCTCTTAAAATTAAGATGTAAATGGGTACATCCAATGTTTTCACAGTCAAACATTGGTACATACCTATACATATAAGTTCCAAGAGACCTTATCACTACTATCAAATTTCATTTACTAAAACTAATACTGTAATTTCTTATAATTTTACTTGGTTACGTTTTTGCAGATATTTTTACGTTATAAAAAATAATGTTTTTGACTATTTAAATGTTCATATCTCATAGAATAATGTCAATAGAGGGCTAAAATTTTGCATGAATTTTTTTCTCATAGTACAACATACTAAAATTTGGAAAAAATCGGTGACCTCTCACGGAAACTTTAAAAAAAAGTACTGTAAAAAAGTCGATACATATATATATATATATATATATATATATATATATATATATATATACAGTACCGCTCAAAAGTTCAGAGACTTTTTTTTCTAAGACTCAAATTCAAATCGTGATATCTCAGAAACACACTTTGATGAATCTAAAAAATTCAAACAGCGTTTTAAAGATCAGACAAAATACTGTTTTTATGAGCTGTAGAATATTTTAAACTCTTTTTTAACTTAATTTTTTAATGATTGAAAATTTTTTAATTTTAACGAATTTTTGAATTTTAATCAATCAACTGTAACTTTTCAAAGAATCGATAAAATTAAAACATTCAAAATCGATTGCAAAGTAGAGAAAATTTCCAAAATGATCGTATTCAATCGATTATTTATATCTATTTTGTGCGCAGAGTTACAAGCATGCAAAAATGGAGCAAATAACAAAATAATTATTCATGTGCACTAAAATATTCCATATTTTTTTCATATTCCGGTATCTATTCACAACTGTGTATCGTAAATTCAATGTATACGCAATTTATATATAAATTACAGTTGTAAGCACACCAAAACATAAAGAAACATGAAAAATGTTATTGCATTGAAAAAGTTATTTTGTAATTTGCTCTTTTTTCACACGCTTGTAACTTTGCACACGGAATAGATATTAAAAATTGATTAAATACAATCATTTAGGAAATTTTCTCTACTTTGCAATCAATTTTGAATGTTATAATTTCATCAATTCTTTGAAAAGTTACAGTTGATTAATTGAAATTCAAAAATTTCCAATCATTAAAAAATTAGGTTAAAAAAGAGTTTGAAATATTTTATAGCTTATAAAAATATAGTATTTTGTCTGACCTCTAAAACGCCGTTTGAATTTTTTAAATTCATCAAAGCGTTTTTGAGATATCACAATTTGAATTTGAATCTTTTAGAAAAAAAAATTTTTCCGAACTTTTGATCGGTACTGTACATACATTGAAAAAAAAAAAACTGAAAGTATGGAATAATAACTAATAAAAAAAAATCATTATTCTATATTACATGTTACTGTATTTGTATGTAATATGTTCGTCGTATAAAGTTGTTTTTGGATTGCCCATCAATTAAACTGTTTCATCCCTTGAAAATTGATAAGTTCATTTATTAAAACATCCAAAGATATAATTTTTATCGATCAATATTGAATAAGCGTTAAAATAAAAATTTATTGATTTTAATTTTTAAAACTCATTAAAATTATTTTTTAGATCAAGCATTAGTAATTCGCATCACTTTTTCGAAGAAGAAAAATAGTCTTTCGTAAAATAAGAATACTAATAATTTAACTTAATTAAGTATTAAATATAAAATATTTTCAATATTAGTGGTCAACTCTTGTATTTGTGCATATTAAAAATTTTTTCTAATTAACTTTGGAGATTGTAAAAAGTATGTTCATTTAAATAAACTAATATATACAAACACATACAAAAATATCCGATATTATATAAAAGTCAAACCACTTTTTTTTCCGTTTCTCCGGTTCTCCAGTTCTCCGGTTCTCGGGTTCTCGGCATTTGTTAAATGTGTCTAATCTTTTGGTAATAAGAGTAGCAATTTTTTATTGGGCCCTATATAATTAGTCCTCATTAGTCATAGATAGATAGATAGATAGATATTATTTTATTTGTATAAAAGTACAAAAACGTGTAATACAATTTGTAAATACAAAAACAATATATATTGCACAAAATGCTATAAAAAAGTATAAATGTAAATATTGCACAATTAATATCACAGTCAGTCACTAAACCTAATAATACTGAATAAGTAAGTCACAAACAAAAATAAATAAAAGTGATATCACAAAGTAATCATAAAATACTCGCAATATAAATAAAAATAATCATATAAATATAAATAAAAATCAGTCTTACAATATCTATCAGTCATAGTATTAAAATTTTAAAAAAATTAAATTTAATACATAATAAAATAAAAATAACAAGTGTACGCAATAGCATGAAACGCAGTCAAAAATAAAATCAAATAAAAATTCTCACTCACCAACCATTCAGCCAACACTCATACAATAAATACACTCGCATCTTAAACCTATATACAGGACGTTACAAAAATAAATTAAATAAATTAACATAAATATATAGTAAAAAAATATTAATCTAGGTCGAGCAAGTACCCTCTTACCGCTGCTTTGAACCTGCTGAGAGATGGAAGATGTTTAATCTCAACAGGCAGGGAGTTCCAAAAATGCGCACCTTGAACTTGGAAGGAATTCCTTCCAGTCTCAGTACGCATAAAGGGCACCGCAAGATCCCTAGTCTCTCCTCTAGTAGCCGCCCTAGGTACACGTCTAGTGAAGAGACTCGCTAGATGCTCCGGAGTATTCATGCGCACGATTTTGTACATAAGCACAGCCAAAAAATACTGTCTCCTCGAATCAGTGCGCAGCCAACCCAACACGGTTCTATAAGGAGAGACATGATCACCCATTCTCAAACCCATTACATATCTCACACATGAATTTTGTAATCTCTGTATTCGTCTTCTCAACTCCTGAGAAGCATCGAGCAGAACTACCGAACAATAGTCAAGATGTGGAAACAGCAGGGCGGTTGCTAGCTGTTTACGCAGAGTCTCCGTGGTGTACCGACGGAAAAACCGCAGGGCATACAGAACTCTATTAAACATTTTTGTAATCATATCAACGTGTAGTCATAAGCATTTTTTTGGGTCTTATATTTTTTCAGGCCCAATATGTTTTTTGGCCTTATATTTTTTTGTGCCCTATTTATTTTGGGCCCAATAACTATTTGGTGTCTAAATTTTTTTGGGCTTTACATTTTTTTGGGCCTTATATTTTCTTGCGCCCTATATTTTTTTGGCCCCATATTTTTTTTTTAATTTATATTTTCTTGGGTTCTATATTTTTTGGGCCCTATATTTTTTTTATTCTTATACATTATTGGGCTCTGTATTTTTTTAGGACCAATATTTTTTTGGGCCCAATATTTTTTCGGAATTAATATTTTTTGAGTTTTATAATTTTTTTGAGAACTATATTTTATTAGGCTCTATTTTTCTGGGTCTTATATTTTTCACGCCCTACATTTTCTAAGTCCTATTTTCTTTAAGCCTCATATTTTTTTTGGACCTTACATTTTCTTGGACTCTATATTTTTTTGAGCCCAATATTTTTTTGGTCTCTATATATTTTGGGCTTTGTATTTTTTGGGCCTTATTTTTTTTTGGGCCCTATATTTTTTTTGACTTTATAATTTCTTGGGCTCTATATTTTTTGGGCCCAATATTTTTTTGATTCTCATATATTATTGGGCTCTATATTTTTTTAGGACTAATATTTTTTTGGACATAATATTTTTTGAAAATTAATATTTTCTTAAATTGCATAATTTTTTTGGGTATTATATTTTCTCATGTTTTCTTGGGCATTATATATTTTTGGGCCCAATATTTTTTCTTTTTGGGTCTAATATTTATTCAATTCTTATATTTTTCTGTGCTCTATATTTTTGGGCCCAATATTTTTTTGAAATTTATATTTTCTTGGGTTTTGTGATTTTTTTGGATCCTATATTTTATTTAGCTCTATATTTTTCTGGGCCTTATATTTTTTAGGCTCTACATTTTTTTAAGTCTTATTTTCCTCAGGCCCAATTTTTTTCAGCCTCTTATATCTTGGCTTCAATATCTTTTTTGGTCCTATATTTTTCTAAGCCTTATATTTTTTTGGACCTACTTTTTTTCAAGTCCTATTCTCTTTGGGTCTAATTTTTTTGGGCCATTTATTTTTCTGGGCCTTATTGTTTTTTAACTTTTTTTTTGGTTTATATTTTTTTTAATCTCATATTTTTTTAAGCGCAATATTTTTTTTTATCATTATATTTTCTTGGTCTCTATATTTTTTGGGCCCAATATATGTCTGATTCTTTTATTCTTTTGATCCCAATATAATTTTGATTCTTATTTTACTTGAGCTCTATATTTTTTTGATTCTTATATTTTTTTGAGCTCTATATTTTTTTGGGCCAAAATATTTCTTTGAATCTTATATTTTTTTGATTTTTATGTATTCTTAGCTCTATATTTTTCTGAGCCCAATATTTTTTTAAAACATTTTTTTGGGCCTAATATTTTTTTTATCATTATATTTTCTTGGTCTCTATATTTTTTCTAACCCAATATTTTTTTGATTCTTATATTTACTTTGGCTCTACATCTTAGGCTCTAAATTCTGCCATGATAAACTAAATTTAACTGAATTTTCAATAATATTCATACGGCTTCCATGTCGTACAATTGGTAATGTTTGCCTGAAATCTCCTGATGCAATCACAGTTTTGCCACCAAAAGGTTGGTTCACATCGCATAAATCTTAAAAAAGACGATTAACTACTTCAAAAGCAAATTTTGAAGTCATCGATATTATATCCCAAATAATTATTTGTGTTCCCTTCGTTTGCTTTCTGCAGAATTAGGCTTAACATTACAAGTTGTACGATCTGTTATATTTAAGAGGACGTTGTATCTCTCTATCCTTTTCTAATCGAAAAATGTAGGTTTTTGGAAAAACTAGTAGTTATTACTAGAAATCAATAGTTGTCCACAACTTGTACAGTAGAAAACAATATTTTTTCTAATGAGAACAAATTAATTCTCTAGCCTCACTTATGATTTTGTAAGTGTGTCAAACTTTTTTCGAAAACAAAGCATCAAAATTAATTTCATTATTAATTAATTAATTTAATCCAGTGACCTCTTAACGCCTCTTAGTTTAAATGTTGTATATACGGTTTCTTCATCGACTAATAAATTCGCTGCTATAGCTATCCAAGCTGCACATAAATAATGTTTAGCATGTTATTTAAAATAAACTGTTAAAACGTTAAGTAAATAACTTTTTCCACTTCCACCTAGTCGATCTATAAAAATATATTTTATAGCACACTGTGTCCTAAATCCGCATTTAGGCACACAGTTGCCTGTAAACTAAGTAGCCTATTATTGCACACTATGTTCGGCAAACTTCATGCTATACAATAATGAGCTACTATTAATTTTCATAAGAAATCTGTGGGTATTGACAGTTGCGAGTCTTCCAAGCGGACCTTTATATCAGATCTCTACCTCAGGCCGAAATCTGCTCTAACATCACCCAGTAATAGAAAATTGTTTTTGGTGTTTATGTCACATTCCGTTGGTTTAAGGTGGCTCAAGCGTTTTTTTCTAAAGTGATTTCAACTCCTAAAATTTTCATAAAAATATTCTTTAAACTCTAATCTTTCGATCTATATTTTGAAAAATATGGGTTGACGAACTATTTTTTGAGAAAAAGTTATTATAAAAATGATAATAAATGTACGTGCTCTTATGGGACTGAATCGTAAATCCGATTTTACTCTATTATAAAAAGATACAATGTAAAAAAAAAAATTATATACCTATAGTTCTTTTCACGGAGATGATATTTGTAAAAAAAAATCAGGACTTGACGAAGAAATATAAGAGAAAATAAATCTAAAAGAATGCAAAATAGAATTCGCTACACATAATAGCAGCTTCTGCGCATGCGCGTCAGATACAGACGCCATACGTAAGGCTAACGTGCGTTCAGAGTGCTCGTAATCAACAAAACAGCAGGGATGTACCAAAGTAAAACGTGTAATGAAAAACAAAACAAAAATTTTTTTTTTTATTACTTCTGAGTACTCAAAATTGTTTTCTTATCTTATAAAATAATCAATAATACTATTAAATTAGTTATAATGGCTCTATCAATAAAAACATTTTGATGTTGCAGACAGGGCCCCGCTTGATACGGCACCAAGCGCTTGAGCCACCTTGAACATCGAAAACATTTATCTCTTACCTATACACACATTGTTGATAAAGAAAAAACACCTAATCGATCGACGAAGTTACATATTCAGCGGTCACCCGTCCAAGTAATAACCGCGCCCAATGCTGCTTAACTTCGCCGATCGGCTGAGGCGCAGTTCCGTAACTCCACCAATGTGCCGGTACACTTTTTAAATTAAATAACAATAATAAGAACGTGAGATACGAGTGAAACTAAAGTTAATGCCAGTGTAACATATGAAACGAAGAGGTAGTATCATTGTATTATCATTATTATACGATTCAAATAAATATTTGAGATTACAGTTTTATTTTTTTTTTGTTTTGATTTATCATTCATGAAATGTTAAAATTTTTTTTATTTATAGTTTTTGCTTTCCTTTCTCGATTTATAATTCACGGAATGTCTAGTGTTTGCTCTTTACGATTTTCGTTTTTATTTCACGAATTATCATTCGTGGAATGCATAGTTTTTGTTAATTATTGATTTTTGAGAGTACTCATGTAATGCGGCGGATTTATGACACTTGTGCTATAAAATAATATACGATACTTGAGACTTAAATGGCCCATTGCACGACGTGATTATCGTCCTCGCTACGCTGAGGCGATAATTTCACGTCGTGCAATAATGGGCCACTTAAGTCACATGTATCGTAATATACTATTTCTTTACTTTGGTTGTTTAAACTTTTTATAGTAGAGTTGAATATTTGCCTTTGTTTATCATTTGAAGAATTTATTTTCATTTCTAATTCATTAAGAATATTATTATTATTATTTGAAATTGTTTGATTATTATCTTCTTCTATAAATGTGCTTCTGTTAGGTAAATTAAAATCGTTTAAAGAAAATCCATTGACTTGTAAATTATTTTTAATAACATTCAATACAAAATTTTCACCTATATTTTTTTTGTATTCAGTATAGTATAACTTATCTTTATATTTTTCATATAAATCTCGTGCGTTTATCAGATTATGTAAAATGCAAATGAAAGCAAATAATTCACAAAGAGCATAAAGGAATTCTGTTGAAGATGCTTCTTCCAAACATCCATCCCATTCTTTATCTCCATTAATTAAGTACATTCTACTAAGTATTGGTTTTCTTTTTTTTCTACATTTTCAGTTTTTCAAAAATGTATAAAAATTTGGTATTTCTGAATACAAGTAATTTCGTGCTTCAAAATCTTCTCTATTCAATTCCAAATATGCTGTTAATGTTGTTACCACATATTTTTGCATGATCATTTCTTCTTTTCCTTCTTTAAAAATACGTTTTGTTGATTTTCTTCATGAACACTTAGCCGTTTTGTAGTATGTGAAATAACATGTAAAGGATATTCTAATAATCTGTGCATTTCTTCAGGTGGACATAAATATCGTGTATTGATGTATTGTTGGAATTCGTCATATTCATATTCAATATTTTCACAATTGTCATTTTGAAAAGTATCTTTATTTTCTGATTGAAAATCCACACTTACTTGATGTATTTTAATGTATGCACAATCATGACCTTTATAACAGTATTTGAATAAATATTCAATGCAGTGTACAGCGGAACAGACTTCTACGTTTATGCGTGCATTAAATTTCAATAATAATTAAGGATTATAAGAAACAACAAATCCATTATCTGCGATTCTTTCTATAAATTTATTTTTAAAATCATTTCATTTTTACGTTCGTATAGTAGATATCCATTGGATTTAAATGTTGTATTATTAAATTTTCTCGGAAAATTTTCAGTACATTGTTGATTTTTATCCATACACAGAAAATTTATATTTTGCATACCACAGGGACCACGTATCATAAATTGTTTAATAATACTATATAATTTTGGATAAATATCTCTATTTGGGATTTCTGCATTTATTATTTTATCAACTTTTTCGGGAATATTAAATTTATCATTTTTATCCAAGAGTAAGTTGTTCCTAATATATGCATATGCGGTAATTCTTGTTTTTGAAATTAAACTACATTATTATGTGCAATAGATTTTGCTAATATTCCCTTTTTTATTACTAAATTTTTGAATTCTTCTACTTTTTGATACAATATTTTTGTTATAATATCTGGTCTATCTATTGCATTTTCATAAATTTCCAAGTTTTCAATTATTTCTTTCCAATGTGGGTTACAGGTCATAGTTACAAAAAGGTCAGGTTTAACATGATAATTTACAAGTGTCATTGAGTCTATGTAATTTTGTTTAAAAAATCGTGGACTTCCTGTAAAGTTCGACGGTAATATTACCATTTTTCCAATTTTTGAAGAATCTAATTTTTTTGGTTATGTAAATAATTCATAACACCTTTGTAACAATCACTTCTTCATACGTTTTGGTTTTTTTGGTATGAAATATAATCTGGAGGTTTCAATTTTTTCAAACGCATCAACAATCAATTGTTGAGATAATTTTCCCAAATTAAGGAATTAATTAAATTCATTTCTAACACTAAATCTATAATTATGAAATTTCAAATTTAAAATATTAGATTTTAAAAATTTACTTTTCATATTTGGCATCCATCCAAAACCACCATTAGGATGAATAAGCAAATATGTTATAGGATCTCTATGTTTGCTAACTGTCGGTATACTAATTGGTTTATCATACTTAGAGTGAATGACAACATCACGTTCAATAGGAAGAAGGTCGTCTTCTCCAACATATACTATTGCAACTTCATTACAGATAGGTAGATTATATCTATTTTTATCCAAATTATTATTGCGGACAATAGACATAGTAACAGTTCTTGGAGGATAATAGATTTTTGCACAATGTCGTAGTTCTCCTTCTTCTACTTTATGCATCATTTTATAGGCTTAGGCATGAGGGTTTATGTCATTTATCAAGATATCTAAATGTTTTAATAGTGTTAAATTTATATTAAACTTATTTCGTTCAATCGTTGCCATTTCATTATCTAAAATATATAATTGTCCATATTTACGTGCTTCATCATTATTAGAATGTAACGCATATACATTATGGTAAATTTGTTCACATATTCTAATAACTTGTGGTCCTTTACCCGGCAATGGATTAAAATTGGCACCAAAATTTGCGAATGCTGAAGCATCATTGTACAACCTAACATTTCATCGGAAATCAATAATTTCTTTTGTTAATTCAGTTGCTAAAAACTTTAATTGTATTGGGTAAGGAGGATTTTCTAACAATTATACTTCACCTTCATGACAACAACTGGAGAAATCGTTACTTTTAGTATATTCGAAAGCAAAATGTTTCGCATCACAATAAACACATGTGTTTGTCATGGAACCAATGTTGTTTTCAGATATGAGATTTTCATCGAAATATATATTTGCTATACAATCCATCAGTTTCAAATTAATTTTTTTAGTTAATATTTTTTCATTTAATTTCTTTGATTTTTTTTCTACTTTGCCCTTTATTGTTTCATCAATAACTTTGTTCAATACAATATTATGATTGTTATTGTAATTATTATAATTGTAATTATTATTGTCTTCAATTTTTAATCGTTTACATTTAATGAATAATATCTTTAATTGATAAGAATGATATTTATGTTTTCGCTTTTTTTCATCTATTGGTCTATTTATTGTAGAATCATTATTAACATGTTTATTGTCATCAATTTCTATTTGTTTACACCTTGTGCGTGATTCTTTTAATTGGTAACAATCATTTTTTACTTGTTTCTTCTTAATAATATCGGCATTTTCCAATTTTTTATTTTTAATTTGTACTATTCTGTCATGTTCATTATTTTGTTCACTAATAACTTTTCTATAAGTCTCTTTTTGCATAATTTTTTTATTTCATGCAATTTTTTCAATTTATGAGTAACTCTATTTTCAATTGATTTTATTTTTCATATCTTAATATTTTCAATTTTTTTAAATATTTATTTTGTTGTTTTGTTTTCATTTTTATGTAAGCTTTTTTCTTACGTGTAGCTTCATATGTACGTATTTGTTCCATTTTATCAGTACTCTTTTTTATCTTTGATTTCATTTTTGTTATTTTAGTTTTTTTTAATTTTTCTTTATATTCATTGGGTTGCTTTTCCTTAATTTTCATATAATCTTCTTTTTTACGTAAAGCGTTATTCGCACGTATTTGTACCAATTAATCAACACTTATTTTTTCCTTGGATTTCAGTTTTGTTATCTCAGAATTTTCTAATTTTTCTTCATACTATTTTGGTTTTTATTCTTTAATTTTTATATGGGCTCCTTTCTTACGTGAAGCCTCATTTGCACGTATTTGTTCCAATTTATCAGTACTCATTTTCTCCTTGAATTTCAATTTCGTCATCTTAGTATTTTCTTATTTTTCTTCATATTATTTTGTTTTTTTTTTAATTTTTATATAAGCTTCTTTCTTACGTAAAGCCTCATTTTCTCTTATTTGTTCCAATTTATCAGTATTCATTTTTTCCTTGAATTTTAATTTTGTTATCTTACCAGGAGAGTGTCTGAGTTGCGGATCACAGAGCCTGATGAAACTTTGGGATGAGTATTAAGGTATCAAAATATGAGTAAAGCCATAGCAGTACGGTCTAACGCTTCGAAAAACTAAAGTTATGGACTATTATAGTCTTATTTTCAGAAAAATATGAAAAAAGAACTCCCAATTGAAGTGTAAATAATTCTGTCTCAAAATGTCTTTAATAAATCCACAATAAATTAAATAAAAGCAGAGGAAGCAAGCTTCAATTTGCTGGTTTCCGAAGTAAAAAATAATAATTAGAACTAAAATTATGCTTGTTTGAAGTTGAGCAGTAAAAGAGTACCAAAAATAGTCTAAATTTTGAAGGATGGTGATTTTTAGTACTCTTTTGCTGCTTAACTTTAAACAAGCATAACTTTAGTTCTAATTATTATTTTTCAATTCGAAAACCATCGAATCAAAGCTTGCTTCCTCTGCTTTCATTTTAATTATCATGAATTTATTAAAGACATTTTTAGACAGAATTATTCACACTTTAATTAGGAGTTTTTTTTCATATTTTTCTGAAAATAAGACTATAATCGTCCATAATTTGAATTTTTCGAAGCGTTAGACCGTACCGCTGTGGCTTGACTCATATTTTGGTACCTTAATACTTATCCCAAAGTTTTATCAAGATTTGTGACCCGCAACTCAGACACTCTCCTGGTTAGTATTTTCTTATTTCTCTTCATATTTATTTAGAATTTTTTTCTTTGATTTTTATATAAGCTTCTTTCTTATGTGAAGCCTCAATTGCATGTATTTGTTACAATTTATCAATACTCTTTTTTTCTTTGAATTTTAATTTTTTTTATCTTAGTATTTTCTAATTTTTCTTTATATTTTTCTGGTTGTTTTTCTTCAATTTTTATAAAAGCTTCTTTCTTACGTACTCCTCATTCGCACGTATTTGTTCCCATTCATCAGCACCAACGAAGATAGACGCTTATAGAAGCGTACTTTAAATGGGCAAACAGGGGCTCAAAATCTAAAGCTTATGTCCTCCAGCTAGGTGGTGGCGCTACTAAAATGCCATGTATTTCTATATCCATATGTACTGATGTTTTCATATATATGGATATACGCGTAATGTGAAAGTGTCCTCCAAAAGCTGGCCCCCAAAGTTAACCCAGAAGTACTCTTTTCTATAAGCGTCTATATTCGTTGTCAGTACTCATTGTTTCCTTGAATTGCCATTTTGTTATCTTAGTATTTTCTAATTTCTGTTTATATTTATTTGGTTGTCCTTTTTTCATTTTCATATAAGCTTTTTTCTTACGTAAAGTTTCTTGAATACGTCTTAGTTCTAATTTATCATTACTTTTTTTTTCTTGCAATTTCATAATGTCCTTTTCTGAAATTTTTTTATATTTATGTGATTGTTCTGTTACCATTTTCCTATTAACGGGATGTCGGAGCTGCAGCAATTGAGTTTTGATTTTTTTATTTTATGAATATATTTTTAAATTCATAAATTAAACAAATATAATGACTTGTCTACACTAAAGCTATATTAATACAATCATTTTTGTTAAAATAAATTATTTGGACTTGTTATTTTTTCATGAGCTTGGATTGGAAATTAGATATCAAACTCGATAAACCTAAACATAAAATACGATACATTGAAAGTTTGTATTATAACTTTATATGTATAATATTTTGCTGGATTTCTTGAGTTGCCCGCACTAGAGTTTAATCCTACAAATTTTTACTTCGTAGCAAAAAAATTCGATTAAACTGAAACATGAGACTTTTTAAATCAAAAAATCAGCGGACATTGGGCGCGAACCCCGTTCCTTAAGAACTCCAGGCACGAGCTTTAAAAAATTAAAAAATATTTAAAAAATTTTCACTAAAATTTTTGCCAGCTCCACGTTAGCACGCCAATTAAGACATGAGACTTTTTAAATTAAAAAATAAGCGGACACCGGGTGCAAACCCCGTTCCTCGAGATCTCCAGGCACGAGCTCTAACCACTGAGCCAGTGTCGCACTGCTATATACAAGTCAAAATCATACGCATAAGGCTCTTCGCCGGTATAGTAGATATCTTTATGGAAATATAACATGTGGATGAAAATCCAACATGTTACAAAACGCATCGTTTATTCATAAGTTAGGATTGGAAATATTATTAGAAGGTGGGTAGCTTCGGCATGCTCTTAAGTCCTGTTACAAATAAAGCTTTTTTTTCATCCATTTTTTTTACTTCTTTTTTTTCTTCATTTAATTTAATTTTAACTGTGCTAATTTTATTATCGTTATAATTCAAGTGGATATCATTGATTCCCATTATATCATTATCTGGTTTTTAAAAATTTGTATCTAAAATGTCATTGTCAATTTCCATCAAAATTGTTTCATGATTCGAATTCTTTTGTTTACAATACATTTCCATGATCTTTTTTTGATCTGCCAATAAATGCATTTGTGAGTTTTTTACTAATAGTTCAAGTTCGGCGAAATCTAAATTCAATGGTATTTGATTTAGACGCTGCTTATGACAAAAACTCCTCCTTATCATGTCCGGTGGATTATCGCAATCAATATTTGCATTATTATAATTTTGCAAAACTGAAAAAATTCTTATTTGTTGCGTTTTAAAACTTCTTGATAAACGTAATCGCATTTGAGAAACATCATATCTTAAACAACATGGACCTAAATTATAAAGTATTGCAATAGAAAAAACAATTGCAAAAACGCCACAATCATACACCGAAAAAAATCCGTAACGCCAGTGGTTCCATACCTCCTAGAACTATTATTATTGTTCGCGAGGTTGAAACTACAGCGGTCTAAGATATGCGACGCACATTATTAGATAGGTATAGTAACAGGTTTTACTAAAGCCTCATCGACGCTATATCATTCGAGTCTGGAATCACGCGCGTTCGTGTGTTTTGACGGATCGTATTTCATTTACCCCCGACAGCCAACGTTCAGCGCTCAAACTATTCCTGTATTTACAGTGAACTACTCTGTTACTATACCTATCTAATAATGTGGGTCGCATATTTGAGACGGCTGTAGTTTCAACCTCGCGAACAATAATAGTTTTAGGAGGTATAGAACCACTGGCGTTATGGATTTTTTTCGATGTAATTATCTGTTCGTGATTGTACTGTTTTGAATACTATGCTCAATTCTGATTTGTTTATAAATAATCTGTTTCTATAAATCTTATGCTCATCTCGTAGATATTTAAGATTTAAACTGTCATATATATGAATTACCTTATTATTATAATACACACAAATCCGGTGACCTTTTTCCAAATTTCCGGAAAATAATAACTGTATAAATTCTCCATCAATCGGTACTGATTTAATATATTGTGTTCTTCGAATAAGTGAAATTAATTGCATGTTGAATGTGTGGAATTGAATGCTGATTAAATTTAGTTTTAACATGAAGATAATTATTCAAGATGGAAATGTATTTAATAGAATAATATAACAATTTATAAGTTGTCACTCAATTATAATTTTTTAAACTTTTTATTCATCGTTTAAAATAATGTTAAACATACGATTATCATTTTGATAGTTTTTATAAATTATTATGTAAATTTTATAAGTATATATTATTTAAGAAGATGTAAAATGGACAGTGCACTTGCGCCGATAAATATTGACTATATTTTTATTGTATTTCAAAATTTTAAATAAAGAGATGCATTAACATATGATATGTATCACAAAGATTATTCAGTTAAATTTTTAAATAAATCTATTTATTAATTATTGAGGAGTTTGGGTTCCAATATCATTTACTAATATTTTTCTATTTGAAATGAAAAATCTAAATATCCTGAAAACTAATGATTAAAATAATTTGAAAATTCAAATAAATAATCATCATGGTACATACTACAAGTTAATACATTCTTTTTATGGAAATTTAGCAATAGAATGGAAAGACAGTTAAATATGACAGCTAATTTTTATATCTTCTTATAGCGAAATATAATCAAACTTTGACAACCAATTCAACATAATAAAATAATTGCACATTCAATGATCATATTTAATACAAATTTATATTTTCCTATCTTTATAATTGACTATTAAAAAAAATTTAATATCAAACAAATAATTTTTTAAAATTGTATTTCATAAAATTTATGTTCAAACGATATTTAAAAAAAATATTTTTATATCATGTAATGATAATTTTTCAAATGAGGTAATTTGATGTATTTTAAAAATTAATGTTTCTCTTATTAAAAATATCATTGCTTTAATGAAATGAATTTTAATATATTAATTGTTAACAATTTTTACTTAAATGACAATTCATTTAAATACTAACACGTGTACAAATGAAAATGTAATTCAGGTTAAATGAATGTTATTTATAAAAAATTGTTAACAAGTAACTTTTTAAATAATATATTTTCATGAATACTAATTTAAATACTTTATTCTCTGAATGATAACTGAATAAATTTTAATTCAATAAATTTAGTCATACAATTATAAATATATAATATTTATATAACGTTCATCAAATAATTCTTATTTTAATAAATATATTAAAAAAATAATTATTACAATAGATTGTAGTTAAATAAAAATGTTTATTTTACTAATTATAGCGTTGAAATTCATTTTTAAGAGAATTTTATTTGATTGTCATCAATGAAAAACTATTTAATATTTTAAATTAATAATCTATCAATATCAAGAAATCAAAAAGGATTGTTAAGTAATTGCAAATAATTATTTTATTATTCTGAAATATTCAAATTTAAAATTAACCAAAAATGTGTATTTTTATCTGATGGTTTTTTTATTTAAATTTCGTATTTCATATATATAAAATACATTTGTGAAAATTAATTCTATAATTCAAATTCATGGTCGTATATTAAGGTCTGGAAATTATAGTTGTTACTCAGTTCCCAGTTCTCAGTTTATTTATATCAAATATCGTGCTATCTTTTTTTCTTATGGAAGTAGAGTGAGAAATAGTCACTTGATGGAATAAATTATACACTTTTTTACTTTAAGCACATGTGTACATGTATTTTTATAGTATGTTTCATCAAATTATTTTCAATTTTCTTTGGTACTCAAAATGAACTTAAATTAATTAATTCTTATTTACTTGAAAATTAGTCATTGATACATAATAATATAATAAAAGAAAATTCAACCGAGCGACGTTAGGAGCTAAAAACTTCAATATAATTAATACTATTAACGTAAAACCCATTAAATTGTGTAACAATTTTCAACAGTTGATAAATATAATGTAAATCATATAATATACAATATATATATATATATATATATATATATATATATATATATATATATATATATATATATATATATATATATATATATATATATATATCAATTTTAAACTATTAATAGTCAATGTAATACTCAAAAGCAACTATTTTAAAACGAAATATGGAAGATAAACATGTATCGTTTTATTCCTTAAATATCACGAATTCAAATATTAATTATTAGTAATTTTAAAGTGTTATGTATTATGTAAATAATTCTATATTTGATAATTTTTAATTTTAGTAACAGGAAATGCCGCTCAAAAATAGATTAATAATTACATTTTGTGCGAAATATTGCCCTTGAATCAAGTCGGTGAAATATCAGTCTTAGTATAAAAAAAAAGATACTAAGCATCGCAAATTTATGCTCTTACTTCATAATATAATAGTACCAACATTGGTCCCTAAAATTCGAGCTATAGTATTATGTCCGGTCACCTTAAATAGGTTTACTCGGACATGTGTTTGTTTGGGATATTCCTTATTGGTATTGGTAAATATTTTTTTATTTTGAAAAGACTGCGGGATAGAGGAGCTTAATCGCTTACCTTGTCTTAACTGCTGGCTGCGTGGTCGAAAGTAAAGGAGTTTATCTACTTAATAAACTTTACACTGAAGAGCGCAGTGCTCCTCTCTGGTTGCCCGCTTGTTAATTATTTAGGAACTAGATTAATGGCACTTATGTTCGCAGAGATTATTTTTGTATATTTTTGTAAATGATATTTATTTTATTTTATTACAAATGTTATACAAGCTATTGATAAGTGAATCGCGCAGATTTACAATAATAAATCGGAAGAAACCTCGTTAGTATTTTTATTTATTTTTATTTGAAAATAAAATAGGGAATATTCTTTGTATTAACACACTTTTTCCCCTAGCAGTAAGTTGTAGAAAAATCGCGTTTTTATTGGACTGACTTGTTAAAATAAGCGCGCGACTAAATTAAGTTATTTCGCTTGTAATTAAATTTAAGAAGGAAATAAAGCGCGAGTTACAAGTTTTTATTGTTAAGATTTTACACTTGATTTATGTGCAAGTCGAAAAAGGTGTTACCCTTGCGAGGTCTAACTGCGGACTGACTTATTAAAATTATTTTTCTCTGCAAGAAAGGTACAAATCTAGAACTAAAATGCAAGTTTGTCAAAATTTAAAAGAGTGCTATTGGTCAGTTCGGCCGTGAGAAACTCTTTAAAATCTCACATTCGGTGACAGAAGATATCTTCTTATCACGCCTAAAAATGCTGAGGTAGCGTAGACGGCGCGCGTACTTACTGCTTTTCTCTTAAGACTACTACAAGAAATTAAATTTATTTTTTTAATACAGCATATTCTTTATTACTAACTATCCAATATAAAATTTATTTTAATACATGTTAAAAAAATATATGTTATCGGGAGAATGAACTGCAAATATTGCATGTTTCTATGCATGCATAATGTATATGCGTATATATAATTATATATACGTACGCACATTTATATGTATAACAAAAGGTAAAAAAAAAATAAAAATAAAAATGATTTTTCGTACATCCGTGATTATGCGGATGTAACACCCCCACCGTGAAAACAAAGCAATAAGATTTTAATTGTTTTGCTTTGGGGTTCCCAACAGTTTGAGCTCGTTGTCTCGGATGGTTTTTCTTGATAGTGGCATAGAGTTAGATCTGCTGAGTCCTCTTCTTGGCGGATTCAATGATTCCGTTGACCCGGTGGCTGTTCCGTGTTCTGATGTTTTATCCTTCTCTGTACGTTCGGGCTTAGCCAGGCTCGTAACCAAATGTGTTATCGAGCCGAAAATGGCTCCCAGGAGTCTTGTACTCCATCCATATACCGTGTATAGAGTATATCCGCGGATTATGGTGTCGAAGATTAGTTTGATTACTTGTCATAACAGGATAATCATTAATATTCCTGCCGAGATTTGGCCAAATTTTTGAAACCCGTTCCACATTTTGTTAAGCGTGGATTCCATCATTGTTTCCATTTCTGGTCCTATCCAATGGACCTACGATATCTAACGAAATCTTTTCGAAGCTAGAACCCGGTGTGTCTGTTAACACCATAGGTTGCCTAACCTTATTTCTAACTAGTTTATTTAGTTGACAAGTGCGACACGCGTTGATAAAATTTAGGATTCCCGCTTTCATATTTGGCCAAAAATGGTGTTGTCTAACTCGGTTATATGTCTTTGTTATACCTTTATGGCCGTTTATTGGTGACTCGTGAATTTCACGTATAATTTGTTCACGCAGATCTACTTCTGGTATTTGTATCAAGTTTTTACAGATTATTATCTTAGTTTGAGAATCTGAAAATATATCTTTCAACAGATCGACAATTTCACTCCACGTGATATCGTCTATCTGGTCTGTTTTTGAAATTCTCAAGGATATCAGAGATGTTGTCTGGCATACGTCTAACAGTAAAAAAATAGCATCCTTGAAAATTTCTCTATCTGTTTGTACATGCAGATTTTCTTTAATTGGCAAAGCTATCAGAATCTTATTGTCATTTTCAATGACTTTTGCTCTTGCAAGGACAATATCTTGCAGGGGCGGAAGTCTTTGTTCTTGTTGCAGAAAAAGTGCTCCTGAATCGAGAGGTTGATTTTTTTGTGTTATGAAATAGGTCAGATTGTCTTTTGCCATGAGAAAGTTATCTCTCGTTTCGATTATATTTCGTGATGGTCGAGGTCGATTTGATTCGTCTCGACCTATCTCATACTCAGCAGATAGAGGAGCTTCACCGCCCTGGACGGATTTGAATGTAATTCGTCCCTGAGCGATTGACGATCCTCAGAAATATTTGTATTTTCATTCATAGCATCGTCAGTCACGTGAGCGTCTTCGGGTGGTTTATTTGCTGTAGCTTCTAAAGATTCCTTAAGGATGTCTAGCGTCCGTGACAGTTCGTCGGCTGGCAGTTTATATCTGTCTTGCTCGATTTTAGTCAATTTTACGCTTGTTAGTATACTGTCGAAGGGTATCTTATCGTCATAGTCAAAAGAATATATATGTTCGTCTCTGTCTTAACGCGTTAACCATCGTATAGATATTACTTTATTATTTGATTTAATGTACTATTTGCTTTGGCACAAATAAAAACTGTCCTTACTGTTTCTTACTGCTAGGAAGTCATTCTTTTTAAACAGTGTCTCGGTTGCGATTGACTCTAAAGCGTTTATTTTATAGACCGGTTTACACGTATTTTCCTCGGAAGTTATCTTAACGATTTCTTTAGTTTCCGATTCGCGTATATTTTGCACTTCGTTATCCGGAGGGTTACGTGATAGCGCGTCGGCGACGAAATTAATTTTTCCTGGAAGATATCTGATTGTAAAGTCAAATTTGTCTCTTAATTCAAAATACCATTTTTTTAATTTAGATGTACAGTCCTTTATTTTGTGCAGCCAAACGGGAGGTTGGTGGTCAGTTATAAAGGTAAAATGTCGGCCAATCAGACAATAGTCGAATTGGTCACCGCAAAACCGCATTGCGAGTAGTTCCTTTTTGATAGTGCTATAATTCATCTCGATTTTTGTAATCAATCGGCTTGCGTAAGCTACAGGTAAATCTGAATTTTCCTTCTTTTGAGATAGGACACCGCCGACTGCGTAGTCTGAGGCGTCTGTTGTTAAGAATTCCTCTTCGAAGTTTGGATGTTGGAGAATTGGTTCATTAATTAGGCAGTTTTTGAGCGTCTCAAAAGCTATTTCTTGTTCATCTGCCCATTTGCAAGCTACTGCTTTCTTCAAAAGGTTTGTCAATGGCTTTGCGATCGTTGCAAAATTTGGGATGAAACGTCGATAATATCCGCACAGACCAAGAAATTGGCGTATTCCCTTGACTTTTCGTGGACGAGGGAATTTTTCAACAGCTTGGGTCTTATTTGGGTCTGGTCTCATGCCTTTATGACTAATCTCGTGACCAAGAAATATCACTGATGTTTCGTAAAATCGGCATTTTAAGGGATTTAACTTTAGGTTAGATTTCCTTAAAGTCTCTGTGAATTCCAGAAATAATTCGTCTAGATCGTTTAGATTTTCCGCAAACAGTATGACGTCATCAATATATCCTAGCTTTCCTTTTCCTTTCGAGCTTAGATCTAACGGTTTATGCCCTAATATTTTATTGGTTAATTCTTGAAAAGTACTTGCCGCTGTTCGAATTCCGAAAGGCATTCTTTTGAAGTAAAAGTGACCATAAAGAGTAGAAAAGGCTGTTTTCTCTTGGTCTTCTTCTCTAATCATCACCTGATGGAAACCTGAATACATATCCACGACGATAAAATAGCGAGCCCCGCCGAGATGCTCGACTAAATGTGTAATATATGGGATTGGATGTGGATATGGCTTGATCTTTTCATTTAATTTTCGGAAATCGACTACAACTCTCCACTGTGGCTTCCCTTCAATATCGTCTTTCTTTTTGATAACCCAGAGAGGGCTGTTAAATGGCGATTTACTTCTTTCGACTATATCTGATTCTAACAATTTACTTATTTGCTCGTAAACAACTTCTTGCAATTTTTGAGGTATTGGATACTGTTTTACGTTCACTGGTTCTTCGTCGTAGGTTTCGATTTTATGTTCGATTATGTTAGTGGCAGAAAGGGGTTCTCCTTTCAAATGAAAAACATCAGCAGTTTTTTCAATGAGCTTCTGCAGCCTTGCTTCGTTTTCTTCCGTTATATGGTTTTTAAGTATGTCGTTTAATATAAATTCTGTTCTGTTTTTGACGTTAGCATTGTATACTCGCTCATAATTTTTGTGTTTTGAACTTCGATTATCCTTTTTATATGGCTTGACGTAGAATTCAGTGACAGTATTTATGTCTAAGATAGTTCTGTTGATGCATGGTTCTATATCAGAGTAATTTACATAAGTTTTTATTGGTTGATTCACCTGATTTATTTCGATATAGTCCAGCAAATTTGCACCTGGAAGGAAATCTCGAATTATTATATCTTCTTCAGTGGTTTCTGTGCTTTCGTTATCTGATATTTCAATTTCCCCTTTTGTTAGACTTGTGCTTACCGTGTTGCGCGGAGCTTCTTCGGGCTTAGCATAAGTCTTGTAGGTGCTATGTCGCACATTGTCATCGTCGCTTACCGTGTTGCGCGGGGCGTTTTAGGGCTTTGCGTACGATTGTTTTGGATTTCGGCCGGGGGATTCGATTAGATTTGCGATAGAGTTTGGAGCGTCATCGTCTACCGTGTCGCGCGAAGCATTTTCGGACTCAACGCATGACGTTGCAGAATTGGGTAACACCTGCACAGGAACTTTAGATTTAGGAATTATATTTTCTTGAATTTGAAGGTCTTCTTCGGAAGATGAGCAAATAGTACTGTCTGAGTAGCGTCTCTGAAAGACTCTATCGTATTCTTCACCATATTCGAAAGTTATTAAGTCGTTGATTAGTTCATCGGCTGACCTTGTATCATCTACATTGGCCTGCATAGAAACAAGAGAAGGTGCTTGATTCATGACGTTAACTTCTTTTATATCTTCTGTATCCATGAAGAGAGTGCTATCTTTGTCTATAAAAATTTTCTCGTTACGATGCTGATAATATTTCTGTGTTGGTTCTAGAGTTAGCGGTGTTATTTTTAGGTCGATATCAAAGATATTGGTATTGAATACCTCTATGTCAACGTAGCCTTCGTCGTTGATTGCCATGATGTTTCCTGCCACTATGCCTTTTTCGTTTAATTTTATTTTCCTAATATAGCCATATTCATCTTCTGGGTTATTCAACGGGAAACGTACAGTTGCGGTTGCTACAGCAGGTATTCTTTTAACGTCTTTTAAATTTACGAAAGGCAAGGTTTTGTCCTTGAAAATTAGTGCCTTTCGATAGAAATTGAGGCTTGCATCGTGCTGCTCACAGAAGTTTGAACCTATCATTGCTTCTGTTTTCATCGGACAATCATTGGCGACTATAATAACCTCTGTTGGGGATCCATATATGTCAATGACGCATGTACCAATCGAAGGTATATCGGTTCCCGATATTCCTCTTAACAATGGTCGGTTTGATTCGTTAACTATTACGTCTCCGTTAAAAATGCCTATTTTGGCTATATTGGGCTGCGCACTTGAATCAACCATAGCTTCAACGAAATTATGTAGAAATTGTGGGGATTCCACGATGACGATTGGCGTTGTTTCTTTTAAGTTGACGGTGTAGATGTAAGTTCTGTTATAATCGCGTTCACTGGACGCGTTTTCTCGGTTGCCGCTCCAGGAGCGCCCTTCGCTGGAGCGTTCGTCTCGTTTTTTTGTTGATTCTCTTTGACCCATTTTAATTTACGGCATTCTTCCTTTACTTGACCTCTGTTTTTGCAAATAGGCACATATTTTTATCTGGTAATTGTTATTATGACTTTTGCTTCTGTCATTTGATTGGTTGTTGGTCTGGTTGTATCTCCCCTGATTAGATGTGGTTGCTCGTGGCACATCCGATTTTACAGCTGCTGCTTCGTTCGTATCTCGTCTATTTTCATAGAGATTCTTATTTCTTTCGTTGATCTTATATCCATGCTTCAAGTTGTCCCTATCAATCTGCTTATCTACCGCGATTGCGTCGTCGAATACTTCGTTCAGAGTTAAGTTTGCTGGGTTTTTAAGCCTTTGCCTAAATTCCGGCGGTAAGCCGTCTCGAAATCCTTTGATTATATCTCCTTCGATTTCAGAAAGTTTGTCACGAGTTAATTCATTGCTGATATCGAAACGTTTTCGATCGATAATAGCTTCTTTAAGGTCAACGATTCGTGTAATAAAATTAAGCAGTGACTCGTTCCTTCCCTTATAAATTTGATCAAGTTTACCTCTTAGATTGTTTAGAGTTTCTGTGGGGGCAAAAACGGATTTTAGTCTATCGACGAATTCGTCCAATGTTCCGAAATTATTGTGCTCGAAAGCGATATATGCTCTGTCTTCGAGTTTATTTTTCACTAACTTTATTAATTCTCTCTCAAGGTGCTGAGGAACTATTTGAGTTGCGCGTTTGCATGCTCTGACAAAAGGTATTAAGTTTGTTCCGTCAAATTTTGGTATGCTGTTCAAGGCCTCCTTTATGTAAATTCTTGGTGGCATAGTCCAGGAATTCTGTGGTTCTGCTAGGTTATTATGAGGTCTTGATGCTGGGTCTGGTGGTAATGTCTGCTGTGCTTGCGGTACGGGGGACGTTGAGCGAGTAGCACGCATTCGATCTATGTCACGGCGCATTTTTGCTAATTGAGTTATCACGTCCTCTGTCGACTTCTCGGTTTCGTCTATTGGCTTTAACCTCAAATTCGTTTTATTTTGAGATCCCAAATCTATTTTATTAGTTTGTGCTAAGGGAAAATTTGATACACTAGAGGCAGTGTCTGATATGGTAATTTCAAGATTTTCGCGGCGTTTTCTTACTTTTTCGAGTTCCTTTTCAAGCATTTGAACGCGTTCCTTTTCTGCATTTAACGAGTCCATCGCGTCCTGCTTTAACCGTTCTGCCTCACTTAGGACTTTCTTCTCACGATTCCCTAGCGCTTGTTCTAAATCCTTAATTCTTTGTTCGCGTTCTTTTAAGTTGTTAGCGTATAGTCTCAACTCCTCTTCGGTGAGCGGCAAATCTTTGTCGTTAATTCCTCCAGTAGCCATTTTACAAGATATTTAAAATCTAGGCTATTTAAAAAAAAATAGATTATCGCTTGTGCAATTATTATTATAAATTGTTATTTTTATATATAAAGATTAATTTCTTAGGTTAATTTTGAGAAAAAGGAGAAGAAAAAGAAATTTTAAATAGAATACTCCTTACTTATAGAAAAAAGGAAACGCGATATAAGAAAATTTTTTTAATCGATAGTAATTAGATTATTTTCCGACTGCAAATGTTAACCGGCTTGGTCAACTTGCAAGGGCGATAGCGGAGCTGGTGCGGGTTGTAGTTCTTCGAGACTCAAATCGATTACAACGCGCTCTTGTTGCGGTTGTCGTATCCGGGGGGGGGGAGTTATTAAATATTTAGCTGGCGTGTCGATTACGTATAAGTTAACGACTAAACCCCTTTTTGGTCCGATTTTCTTTCTCGGTAGTAGAAATTGTGACTCTAGATCAATGTTGTTTTCTTTGACCCACGCTATGAATCGCGCTCTGGCCTCTCCTTGCAGACTTAGCTTATCTGCTGTTTGCTTTATCTTAGGGCCAAGGCCTCTCCTTTTATTATCTGTCATTTACTGGAGAAATAAGGAGGAAAGCAGAAAAAAAGAAAAAAAAACAAAACCAAAAAGAAAAAAAAACAAAACCTAAAAGAAAAAAAAATGATTATTTGAAGAGAGGAAGAAAAGAAAAAAGGAGAGAAGGAGGAAGAAAAAGAAGAAGAAAAAAAAAAAAAAAATATTTCTTAGAGAAAAGTTGCTCCAACACCTAATTGTCTCTTTTCTTTCTCCAAGTCTTTTGCCGCTGTTAAGCGATAATAGAGAACTTGCACTATATGCCGTGAGGCTCAATAGATACAAGCCCAAAATTGAAAATAGACTTTCAGATATAGGGTCGACTTGTTTCTTCCTTTTTTTATTTTCTTCAGGTTGAGCCCTTCGTGCTGTTAAGCACAAACGGCGAATTGCAAGTCTTATGCCGTGAGGCTCAAGACCTACAAGACCCTCAAGAAATAAAACGTTATGATTGAAAAAAAAATTTTTTCTTACTCTCCACCAGAAATTTTTAAATGCTGTTAAGCATGAAAAAATAATTTACGAGTTTTATGCCGTGAGGCTCAAAAACTGTAAACCCTGTCCGAGAGAGGAAAAAAAAAGAAGGAGAGAAACAAAAAAAATATGAAAAAAAAGAAGAAAGAAAGAAAAAAAACAACAAAAAAAAAATTAATTTTTAACTCAGTTAGTGCAGAATTACATTTGCAAAGAAAGAAAAATGGTTTACTTCATATTAACATAAGAAAAGGTAACAAAGAAAAAATTAAAAGTAAATGTATAAGCGTTAGTTTAATCTTACGCCTTGCGTTAGATAAGGTGATTGAATAAGTATTTATTTTAGCTATTTGTAAGGTAAAGATTGTTACTTTAGAAAAATGTTAGTTATAGAAACAGAAAGAAGTAAAGTATTTACTTTTACTTAATGTTAGATTTATTGATTTGTTTGTTAATTTATGTATAAATAAATGAGAATTGAAATAAATGTTCTATGCTCATCAAAAGCAAGTATTTTGTCTAGTTATCTACCGTTTCCCTGCGACAGAGAACGTTTTGAACAATTTATTTAGTATTCTTTCTTTTTCTTTATTTATTCTTCTCCAAGTAATTGATTTATAGATAAATTAATATCTTAAAAACTGGTTTTGCGCTCATCTAAAACAAGTATTTTGTCTTGCGTTTCCCTGTGATAGAGAACGCTTCGAATATTTGGTTTTCGAGTAATTAATTTATAAACAAATCAAGAATTGAAAATATTAGTTTTACCCCACATAGCATGAAATATTTATGAAAGCTTTCAGAAATATTTGCAAGAAAAGAATGAAAGATTTCAAACATCTTTCGATGAAAGATTGTTGAAAGCCCGCTATGTCCGCCTGAGGGACTGCAAATAAATATTTCAATGAAAGTTTTTTGAAAGATTTCAACAAGATTTTCTAAAATATTTCAAATAAATATTTAAGAAATATTTATGCAATATTTCGAAGCAATATTTAAACAATCAAATAAATCTTTCATGAAAGATTTATGAAAGATTTCAGCAATATTTACGGCAACATTTCAAGAAAATCTTTCTGAAAAATTGATGCCATATTTCGTTGCAAGATTATCACCAGTATAGAAATCTTTCATGAAAGATTTATGAAATATTTCTCCTTTCTTTCAGAAATATATTTACTGTACATATCGATGAAATCTTTCATTAGCCTTTTGTGAAAAGTTTTAAACGGAAATGTTGTTGAAATCCCGCTATGTCCACCTGAGAGACTGCAAACAAATATTTCAATGAAAGTTTTTTGAAAGATTTTAACAAGATTTTCTGAAATATTTCAAATAAATATTTAGGAAACATCTATGCAATATTTCGAAGTAATATTTAAACAATCAAATAAATCTTTCATGAAAGATTTATGAAAGATTTTAGTAATATTTAAAGTAATATTTCAAGGGAATCTTTTTGAAAGATTTCTAAAATCTTTCATTGCAAGATTATTAACGTCATAGAAATCTTTCATTTTTACAATCTTTCGGTGATATCGATATAACATACACATACACACACACATACACATACACACACACACACATATATATTCACTTATAGTTTTCATTTACATGATACTATATTATATTTTGATACATTATACTTCTACATGAAATACATATCCGCATACATGATTTTACATTCACTTAAAGTCGCATTTGTATTGGATAAGATAAGCGCTGAGCACGTATGCACTAATCAGAGCTTTTGCCTTATATAATAAGTCAGCTATCCTCTTACCACTTGGGGACAAAACGCACCTTAAACGCGCGTTCTCCTATCGGCATGATTAGGAAACTCAATCGTTGCAGAAAAATAACTCCTAAAAATATTTCATTGAAAGATTTCTGAAATATTTTAATAATATTTCTAAATCATTTCGAATAAATATTTACACAATATATCATGGCCAGATTTAAGCAATCAAATAAATCTTTCATTGCAATATTGTAACTATCATAAAAATATTTCATGAAAGATTTATGAAAGATTTCAGCAATATCAACAGTAATATTTCGAGAAAATATTTCTAAAATATTTCTACAATCTTTCATTGCAAGATTATCAGAGTTACAAAAATCTTTCATGAAAGATTTATGAAAGATTTCAGAAATATTTACGGTAATATTTCAAGAAAATATTTATTAAAGATTTTCACAATCTTTCATTGCAAGATTATCACTGTTTTAAAAATCTTTCATGAAACATTTATGATAGATTTCAGCAATATTTACAGTAATATTTCAAGAAAATATTTATTAAATATTCCTACAATCTTTCATTGCAAGATTATCAGAGTTACAAAAATCTTTCATGAAATATTTATGAAAGATTTCAGCAACATTTACGGTAATATTTCAAGAAAATATTTATTAAAGATTTCCACAATCTTTCATTGTAAGATTATCACAGTTTTAAAAATCTTTCATGAAAGATTTATGAAAGATTTCAGCAACATTTACAGTAATATTTCAAGAAAATATTTATGAAATATTTTTGCAATCTTTCATTGCAAGATTATCAGAGTTACAAAAATCTTTCATGAAAGATTCATGAAAAATTTTAGCAACATTGACGGTAATATTTCAAGAAAATATTTATAAAAGATTTCTACAATTTTTCATTGCAAAATTAGCACAGTTTTAAAAATCTTTCATGTCAGATATATGAAAGATAGTGTGAAGGTTTTTGACTGAAGCATGGAGAACACTGGAGAGAAATCTTTTATAAATTTTTTAAACAGGTTTCCTTAAAAATTTCTATGACAGCTTCCAACAATCTTTCGTTGTAGTCTAAGTAAACAAAAAATCTCGCAGAGAAATATTGTTGAAAGATTTTATAAAATATTCCATGAAGCTTTCTTTGAGAGATTACTACTATATTTCCTTGCAATATTACATGAAATATTTATGAAATTTTGCGTCAAGATTTTTGGGAACAGCATGGAGAACGCTCAGGAGCAATCTTTCATAAATCTTTCAATTATGTTTCCTGAAAGATTTCGATGAAAGCTTCCAACAATCTTTTATTGCAGTCTAAGTGAACCATAAATCTTGCAGAGAAATATTGTTGAAAGATTTCATGAAATATTCCGTCAAACCTTCTTTGTAAGATTGCTACTACGTTTCGTTGCAATATTATATCAAAGATTTGTGAAAGATTGCGTGAAGGTTTCGAGGTACAGTAAGGGAAACGTATGGGAGAAATCTTGCATAAATCTTTCAAACATGTTTCCTGAAAGATTTCAATGAAAGCTTCCAACAATCTTTCATCGCAGTCTAAGTAAACCAAAAATCTTGCAGTGAAATATTGTTAAAAGATTTATGAAATATTCCGTGAAGCCTTCTCTGTAAGATCGCTAATATATTTCCTTGCAATGTTGCATAAAAGATTTATGAAAGATTGCGTAAAGTTTTCGAGGTACAGCTAGGAGAACGCCTGTGAGAAATCTTTCATAAATCTTTCAATCATTTTTCGTAGAAACTTTCTTTGAAAGCTTTCAGCAATCTTTCATTGTAATATAAGTTAACCAATAATCTTGCAGAGACATATTGTTGAAAGATTTATGAAATATTGTTTGTAATATTTCATCGAGATTTCATGAAATATTTCAATATAATATTACTGTAATATTGCTGAAAGATTTCATTGAAAGATTTTTTATTCGTTCGTTATATCTTGCTACGAAATATTTCAACAATATTTATAAAATATTTCTAAGAAATCTTTCACTGAAAGATTTTGAAATGTTTCACTGTTTTATTTCATGCTATGTGGGACGTTCATCTAAAGCAAGTATTTTGTCTAGTTACCTAGCGTTTCCCTGCGATAGAGAACGTTTTGAACAATGTATTTCAAATAAGAAAGGCGTTATTAGATTTTATTTTTGATTTATCAACTTATAAATAAGTTAACAGATCGAAAAAAATCTTTACTCTATGCTCATCTAAAGCAAGTATTTTGTCTAATATTATTTAGCGTTACCCTGTGATAGAGAGCATTTCGAGTGTAATTAATTAGTATAAAGAAGCAGGTTGTTAGTAATAAAAAAAAAAGAATTTGTTAATGCTTATTAGTTATTTGACAAGAAATACCCCACCGTGGCTGTCACCATTTGTTATGTCCGGTCACCTTAAATAGGTTTACTCGGACATGTGTTTGTTTGGGATATTCCTTGTTGGTATTGGTAAATATTTTTTTATTTTGAAAAGACTGCGGGATAGAGGAGCTTAATCGCTTACCTTGTCTTAACTGCTGGCTGCGTGGTCGAAAGTAAAGGAGTTTATCTACTCAATAAACTTTACACTGAAGAGCGCAGTGCTCCTCTCTGGCTGCCCACTTGTTAATTATTTAGGAACTGGATTAATGGCACTTATGTTCGCAGAGATTATTTTTGTATATTTTTGTAAATGATATTTATTTTATTTTATTACAAATGTTATACATGCTATTGATAAGTGAATCGCGCAGATTTACAATAATAAATCGGAAGAAACCTCGTTAGTATTTTTATTTATTTTTATTTGAAAATAAAATAGGAAATATTCTTTGTATTAACACACTTTTTCCCCTAGCAGTAAGTTGTATAAAAATCGCGTTTTTATTGGACTGACTTGTTAAAATAAGCGCGCGACTAAATTAAGTTATTTTGCTTGTAATTAAATTTAAGAAGGAAATAAAGCGCGAGTTACAAGTTTTAACTGTTAAGATTTTACACTTGATTTATGTGCAAGTCGAAAAAGGTGTTACCCTTGCGAGGTCTAACTGCGGACTGACTTATTAAAATTATTTTTCTCTGCAAGAAAGGTACAAATCTAGAACTAAAATGCAAGTTTGTCAAAATTTAAAAGAGTCCCATTGGTCAGTTCGGCCGTGAGAAACTCTTTAAAATCTCACATTCGGTGACAGAAGATATCTTCTTATCACGCCTAAAAATGCTGAGGTAGCGTATACGGCGCGCGAACTTACTGCTTTTCTCTTAAGACTACCACAAGAAATTAAATTAATTTTTTTAATACAGCATATTCTTTATTACTAACTATTCAATATAAAATTTATTTTAATACTTGTTAAAAAAATATATGTTATCGGGAGAATGAACTGCAAATATTGCATGTTTATATGCATGCATAATGTACATGCGTATATATAATTATATATACGTACGCACATTTATATGTATAACAAAAGGTTAAAAAAAAATAAAAATAAAAATGATTTTTCGTACATCCGTGATTATGCGGATGTAACAATAGTACTAATTGAAATTATATCACCACTCTTTTTTTAGTACCTTAGTACATAAATTAGATATACTTGATTTGGAACCTATTTTAACAATACTTTCCTTTCTCCGTGCAATTGTTAGTTCTAGTAAACGTCAAATACTGTTTCCGATTATTTCATGGTTCGTGATTGAAACACATGATTGAAAAGAATGAATTCCTATTATATTTTTTCATTAATTCTAATGCAATTTAGTAGAACAAATTCTTAATTCACCAGGATATAATTTGTATTTAAACAATTTTTATGCAAATTGTAGCTTTAATTAATCTTTTTTATAAAAATATAAGAATTTAATTTAATACAAAACTACAATATCAAAATTCATAAGTTGTGGCAATTCTTTTTTATTTTAAAATTGGCTAATTTATACATAATAATATAATATATGAAAATTCAACCAAGCGACGTTAGGAGCGAGGTATTTTTTGCCAGTATATAATTAAATACGTATTTGTGTAATGTGATTGTGAACAATCAATTTAATATTTATTTTATATTGTGCGTGTGTGTGTGTCGGTTTTTGGTGTACGTGTATGTCTTGGTGTCTGTGTATAATGATATGAATTTATGTATTTGTGTGATGGTGCTTTGCGTGCATGCAATCGTATATGTTTTGGACTGTGTGCATATATATGTGTGTGAATGTGTGTGCGTATCTCTGAGTGTATATGCTTGGGTATGTGTGTGTGTATTCAAGCGCGTGTGTATGTGTGTGTATGTATAGTTTGTATATGTATTAGTGAAAGTGTTCATGTTGGTTGAAAATTGTGTCGTATTTGTGCCGCTGTGTATGTTTTTGTGTGTGTCAGAGGATTTATCTGTGTCGTTAAGTATGTGTGTTGATAAGTGTGTGTATGTGTGGCGTGCGTGTATATGTGTGCATCTATGTTTGTGTATGTTTGGTGTGTGTGCGTATGCATGTGCGTGTATGTTTATTTGTAAATGTGTGATGGACTAATAATCATTGAAACTTTTGTTGATTACCAGCTTTTTTTATTATTCACTCTTCTGAGAGAGGTACGTATAATTATTTTCGAGCTTTGGCGCTTTCGCTTGTCATATTTTTGGGAAATAGGTAAGTTCACACTCTTCCCAGGACTATCTGTTATCCTTAGAAAATAGGGAACTGACTCAAATTATATATCTTAAGATATGAGAATTATTCAAGTTTTTTCATTGTTAATAAAAAAAATCTTTTTTCTCGTAAATAATGTAAATTAGTAACTCTTATTGAACTCGGATAGATGGTAGGCTTATACTAGTTATATATTTCTTTGATAAACCCTTTTTATATTGTTTTGCAATTCAATTATTTTTAGTTAATATCAACCCGAGCAATTGCTAGACTTTAATAAATTAAAATAAAATTTATTTATTTACATTTTCTGTGCTTAATTCCTTTCTTTCTGAAATAGAAATTATTTATTTATTCCCTTCAACTCAAGCAGATAAATTATAACCAAATACTTATTATTTACACTAACATTTTATTTTCAAAAATCTGAAATTAATTATTCACTCACGCCAACCCAAGCAGATGCTAGATTTATGTTAATGAGTTTTAATAAAATTATTAATTGAACTAATATTTGCTTTTTAAATATCTAAAGTTAATTATTCACTCGCTTCAATCCAAGTGGATGCTAGATTTTACGTGAACGAATTCAAACAAAAATTATTAGGAGAATCTAAAATTTATTATTCACTCACTTCAACCAAGCAGATACTAGATTTATGTAAATGAGTTTTAAATAATATTATTAGTCGAACTAATATTTACTTTTCAAAAATCTAATTTTAAGTATTCGCTCACGTCAACCCAAGTGGATGCTAGATTTCTGTGAACGAGTTTTCATAAAATTATTTGTCGGACAATATTGACTTTTAAAAAATCTAAAATTATGTATTCACTCACGTCAACCCAACTAAATGCTAGATTTATGTGAACGAATTTAAACAAAAGTTCATCATCGAAACCTAAAATTTATTAATCATTCACGTCAACCTAAGCAGATGCTAGATTTATGTGAATGAGTTTTAATTAAATTATCAATCGAACTAATATCTGCTTTTTAAAAATCTAAAGTTAAATATTCACTCGCTTTAATCCAAGCGGATTCTAGATTTTACGTGAACGAATTTAAACAAAAATGAATATCAAAATCTAGAATTTATTATTCCCTCACCTCAACTCAAGCAGATGCTAGATTTATGTGAATGAGTTTTGATAAAATTATTAATCGAACTAATATTAACTTTTCAAAAATCTGAAATTAAGTATTCTTTCACGCTAACCCAAGCAGATGCTAGATTTTACGTGAACGAATTTAAAATAAAATTTATCATTAAAATCTAAAATTTATTATTTACTCACGTCAACCCAAGAAAATGCTGGATTTATGTGAATAAATTTTAACAAAATTAATTATTCAATTTTCGTTCTTAATCAAAAATTGGAACCGATTAGACCAATAAAAAATACCCTTCGAAATTCAAGCGTGTTTGTATAGTTCCGGAAGTAGGAAAATCTTTTAATAGAATGATTTATGAAAGAAAATATAAATTATTATTTAAAAAATGATAACTTACTTTTTATTTAATGTAATCGATGACACACAAAACATGAGAGAGAAAGAGAAATTTTAATACGGAACCTCTTAGTTTAAGAATTAACGAATTTTTATTTTTTTCTTAAACCTTTATTGGTTGCGGGCTCGATACTCTGCGGTTTCCAAATAGTTAATAAATGAAATCTAAATGATCGGTGGTGGCTCTTGTTGAGATGAATTGAACTTCTGAATATAACGTTGTTCGAGTTCGAATGCTGCTCGAGAAATGAGTTTTTAATGGAATAGGCTGAACTGGGCTCTGTTCGGCTGTTTTATACCCCGCTTGTGTGGCGCCATATGGTTGAGCGGAGGTTAATGCGTCAGTTACCCCTACCTTGCTTCTGCAATCCTCAGTATGTATCTGCGTATATATTGTCGGTAGAGGTGGTAAACGTGCGCTTCCCCTTCTCTTCCTGAATGGTTCTCTCTCTTTTTTTCTCTTACAAATGGTCCTTCGTATACATATTGTAAATTTTTAACTATAATTTTTCATTATTGTTTATCTTCTTGGTTTTTGGGAAAATGAATTTTATTTTGGGCTAGTCGTTTTAATTATGCAAAAATAAAAAAACGATACCAAAAAAGCTATGTTTTATTGAAAACTGAATGGAATATTATAGTTCTCATCGTTTAATTATTATTTACTAAATCTAATTTGTTAACCAGTGAGTGTACTTCAAGATATGAGTTTAATATATTTCTGACTATGGCTGATTCCATTTCAAATCGAACAGTCAGTATACACTCAAGTCACCAATTACTGCGCTAATGGAGTATGTTATTCTACCCTAAAAATAAGGGTACACGTATTTTTTTATTTTGCTGAAATATCAAAATTGCATCAGATATGCACTTTTGAAAATTGCATACAAAAACTAAATGTTAAAACTGAAAATGTTGAGAATGACTTTAGAGGGCTATCGTTTTACCAATTTTCAATGAATTTTGGTAAACCTTATTTTGTTTTATTATGTTTTAAGCCCCCTTTAATTCAGTGCAAGAAATTTCAAAAAAGACTGAAAAATGACTAAGATATGTGCATTTTACCAAAAAATGCACTTTTTATGCACATGCATTTTTCTCGAAAAAACCATTTTTTTTTTGCTGAAATTTTTTGTGCTCATAGAGGACCAAATTACCTATCTAACGGTACTTGGTTGATCCCGTACTTATTTGTTTGAAGCGAGAAAAAAAATTCACAAATTTTATTGGTGAAAAATTTTTGTATATACGTTCGGAAATTTGAAGCAATGTAGATTTAAACACTATCCTTCTTTTAGCATCACCCAGGAACAACGACGTGGACGCAGAAGGTTTCTGTTCCCTTCGGGGTGCTTTTTTAAAGTGAGTTCCCCTTGCCTCTCACTGTTGGGACGCGTCAAAAATATAATTATAAATGATTACTTTTTTTTATTTTTGCACTTATTATTTTTAGTTCTAAGTGTAGCCTTACGACGTTTGACTTTTTTTTTCTTGTCTTTCACTTTAGTCAGTGCATGTATAGCTGTTCTGCCAACAAATATATGCGATTTCAATTTCCCAAGTTGTTTTAACCACATATGACTTTTTTGAATCCCATTATATTTAGGAACTGTATTCCATTCAATATTTTTTTCTTTTCTAAATTTTTCGATCTCATTTATTGGTAATAATATGATTTTGATTGCACTGGTGTACTTTTGAACCCAATTTATAAAATCGTCAGCATTTTGTATCGATTCTTCATGAAATCTTTTTAAGTTATGTGAAGTAGCATAATGCTTTAGAAGCCCACCTATTCCATCAACGGCTCCTTTCCCATGACCAGTCGCAGAAAATAACCATTTCATTTGATAAGAAAAATGTTTGAATTCATGTAGCTGAAAACGATTTTTAAATTGGCTTGCAGCTCCATCTGATATAATAGTGACTCTAGTAACTAAATCATTTTTCATAAGATCAATAATTTTATTTATTGCTAATAGCGCATATGCAGTATCATGCTTTTTGTCGTCACTAACGATCGCAAAGCTTTGCGTTATCTCTCCTTGGTAACAGACTGCAGTAAAAATAGAAATTTGGTTATTTACCCAATGATTTCCCTGAACCGCTTTATTATTTATTACAGATCAATTTTCTGCAAAATCAACGTGGATAATTAACTTAGTAGGATCAGCTTTACCTTCTTCTTTTTCTTTTTTTATAGCTTCACGTTGAATATTTTTTATGTACACGTGAGTACTTGCTTTTAGTGCGCAGATTGAAAATTTTTCTTTAAAAACTGATAAGCTTACTGTTTGTTTGATAAGATTACCATTATCCCACAAAGCAAACGTAATTTCATCTTTACAATTTTCTTTCAGTTTTAACAATTTTAATGTGATACCCTCACTACCGGGGCAATAATTGCATTCTTGCAAGAAACACGAATCAGATGGTTCAGAACACAACATTGCGATAGTTATTTCTGAACGAATTAAATCTAATTCAGAATTATTATCGCTTCTAAAACGAATTAAACTTGTAAGAAACAGTTCAAAATTTTCGCAATGTACACAAAGACAAGTTTCCTTCACAGGGCTTGTTAAGACGAAACTTGGTCTTAGACTATAGAATTTCGATTTTCCTATTTGTAAGTTTGGATTTTCTTTTCTTAATTGACTATATGTTTCTTTTAAGCTTCGAGTAAGAAACCGTTTAACTTATTTAGTTTTTGTATTATTAACTTTAACAGTAACAACATCAGATTTATTTGGACTTTGTCTACTACAATTAAAATCATCATTTAAAAAATATTCCATAGCGATATTTTTTGTATTTTCATCAATAGGATGACCAGTATATGAATCTAGCCCTGAATAAACTCCTTTATTTTTCACGAGATTTCTTGATTTATATATCATATAGTCGCTTATATTCGAGAATAGTGAGCAAATTTTTATTTTGCTTAATTTTGAAGGTAGTAGAGTTAGAAGTTTTATTTTCTCCGAAACAGAAGAACATTTTTCTAAAGCCGATTTAAAATTTTCTACAAATTTGTTCCAATAGTTTTTAGTCGAACTTTTGTCCGATTCTATTGATTCAACTGAAATGCTATACGCATCTTCTAATTTACTTCCGACAGTAGCAGAAAAAGCTGAAATTAAAGATTTTTTCTTTTTAGATACGTAATTTTCTGTTAAATTTTTAGGTATTGCAGTTTTCCTTTTTAGCGGCGAGACGCATTGAGGTAAAATTGTATTAATACTCTCGTTTAATTCCATTATTCGTTTGGGTGTCTTGGGGATAAAATCATCATGTTTTCCGCTAAAAAGTTCAGTGATTTCATTTTCAGATGTAGATTCAAGATCACTTAAAATCATTTTTGATATGCGTTCATGGCAATTTTTGCATACATTAGGAGAGGGCAGTATCTTTAAATCTAGATAAAGCTGTGCCAAATTAATGGCCAAATCTTCCAACGGTCTAAAACGTAAATTTCTGCTTTTATAAACTACCTTCTTATGCATTTGAAAGAAATCGGGACATCGAATTCTTGTAGAAGAGTGAATTTCGGACATCGTAATTGCAGAGTTTTGTTTACTTTTTCATAAGTCCGAAAAGTACCTTTCAAAGCAGACGTAAGAATAACTAGCTTGTATATAACAATTCTAATATGCAGTTTTGGTTACGCGAGGTATTTGTCCGCGAATGAGCCTCCTATTGTCTGTACATCGAAACATACATAATATAGATATACACGAATAGAATTATTTTCTATTTTTTAATATTTATTTTTATATTACGAATTTTTATATATATATATATATATATATTTATATATATATACTAGGGGGGGTACCCCCCTGCTCGCACTGCTCGCCAACCCCCAGTTGTGCTATAAATATAATTATATATTAAACATTTAAATCATTTTTAAATTTTTGAATCATTTTTTTTTTAGTTTCGTTGATAATTTAGTATATTATTTGATATATCGTAATGATTTTGAGTTTTATAAGATTTATAGGATTATTTTGTTATAATTCCTTTTTTATATCTTTTTTCTCATTTTAAACATTTTATGAGATATATCGAAAATTCATACTAAAATTTATAAATTTATTATGATATTGTAAATGGAATTATTACATGATCATTATATCATATTTTATTTAAAATTTAGTTATTTATATAACAAATAAATAAATAAAATAATTTTAAATTATTTTATACTTACTTATATTACATTTACCTGTATAAAAGTTATGAATATGTTTTTTTTATTTATTGTTGTTAGTAGTTAAATTATTTATTTATTAAAATTTCGATTTATAAATTTTAAATAATCATAACTTTTAAATATTTTAATTAATTTTTAAATATTTTATTTTTTTTATTTTCAATAATATTGATAATGTTTAAAAATTTTTTTTAAATTTATTATTATATATTGAAATATTTATGATTTATTTTAATTTTTCATATTTTATTAATAATGTTAGCTAATCTTAATAAATATTTAGAATAAATTTCATGACTTTGATTGAAGTAATATTCTGCTATTGGTTCGCGTATTATTTTTTTAATATTTCTTTCTTAACTATGTTAGGTACAATATCTCTGTTTTTCGATTCATTTTGAATATATATTTTATTTACATTTTCACAACGTGAAAGAGTTATTTGTGCTTCTATGTTATATTTGAATAATTTAGTTATTTTTAATCGCGTTTCATTACATAATCCATTTTTATACTTAAATTTCGAATTAACATAATTATGGTATTTACTTTTAATTTCAGTTCGTGTGGAGGTAATCCTTCTCTTATGTTATTTAACATTTCTATTGAATAATTCAAATGAATATTATCATCCGTTTGATCTACACCTTTGTAAAACAAATATAAATAGTTATTAATCTTGAAAGTTATATAAATTTAAACATAAATATTAATATCAATTAATTTTAAAAGTTGTATAAATCAATACTATTAAAGGTTTATAATGTAAGGTGGTGTGGAAATCTGAATCCTCAACACTATATGCTTATTTTTATTTTAATACAATAAAATATTTATAATATGAACAAATTATTAAAAATCATTATGTTTTCAACAAATGAATTAATTATAGTGTTGAGGAATTGTAATAGAATTAATTTAAATTTATATTTATTAATTTCAGATAAACTATGTAAAAAATGGTAATAAGATATCTGATGAGGCACATGTTTTTCATTTTAAATATAATAAATTGTAATTTTATGCAACTACTTTCGAGTTTTCAACAAAAAAAAAATTAAAATTTTTATATTTTTATGTAATATTATACTTGAAATATAATAAAAAAATATAAAACTATATTATGCAATATTTGATGGTTCTAAAAGGTTGTTGGGGGGATTGTGGGGAGCAAGAGGGGGTTAGTGGGGGGTCTATAGGGGGACGTGGGGGGACGTGGGGGGTAATGATCGATAACATAAAATAACGTAAATTTACGTTATTTAATCAATAAAAATCATGTGGGGGGCTGTGGGGGTTAGTGGGGGTCTATGGGGGGGATGTGGGGGGCGTGGGGGGTTAGTGGGGGTCTATGGGGGATGTGGGGGCGTGGGGGGACGTGGGGGGGGGTAATGATCGATAACATAAAATAACGTAAATTTACGTTATTTAATTAATAAAAATCATGTGGGGGGCGTAGGGGGGATGTGGGGGAGCACCGACTGAATTTTGGTTCATATAACTATATAATATAGGGATATATATATATATATCACTATTAATGAACTATACATACATACAAAGGTAAACAAATAATGAGCGAAGCATGTGACAGCGTTGGAATGAACCTTGCTTAAGACTTTCGAACGTATATACAAAAATTTTTCACCAATAAAATTTGTGAATTTTTTTTCTCGCTTCAAACAAATAAGTACGGAATCAACCAAGAACCATTAGATAGGTTATTTGGTCCTCTATGAGCACAAAAAATTTCAGCAAAAAAAAAAAATTGTTTTTTCGAGAAAAATGCATGTGCATAAAAAGTGCATTTTTTGGTAAAATGCACATATCTTAGTCATTTTTTAGTCTTTTTTGAAATTTCTTGCACTGAATTGAAGAGGGCTTAAAACATAATAAAACAAAATAAGGTTTACCAAAATTCATTGAAAATTGGTAAAACGATAGCCCTCTAAAGTCATTCTCAACATTTTCAGTTTTAACATTTAGTTTTTGTATGCAATTTTCAAAAGTGCATATCTGATGCAATTTTGATATTTAAGCAAAATAAAAAAATACGTATACCCTTATTTTTAGGGTAGAATAACATACTCCATTAGCGCAGTAATTGGTGACTTGAGTGTATACTGACTGTTCGATTTGAAATGGAATCAGCCCTATTTACTATAAAGATAAAACGTCTATTTCGATCCTCGATGACATGCATTCAATTGTTATTACGATAATTTTAACTTTTAAAATACTTTCAGAGTCTAAAAGCAGTGTATATTATTTTTATTCATTATAGAACCAAAAATACATGTTTTCAACTTTTTTTTCTATTTGCGTGATTGTCCAATTTATTATAAAAATTTATTAATGTGTTTAATTTTAATAACTGGGTTTACAATGTTTAATGCGTGAATCGTAAAAATTATTAAACATATTTGTATTTATAAATGTAAATCTGTAAAACTTAAGAGGAGGTCGAGTATATCTGTCCTTTTCTAATAAAAGAATTGATTTTTTTACAAAAATTAATAATTGTAGCAAAAAAAACGCTGCCAAGTGCTTTGGTGGAATGCTTTCTCATAGAGCTCTTTGAGTTTCATTAATTTTTTTATATTTATTTAAATGTGATTTTAATATTAAAAAATTGTCTAACATTAATATTTACTCATATTGTACTTTATAAATTTCGAACATTTATGCTAGCTGTTTGCTTTTTCAACATTTATAATTTATTTTAAATCATCAAGTAATACAAAAAAATTTGTTTTATTGAAAAAATGATATAATGTAGTAATAAAAAGAATGATGACAACAAAATTTCTAATCTTTATAAAATGCAATCATATTTATATATAAATACAGTTCATGTTTATGGCTCTATAAAAAAAACTACGCTATGAATACCAATTTTCAATAGCTTCCCGTCTAGTTATACAAAAACATAGATGGTATACAAAATTTGAAGCAAATCCATCGAGTAATTTTCGAGATCTAACTGGTTAAATAAGTAACATTTTCTTTTCAAAATTTCTTTTTCAGAATTTTAAAAATCCTCTAAAATTAAAACTACACTATAAAAATAAATTTTTGAAAATTTCCCTTCTTTTGGCAGTCGGAAATAATTTCCCTGCAATTTTTAGAACAAAACTATCGAGTACTTTACGTAGAATAAAAAAAAATAAGAAAAGAAGAATCGAAATTTTTTTTTAAATCTTTAAAATTCTCTAAAATTGTAACCACACTAAGAAAATTAGTTTTCAAAAGCTTATTTTTTTCACACAATAACGAATTAATTGTATGAAAATTTTGGAGAAAATTTATAGTATGGTTTACGCAAAATAGAAGATAAATGATAAATAAAAATGTTTTTGAAAATTTTCAAAGTGCTCTAAAATTAAAACTGCGCTGAGAAAATTAGTTTTCCAAAGCTTGTTTTCTTCAGACAGTAGCGAATAAATTGCATACAAATTTTGGAGCAAATCTATCAAATGGTTTTCGTAAAATAGAAAAAAATTAAAAATAAAAATTTTTAAAAAAATTTTAAAAATGCTATAAAATTAAAAGTGCGCTAAGAAAATTAGTTTACGAAATTTTTTATACTTCTGGCAGTCGAAATTAAGTTTCATACAAATTTTCGAACAAATTCTTTGAGTAGTTTACGCAAAATACAAAAAAAATGAAAAATCGAAATTTTTTAAAAATTCTCAAAATGATTCTTAAAAAAAAACTACGCTAAGAAAACCAATACTCAATAGCTTCCGCACCAGTTGATCGAAAAATTGAATTGTATGAAAAATTTGAAGTAAATCCATCGAGTAGTTTTTAAGATTTTATTGGCTTAATAAATAGAAACATTTTTTTTTTTAATTTCAAAATGCTCTAAAATTAAAACTAAGCTAAGAAAATCAGTTTTTAAAAATTTATTTCATCCGGGTAATCACAAATAATTTCCGGGCAAATTTTGAAGCAAATTCATCGAGTAGTAAACAAAAAAAAACCAAAAAACGAAAAATTGAAATTTTTTTTTTTTTTTAAACTCTAAAATGAAAACTACACTAGAAGAACCAATTATTAATAGCTTCCCAGCAAGCTAGTCAAAAAACTGAATTCCATGCAAAATTAGAAGCAAATCCATCGAGTAGTTCTCGAGATACAGTTTACTAACTGAATTCATACATCCACACACACACACACACACACACACACACACACACACACACACACACACACACACACACACACACACACACACACAGACACACACACACACACACACACACACACACACACACACACACACACACACACACACACACACACACACACACACACACACACACACACACACACACACACACACACACACACACACACACACACACACACACACACACACACACACACACACAAACACACACACACTCACACACACACACACACACACACACACACACACACACACACACACACACACACACACACACACACACACACACACACACACACACACACACACACACATACAGACATTTTCTGGAAATCACTTTTTTCGACTCTCCGAGTTCAAATATGTACAAATTAATGAAAAAATAGAAAAAAATTTTTTTTATCGATACAATGCTTTCTCTATGAGAAAGCAATAAGGAGATAGCCCCATCTTGTATCATAAAAAGCAATATTTTCTTTGACGAGGAAAAATTATTTTCATCGATTTATTTTGAAGAAAACCTTGAAAAACTTAAAAAATGGAGGTTAGGATGGACAATTTAGTTTTTCAAAGTTTTTCTAAAAACGAAGCGATAAAAATAATTTTTTCTCATTAAAGAAAATATTGCTTTTTATTATACGAGATGGAGCTTTCTTCTTATTTTTTGCTACAATTATTAGGTTTTGCAGAAAAATAAATTTTTTTGTTAGAAAAAGATAGAGATATACGACCTGCTCTTAAAAGAGAAAAGTGTTGAAATTTTTACGGCACACGGGATGATTTGATTTATTGAAATGAGTATGTTTAAATCCATAGGGTATTTGATTTATTCCCTTAAATTAAATGCCTAATTAACATAAATTGTACATACGCTGGCATACGCAGTTTGCTAAAAACGTATATATATATATGCGTGTGTTATTTTCTTTTTTTATAATATAAATGTGATGTAAGCGCAAAAGAAATATTGTAAAATTTACTGAATATATATATAAAAATATAAAACTTTTTAAATAAATGAGAATTAGCAACAAGATACGTAGTTTATTTCAAATCTTATTTCTACTTATGTGATTATAAATGTTTAATAATTTGAAACTTCAAAAGGAAATATTATACAATTTATTACATTACGTCAAAATTAAGTGGTTATTATTATATCTAATCACTGGAATAATACGGTGATATTTTTTTCTTTTTATTCCGTGTTTTTTTTGTTGTTTATTTATTTGAATTTAACAAGCCGTCAAGTGGCCAGTATAAAACTAAAAAGATAAATTATTCTTATTGTAAATAGTAAGGTTAGGTAAGTTATTAGCATTATGTAAAGTTAGTAGGGTTTAGCTTTGCTTATAAAATATTACTTTTCATTTATTATACACGTCGTTGTAAATTCAACACTGACTAGGAGAGTATCAGACCTCCGGATCACGGAATTTGCTCAAACTTTGAGATAAGTTTTTAGATGTCAAAATGTGAAAGCAAACAGAATTTCAGATCCCAACGCTCAATATTTCCCTAGTTACAGGCAATTAAAGAAAATCACTAAAAAAGTTACTAGATTTTCAAACGCATATAGTTTCTAAGCATTGATAGCTTGGAGCATGAAACTTTTTTAAATGAAAGCTGAGCTCAAATACTTTCGAAATAGTAGTTATACCATGTCAAAATATTATTTTTTCCCAAAGTTATAGCGTGATAAACATTGGACGTGATTTTTCTTTTTAAAACATTAATTAATAACAAAAGCTGAAATTGGGTCTAATGTTTATCAAGCTATAACTTTGGGAAAAAATAATATTTTGACATGGTATAACTACTATTTCGAAAGTATTTGAGCTCAGCTTTCATTTAAAAAAGTTTCATGCTCCAAGCTATCAATGCTTAGAAACTATATGCGTTTGAAAATCTAGTAACTTTTTTAGTGATTTTCTTTAATTGCCTGTAACTAGGGAAATATTGAGCGTTGGGATCTGAAATTCTGTTTCCTTTCATATTTTGACATCTGAAAACTTATCCTAAAGTTTGAACAAAATCCGTGATCCGGAGGTCTGATACTTTCCTAGTGAGCAATAAAGCCAAGTTACTCCCTAGCACAAACAAACTTGTACTACCCGGTTACTATCCTTCACATTCCGCCGTCCAATCCCTCCAACTCCTGCCGATCTTACCCTGATAGCTCACTGAAGCGTCTGACAACAGAAGTTACACGTATTTTCCCTCCCGAAAGGGAAAAACGTTACAGCATTTAAAATTTTTTTTGCCCAGCCATAGATTATATGTCTATCCGGGTGTCTCCGTTTTTGCGTAAGTTTATGTGCGAGAAAATCTAATTCTTTTTTGCACTAGCTTAAAATGATTCCTAACTCTGCTAATTTCTTTAATTTTTCCATTGGGTCTAGTAATGTAATTTCTCGCACTTTTGCAAAATTTATGACCCTCTCGTCTTCTTTTGAAATCATTGTTATATTTTCTTCTTCTTTTTTTACTTCATTTAAAATTATTATATCCTCATCGTTGTCCTGTGTATTAAGGTTTTTCTCTACATCATGATTATTAATACTACCATCATCTATTAAATCTATTATATCATCTAGTATACGCATTTCTGCTCTTTCTTCGATGATTGCCTCTTACCACTTTATTTGATTCATTTCCTCTTCTGTCTTATTATCTCTGCTATTTTCATTTTGTGGGATATCACCCGTTAATTTATCAAGAATATTTTTAATTCTTTCTTCTTTCTCTTTCTCTTCTATATTAGCACTTTCTTCTATATTCAAATTTTGAGAAAAAAGCGCTACACTTTTCGTCGATTCACAAACGAATTTATCAATCGCTTCTTCTCCTGCCCTCTCTTCATAACTACACTTTATCCACTCCATATTGTTTATTTCTCTAAATCTAACACCATTTTCTTTTACCGTCTCGTTAACAAACGTATTGATCCACTCCATGCTATCACCTTGTTCTTGTTCGCTGTTAACACTTTCTCCGATATTATGCATATTTTGCGAAGCAACACTTGATTCGCTAGTAACAATATTTTCAAATATTGCTTCTCCCTCTGACTCTTTAAGGATAGCATCTACTAACCACTGGACACTACTGATTTGATTAGTATTCATTTTGTTAGAAAAAATTTTCGTTTGAATCGAAAAAAACGAGAAGTACACCTACCGAATAAGTTGACGTAACTAAACTGAAAACTCTAACGATATTGCGAAGAAAACTCGTTGTAGGGTATTTTTTCACAAAAGTATTTAAAAATATAAAGATAGTGAGGTTTGTTCTTGAGATTGTAATAGAAAAATTATGGGAAACATACATCTTGTAAGCACGAAAAAAATTTTTAACACCTGCTTGGTGGATTTTGCATATTATCAAATATTCTTTCTCTTTCTTTTTTTAAAAAAAAACCTATGTTTTCTCATTTGTAGAAATCCCGGGTGGCTAGCTTTTCGTAAACATCGAATAGTACGCGAGCAACTGCTCGGTATTTTGAAAACCGATAAATATGCTTGCAAAGGCGTAAGAGAGAGATATATCTAAAATTGGACAATATGTATATATATTACAAGTGTAAGAAAAAATGTAGGCATTATGAGAGAGAAAGAGAGAGAAAAAGAAGGCAAGAGGTTTATTACACATAGCAGGTAGTAGGTAGGCAGGTTGTTCTCTATTCATTGTCAAGTGTTTTAGCCCTTTAATTTTTTGTATACATTTCTGTAATAATGGTGGAAATTTTAGGAAACACTAACGAATGAAAAGTGCATTACGAAAACAATACTGATATCAGTCGTGTACGCGTTCACCTGTCTGGTGGTTAGAATATTTTCCATCTTTCTCTGTAATTTTCATTAAACCTATTCTCCTAAATCTAAAATCATATAAATATGAAGAATCATAAGTAATACTTATTCAGTTTTTTTCTTGCGTGGTGAAACGTTCCACGTGCACTGTTCTTTTTTTATTTATAAAAAATGATGAGCAATAACAGTGAAAATAATTTTCGAATTATAATTTTCCGAATAATAAATTATTTAAATGTTCAGTTATCCGACGTTGTACGACGAAAATGTAACTTTTTATGGCATAGAGGAGTGCGCGATATGGTGTATTGTCAATTGAAAAAACAATTTTTATTTTTAATTCCATCCTGCCCGCTTCGTGTACTTGTGCGAATACATACAATGTTTTTTAAAAAAAAATCAACTTGCTGTAACAGTAGCAGCAGAATTGATAATATCAAAGAATCTGCACGATGTATATGTGTTTCAAGATCTGATGGAGGAATATAATCAATAGACATGTAAGTAGTAAAATTTTTAATACATTTTTATAATATATTTTGATATTCATAAATTCTAACCGCAGCTTTCCATATTTCTGTAAAATTAATTGTTATAAAGATTACTCGATAATTTTAATTTAAAATTTTCATAAGATATTTAAAGCTTTTTTTTAAAGATCAAGTAATCATAAAAAAGTAAATTTAAAATATATTTAAATTATTTCTAATGGAAACGGATATTGCACAAAATATTTTATATCTATTTCTAAATGTTTAAAACTTCTGAATTGAGATACGTATATTACTTACACACATTTATACACGGTCATAAACAGTTAAAGTCATTGTAATAATTTATAAGCTTTTTTTTACAATTCCTAAAATATTCTTTAATAATAATTATTTGTTGTTTAAGCGCCAAAATCTTTCCAATAGAATATATAATTAATTTGTTAATTATTTTCAGTGTTGGAAAGAAATAGTGAGATGGACGATGATGACACCGATGAAACTTTTTTCGACGAATTCGAGACATCGTTTCATCAGATAGTCAATCGCACAAAGACGACTTTTCATTCTTTCGATGGTGGCCTGCTGGATCGTCGAGTCAATGAAAGTAAGATATCTTTATTATTATAATTATTCTCAACATTATAATTATTATTATCATTATTATTATTATTAGTATCATATTATGATTATTCTGTGACAACCTTGGAGATCAGGAGGTTGCACTTAATTTATAAAAATATATATAAGCTGTAATTAATTAAGTAACAAAAAAAGAGAAACTTTATTTAAGCAATTTGTGCAGTAATCGTACGCTCGCTCAAAATGGACGCCAGCCGCGTATAGCGTACGCGACGCCGCTTGCACTAATTAAATAACTATTGGCACGACGAAAAGCAGATATTAACAAAAAGGTAAGCTAAAAGGGACACGAGCAATAAACACACAAAAAATAACGAATTAGAAAAGCCCGAAGGGAATATATGCAATAAAACGCGCACGAGATCGCCAGGCACACACGTCGTAAAAGATAGAAAGAAATTATATTATCTTAATTAGCAATCATGCACTTGCAACAATTTTAAGCACAATAAAAAGATTTAGAGAATAGTGAATCTATCTATTCTCGCTCACTCAAGCTCACGATATTCGCACACACAAAAAATACTAATACGCAATATCGCAAGTCGCTCACGAGTCGTAATGGCTCTATATCGGACGCCGGCGACAGAAGGAATAATAATGGTATTCCTTTTTGCCTCTGTTTGGCTTCGTTTCTCTTGCTGTACGCTGCGCGCGCCGTAAGACAGAGACAAACGATCCTTAAGGGACCCAAGCTCAGCTACTCGAGTCAAGCTGCTCGCTAGCTATATCAGTGCACATTATACGTGCTTTATAAATTCGCACGTGTGTGCCAACGATTTTGGGTTATAGTTTTAACTATTTGACTCGCGTGGTCTGCTTTCCGTCTTGCCCGTAGTTAGATGCTCCCATCTGTCGGCTATATGCGCCACAAATATACATAAAAGTAATATGGCCAATCTGCCATGTTACAATTCTTATTAATATTATAAATATCATTATTGTTATTATTATATTTATTCTATTATCTCATATTTTATTATCATATTATGATTATCGCTAATTTTTAAAGTGATTCGGAGAGAAGAAAATGGGAATGATACGATATCCCATTTAAACTCACCTTCTCCAGAGATTTATGCTCAGAGAATTAGGCCCATTCGACGGGCACAAGAACTGCGCTGGTTCCATGCAATGGCTGAGAATGCTACATCGTCATTGTATGCAGATTCTACCAACGATTTAACCGATTCACTAGATCGAGTATACGACAGCTTTAATGGGGCTTCAGAGCATTAATTGTTATTTTTTAAAATAAAAAATGTTGAAATTTTTAATAAATAATGTAATAGTACTAATAATAATAATGATAATAAGAATAATATTAATAATAATAGTAGCAGTATTAGTAGTAATCATGTAATAGAAATTTTTTAAATTAAATTTTAAATAAATGAAAGATTTAAAAAATTTTTTTAATTAAAAAATGTTAAAATTTTTAATGAATAATGTAATAGTACTAATAATAATAATGATAATAAGAATAATATTAATAATAATAGTAGTAGTATTAGTAGTAATAATGTAATAGAAATTTTTTTTAATTAAATTTTATATAAATGAAAGATTTTTTAAATGAATTTTCGAATTATTTATTTAATATTATTCCTAAATTTTTCATAGCATCATCATCATCATCCCTCGTAGAAGCATCAAGCACGTCTGAAAACCTTTCCACGCTTCTACCTGCTGCTGTAGAAAATGTAGGAGAAGAAGAAGAAGAGTGGGAGAAAAATACATCAGAGAGAGAAAACCAGCTCGAGTCTATCTCCAACAGCAGCATCAATCATGGGTATAGTAACAACAGAGAGAGGGAGTTCAATGTGTATGCAAGCGAGAATGTTGACAGGTATGAGTATGAGTGTGAAAGAGAATCGAGTGTGAGTGAGGTAGAGAGCGCAGCGTTTCAGATAGGTGGCGGTAAACATACTAGCGAGGGGGGAATTTTCAATAAGACCACCAGGCGTACGATTCAACATTAATTAACAAAGAAATCATTACATAAGAAAATTCCAAATGAATGCAACAAGATTAGTTCTTTGCATGCGATCTCCTACGGAAAATTTTAATCCTGTTTTATGGTTAGAATTAATCATGCGGGATTTTCATGCGCGTTTGATATCGTTAGGAGAAGAAAATGACTTAATAGGAATAACTGTAAAAAGTATTCACTTCAGCCATGGCCCAGCTGGAATGTCACTTAGACCGCTTGTTAATTTCAATGACGAGGATTGATGGGAACTTATGAGTAGTTTAACTCAAAGTAATGAAAATTTTGAAATAGATGATAGTTTTATTGTAGAGGTAACGTATGTTAATTTACCTCGTGGTACAGGACGGAAAAAAATAAATTGAGTATAAACATATTGCATAAAAAATCAATAGTTTGTATACAAAATTAAGATAATTTGTGTTTTCCGCGAGCTTTAGTTGTTGGAGAGATGTATATAGAATATAAAAAACATGATTCTATCGATATAAAAAAAAGTGGGCGAGCATTAGCGACGGACGTAGATCTTTGCAAAAAGAGTACGCTCTTTGGTTAATAAAAAACGCTGGATTGAACATACCGCCGGAAGGGTGGGGATTCCGCGAAATAGATAAATTTCAAAAGCACTTTACTAGACTTGGTATTGCAATACAAGTATATGATAAAAGAAATTTTGGAAGCGGGGAACCAGTATTTTTTAATGGTCGTGCGTTAACGGAACAATCACAAGATAATGTGGATTTGCAAGGTGTCATAAATTTATATTATGATTCGGATAATCACCATTATCACACTATTTTAAATATAACCGGAGCAGCAGGTGATAGATTTTTTTGCGAATACTGTAATAAATGTTACAAATATCCAGACCAACACAATTATTTGAATATATGCCCGAATTGTTTTGTATCACCATCATGTGAAAAAGAAAACGGTATAATGTTAAAATGTGATGAATGTCATAGAATTTTTATCAATAATACTTGCTACGAAAATCATAAAAAACCGGAACAAATAAAATAAAAAATTAAAAAATTTGCGAACTTGTTAAAATTTGTAATGTTTGTAATAAAGTCATTCATTCACATAGGGGTAAGCATGAATGTGGAGTTAATTGGTGTAAGCTTTGTCGACGAAAACATTTTATTGACGAATTATGTTACATACAGCCTCTATCGGCTAATGACGTTGAAAAAGAGCAGAAAACTCTGTTTGTATTCTATGATTTAGAAATACAACAAGATTCAGAGTATAGAAACCACCCCACTACGCGATTACACGTTCCTAACCTCTGTGTAGTATAACAAGCGTGCGATGATTGTTTAAAGAACGATAATTTATCTCAAAGATGTAATACTTGTAGTATCCGTGAGTATGTTTTTCAAAAAAACCCAATTGGCCAATTTTTAGATTTGTACATTCGCGAGAAAACAGTTTTCAAGCAGATTATATGTATTGCACACAATGCTGATGGATTTGATGGACAGTTTATGCTGAAAGAATTAGTGGAAAAATATGATCAAATGTTACCTAAGGTTATTCTTAATGGACAAAATATAATTTTGTTGCAATGCTGACGAAGAAAATTCATCGACAGTTTAAATTATTTTCACATGAAACTAAGCGCGTTAACAGAAACATTCGGCTTACCACCCAGCGCCAAAAAGGGTTACTTCCCTCACTTATTTAATACCGAATACTTATTTAATATTGAAATTTTAAGACGAGCATGTTTGGCTTTTAGAAAAATTTAGGACGAATCTATCCATTTACATGTGCGACCACTATCGCAAGCGCGTGCTCTTTCGTTTACAAAAAGAATTTCTTACTACCTAAAACTATTGGAATTGTACCATCTACGGGCTATCGTCGTGCTGATAAACATTCTCAGAAATCAATCAAATGGTTATTAGTCTGCGAACGTGAAATTGGTCGTGAAATTATTTATGCTGGTAGAGCAAGAGAATTCATGTTACCCGAAGGTTTTCTCGTCGACGGATTTTTACCTCCTTCATCGGAAAATCAGGATGAAAAGGGTATAGTTTTTGAATATGAAGGTTGTTACACGTATGGTTGCCCCAAATGTTTTAATAAAAATGGGGATACATGTCTCGCTTTTGGCCGTACGTTTAACGAAGTATATGAAAATACATTCGTAAAAATAATAAAATTCGACAACGTGGATATAAAGTTCGCTGCATATGGGAATGCGAGTTCGATAAAATTAAACTTGAGAATCCTGAAATAGCGGAATACATGCGTAATCATCCTTTAATGAGTGGAATCACGATGAACCTTCGAGAAGCATTTTTCGGAGGGGGGGGGGAGAACTGAAAATATAATTCCGTATTATAAAATTAAAGAAGGTGAAAAAATCAAATACACTGATATGTGATCCTTGTATTCTTACGTATACTAACGGGGGCAATCTCCCATTGGACATCCAAAAATTTTCATTGCGGATAAGTGTCGTAAACTGGAGAAAATAATAACAATTTGCAGCGCGTCAAAGGTCTAATTAAATGTAAAGTTTTACCACCACGACACTTGTACTTACCTCTGTTACCCTTTAAAATGCACGGGTGTTTGTTATTTGCTCTTTGTCGTTCTTGTTGCGAGGAGATGCGGGAAAGTGACTGTAATCACGAATATATTTGTGAGCGTGAATTTACGGGTACTTGGGTGGCCGATGAATTACGTAAATCTGTTGAGCTTGGCTATCGCATAACGGAAATATATATTATATGGCAATACGAAATGACACACTTTGACGGTATTAATGGAGGTCTCTTTGCAGGATACGTAAAAACGTTTTGGAAAATAAAACATAAAGCAAGCGGATGGCTCGCCTGGTGTGTAAATGACGACGAAGCGAAATTACGGTGCTTGGACGAGTATGAGAAAAATGAAGGTATACGATTGGATCGCGAGAAAATAGAAAAAAATGCTGGTCTGAGAGCTGTAGCAAAACTTTGCTTAAATTCTTTTTGGGGAAAGTATGGACATCGTAGTAATTTAAGAGGCGGCCGTATATCCCTGTCTTTGTCTAATCTAAATTTTCGTTATTATTAATAAATTAAATATTGTTATACAAAAGTAAGGGTATAGCCAAATAGATTTCAGGACAAGTAAACGATCCTATTCTATGAAAAAATATAAAATTACCACTAGTTTTCGAGTGAGATCTGAATCGGAAAAACAGTTATCAAATTCAATTGTTTTTCCGTTTCAGACCTCATAGGAAAACTAATGAAAATTTTATATTTTTTTATAGAATAGCATCGTTTGCTCGTCCTGAAATCTATTGGGCTATATCCTTACTTGTGTATAACAATATTTAATTTATTAATAATGACGAAAATTCATATTAGATAAGGACAGAGCTATACGGCCTCCTCTTAAAGCAAATGGAAATCGTAAAATCGCGTGAAATTCTCTTAAGACTGTTAACCTGTCCTGACAAAGAAGTTCTCAGTGTTTTGCCTGTAAACGATGATATTTTATACCTAAACTGGCAATTCAGAGAAGAAGCCGTGAATGCAGCAACTAATACGAGCGTGGTAATCGCAGCGTTCACAACTGCACAAACCAGGCTGGAATTGTGCGAACATATGGAAAAGCTTGATAGACGTACTTTGTACTGTGATACCGATTCGTGTATTTTTGTAAAAAAAGACGGCTCGGACGAATATGAACCACCCTTAGGGAATTCATTGGGTAATATGACGGATGAATTAAGATCTTTCAGTCCTGGTACTTACATAGATACCATGATGTCTGCTGCTTCAAAATTTTACGCTTACCGTGCCGTCACACAGTTGAGAAATACTTATGAATGTTATAAAGTTAGAGGAATAACTTTAAATTTTAAAAATTCATTAAAAATAAATTTTGATAGTATTAAAATGCTCATAGATGAAGTATTCGCGAGAAAGCATAGACAAAATAATGAGGAAGAGATAAATAAAAGCGAGATAAGATTGAATTTTAAATCCATACGGCGCACACCTTTCCACGAAGTCATAACAAGAGAAGAATTTAAAACTTGTAGCGTTGTCTTGAAAAAAAGACGATACGTTTCCCTATCACTTTCTCTTCCTTTTGTTTATAAGAGTGCTGAACAACGTTGATGATAAAAATATTGAATGAAAAGAAAAAATGTTTTTATAAAATTTAACTTATTTTACAAATAATCCAAAACATTAATTTTTTAGTTAATAATCATTAATGGATCTTAATAATACGCTGATACCCCCGCGCTGATTAGCTTATTCACTTTTATTGAGCTGATTGACGCGGGAAAATAAGCCTATACCAGAACACGTGTCAATAAGCTCATAAAAGCACGTGTGCCCGCGCCGCCGCCACCCGCGACACCATCACCCTACCTAAAAAAATAAAGAGGTCTTTCAACATAAAGAGTATAAAACTTATGGCTTCTGTATTCAGTATTCAAAATGGATACACGATGGAAACATTCCTTTACGTGCATAATTTCGAGGCCTACTATGTGTGGAAAAACTGTTTTTGTAAAGCGATTTCTTTCTAGTTTGCTACAAATGTGTAATGTGAATTTTGATCGTATTCTCTTTTACTACGCCGAGTGGCAAGAAGCATACCGTAGCGAGTTTAAAGTAGCCGGAAACCAACACATTGAATTTCGAGAAGGCTTACCGCAAGCAAGTGACTATTCCAATGACGATGATTAGAGAAAATCACGTATCTGATGCGCGAATCATCGAATAATACGGTACTTGATTTACTCACAAAAGGCTGTCACCATAAAAATATCAGTGTTATTTTTATTACGCAAAATATTTTTCATAGGGGCCAAATCAGCGTGATTTATCATTGAATTCAAATTATATCGTATTGTTCGAAAATCCTAGAGATCGCGCGCAAATACAGTTCCTCGCTCGACAAGTTTACCCTGAGGATCCAAAATTCTTGAAAGAAGCCTACATTGATGCCTGTAGTCGACCATTTAGCTATCTTCTATTAGATTTGAAACAAGATACGCCCGATGAATTTCGCTTTCGTACCGACATATTTCCCGATGACAAGCTGCACTATGCTTACGTGCCAAAATTTTTATCGAGATACAGGTGAGCATGAATAAATAAAAAGAAAGAAGCATCTGTAGTCGAGAAACAGTTTTCAAATAGCAATGGCTGGGACAACATCGATGGTCACGTTCGTAATAAAAAAAAACAAGGAAAAGGAGAAGGAGGAAATGGAAAAAGTTCCATCAAGTCTGGCATTTGCTGCACACCTGGGAAATTATATTCAAAAAAGCACGTTGCACTTTTAAACGCTCTCAGTCACGCTGACAATCAACAATGCTCAGCTTTGATTCGTACAGCCGATAAAAATCTCATAAAGTGTATTTGCGAGTGTGCTCTAAACGTATTGCAAGGTGTTGTAAAATTAAAAACTCCTCAACAAAACCGCTTAAGAAAACACAAAACTATTTTAAGAAAATTAGTAAGGAGTGGGAGGATTAGCACCAGCAGTGGTGGTGGTGTTAACGTTTGGAGAGCTAAAAAGCGTTATATAATTCAGAGTGGTGGTTCTTTTCTACCACTCCTATTGGGCCCGCTGATAAGTACAATTTTTTCAAAAATTTTAGGAAGTAAAAATTAATTTTCTTTCAAAGTAAAAAAAAGAATAAAAGTCATGGAACGCGCTCGAAAAATGGTTATTGTCCCTGAAAAAACTCTGGAACAAATACAAGGTTTTTCGCATCAGCAGCAGCAGGGGGGAGCTGTGTCTACAACTATTTCTACAACAGATAACACAACTGAAAATGCTGAAAAAACCATACAGACGCCTGGTGATAACTTAACACGGCTTGATTCAGAAATGTACAATATTATTAATTCTAAAAGTTTTAGCAGCGAGCGAGAAAAGTGTAAAAATTATTTGCAAGTTTTGCGGCATTATTTATTTTTCAAAGATAATGAACGTATGGATGATGGTGAAATAAGTCGAGATATTGATGAAATCGAAGCTACATTGGCACCTTTAACAGAAGGAAAAATACTTAATAACGTGCCTAAAATTTATGCTAGAAAAGCCCGACTTTTACTAAAACATTGGCGTGCTTTTGAGCCAGATCGATTAAAATGGGATAGTGCTGGAAGTGTTATTGTAGATGGTAAACTTATATAACAATCTAACAAAGTAGAATTACTTAATGATATTTTGCAAAAGAAAATGAAAAAGATAGAGGAGGATGACAAAGTGCCTATCGGTAGATTTGAATTTGCAAAGTTTATTGGAAGTTCGGAAACACCTAATAATCTGACTGGAAACACGGAAATTCTAAAAATTGCTAATAGACTAACGTCTCCTTTAAATACTGCGAAACGAAAAATGTTACCACCAGTATTTACACCATCCATAACGAGGTATGCTGCTAAGAAAAAGTGGTTGAAAGCCAACCTTTAAAGAGAGAATGTCCTTGGAAAATCAGTATTATGACCCTTCGCACGGAGCAGGTTATGCAGGAGCGCGAAATTTAATACGCGTAAATATAAAGGGTAAATCATTGATAAACAGAGAAAAAGAGCAAAAACGAATACACGAGTGGTTGAATAATCCAGATGCTTATACTCTTCACCGCCCTATACGGAAAAAATTTCCTAGATAACACTATAACGTTACTAACGTAGATGACGTTTAGGAGTAGAACTGTTGGATCCCAGCGCCTGTTGGAAGATAAAAAATTTAAGATTGAACGCGTTCTTCGGACCAAAGGAAGCGGCAATAAAAAATAGTTATTTGTAAAGTGGTAGGGATATCCTGATAAATTTAATTCTTGGATAAAAGTATCAGAAGTTGAAAGAGTTTGAAAATAAAAAAACAAAATGGATATTCTTGATGATTTTAGTAGCATGCGTTATTCTCCTGACAATACAACAACTTATTTTACCACTTATTTATGTCGAGAAATCAGATTAATTGGTAACTGGCAGGTTGGTCTTGCTGAAATACATGTACCCTGTACTATTATGCATATTCAAGAACCTGAAGCTTATTATACTTTCAAATTAGGAAGCGCTAAACCCAAAGTTCCGAATAATAACGGGTTTTGTAATTTTCCTCACGGCATATACACTAGTATCGAACAGCTTGCGAAAGAGATAAAAAATGTACACATGGCGCGTGATCATCAAAAACTTGAACCGACTGAGTTTCAGAAAGGTTATTACGCATTAAAATGGATTCGCGATTACGAAGAGCCGCATTACACGACTTTCAACGAAAAAATTCGTCGAATTTTCGGTTTTGAAGATATTGTTCACAGAAAAACTTTTGTCACTTCCGACTTAGGGACAAGTACAAATGTGAGCAATAGACCAGCTAGTTTAGCACGCGCCATACCTGATCAGCTTTACGTTCACACAGACATATGCGAACCTCATGCAGTCGGTGATACGGAAACAGCACTTTTACATATCGTAGCCCTGGAAAATTCAAAGTACAAATTCGCATCAACTGTCCTCAAACACTTTGCACCGATTCAATACATTCCTCTACTACATCATACCTTTCAAAATATTGTTATCGACATAAGAGATCAACATGGACGTAAAATATCATTTGAGTATGGAACGCTGACGGTCACGCTTCATTTAAAGCGTAGTCGTTAATTACATAGCAATATGAGTTATTATATTCATTATTACGACGAGCAAGCTGGTGGTGGTGGGGTTAAAAAAGTTTACTCAGGCTCCACGTTTTAAAGAGGATCGGGTATTGGGAGCTCGGATTATTTAGAAAAATTGTTCCGTATCTTGCCAGTGGAGCCAAAGCAGTAAGTAAAGAAGCTGTCCGAACAGGTTTGAACGTGTTAGACGACGTAACGAACAAAAGAGCAAATTTCAAAGAGTCTGTCAACAGTCGTGTTCGAGAGTCGGGACGAAATTTAAAAAGAAAAGCTGCGAATAAAATTTCTGATAATATGAAAGGTAGTGGATATAAGACTGTTACCGCTAAGCGCAAACGACAGTCAACACGAGCTCGTGTTCTCGTAAACAACGCATCGAGCAGGAAAAGAAAGAAAACAAAGAGAAAAACAAATAAGTGTAGTATAGGTAAGAAAAAGAAAACATTAAGGCGTAAGAAGAAAGTATTGAGAAGCGTATCCGACATTTTTGAACCTAAATAAATCATTTAAAAAATGGCTTTCCTACACGCGTGCAGTGGTGAAGGTATGAAGAGCAAACTAGGTATATTTACTCTTCCTCCAACGCTTACATCGATTGAAAGCAGTTCTTTTCTCTGCTACGAACCTGTATTATCTCTTAGTAATGAAAGCGATTCACCTTTAGAATTTTTGGTTCCTAGTTTAACCGACCATTACATCGATCTAGCGCATAAAATGTTAAAAGTAAGTGTGGAAATTTCACCTGTTGGAACCGACGCCGAGAATGCAAAAGTTACTCTTATTAACAATTTTTTACATTCGTTGTTAGAGCAAACGGACATCTTTTTCAATTTAAAGCTAGTTTCACCTCCAAACAACGCTTTTCCTTACAGAGCTTACATAGAGAAGCTCTTAAATAACGCTCCTCCTGCTTTAACATCACAACTAACCTCCGCACTATGGTATGCGGACACAGCAGGATACATGGAGGCGTCACCAGCAATTCCTACGATAACAGCTGGGGCCAATGTTGGCTCTCGGAATCGCCAATATTTTACAGGTGGCGGTAAAGTTGCCGATATGATTGGTCACCTTTATTGCGATGTATTTAATCAAGGTAAATTTTTGGTAAATGGTGTTGAGATGCGTGTGAGGCTCGTTCGTAGTAAGGACGCATTTTGTTTAATGGATTTCTCCGATGACGGAAAATTTTCAATACCCATCAGAGAAGTGACGTTAATCGTCCGTCCAGCTAAAATAAGTCCAGCTGTACTATTAGCTCATGCAAATGCTTTGGCCAAGACTACTGCAAAATATCCAATAACAAGGGTGGAAGTTAAATCATTCACTCTACATAGTGGAATTTTAAGAGATACTCTTGATAATGTTATATTGGGTCAGTTGCCAAAAAGAATTATCATAGGTTTTGTGAGTAATCGAACCTTCAAAGGTAATCAACAATTAAATCCTTTTAACTTCCAACATTATTCCATTAACTTTCTTTCTCTTTACGTTGATGGTGTTCAAATACCTAGCAAACTTCTACAGCCAAAATTCACGGGAAATGATGAACTCTATGTAGACGCTTATCACACTCTATTCTCTGGTACTGGTATACATTTTCTCAACGAGGGTATCGATGTCAGCCATACCAGTTATCCACAAGGCTACTGTCTCTTTGCATTTAACTTGACGCCTGATTTGTCATCTCATTTTTCATCTCATTGGAATCTCATTCGCTCGGGTGCTCTTCGCGTTGGAGTTCGCTGTGAGCAGGCTCTTACGGAGACAATTAATTGCATCGTTTATGCAGAATCTGGTAACGTACTAGAAATCGATTCAAACAGACAAATTACTACGGATTTCAATGCCTAAAGTGGGGGGGAAAAATGGAGGGAGAAACATTATAATACCATTTGGCTCATTCTCCAATGCTTCAGTTGCTTGTCACTCTCAGCAGTAGCACACACGCGCTCATGTTCTCGCCACAATGGATTACGTAATAGATATTCAAGATTTGAGAGATAAAGATAATAAATTTTTACCCAAGGAAGTGGCAGTAGTTTCTCTATAAAAACAAGTCATTGGTCATTAGATAATAGCACCACCTTATGAATTCAATAATTTCCCGGAAGATATAAAAACTAGTAACGATTACGTGTCGTCACGTCTTCACGGTTACAGTGGTTCGATGGGAATGTTATTATACGCAAATTACGCTATTATTTTTATAATATAGCGAAAAACGCTACAAGAATTTATGTAAGAGGTGCTGAAAAGGCTCGATATATCGAATCTGTTATGGCTCGCAACGTTATAAACATAGAAGATTACACTACTATGGGTTTTATCGACTTACAAAGACAGTTCTCTTCTCAGAAAGTATGTTGCTTTCACGCCTGCCAAGAAAGCTTCTATAAAAGGAAGTATTCTGCCATGCAGAGATCACAGCTATTAAAAAAGTGGCTTTATTCACTACTCCCTCAAGAAGACTTATCAAAAAAAAGTAGCGAACTATTCTACGACTCTCTTCAAAAACTTGCCTACAAGAAAAATAGTATTGTGAGATTTGGATCAACCACTCCTGCTCTTACAGGGGTCGACAAGGTAGACGACGATGACGATAATAAGACCATAGAGTATGCAAGTAGTGATTAGGGTTGTAGTGTAACACAAGAAAATAATACAAATGAATACCCATCAAATAAGAAGGGCCCTGGAAGGGCTGAAAGCCAAAACAATTGGCGTATACGCAGCAGATCGAATTTCGAGTGTAATGATAGCACCGATCGCTGTAGTGTGTGATACCGATGATCATACAAGACCTGGTGTGCATTGGGTGGCTATGTATATCGATAAAAATGGATACGGAATTTATTTCGATAGTTATGGATTCCCACCTATGTCAAAATATCATTTTGAAAGACTCAGAAGAAACTGTAAAAATTGTCGATGGAATACCAAGAAACTGCAAAGCATTGATTCAACGTGTTGTGGTCTATTATGTTTTTATATCATATGTGTCGCGGTGCTAGTTTACGCGAATTTTGTAGCTCCTTTTTAAATAACAAAGAAAAAAAACGATCGAATAGCTGGAAATTTTTATAAGAGGATTTTTAATAAAATTAAACATAGGAGATGTAAGTAGGCTAGCACATTTGCCAGAGAAGGTTCTCGAGGTGCAGGCCATTGTAATCAAACATGTACTTCTAGGCTAAGATACTCATAGTAATATTTATAATTTTACTTTAAATATTTTAATTAAATGTGTGCGTTTTAGATTTAAGTATAATTATTGTCAATTTTGGAATTTATATTTGAATAAAATTACTTTAGTGTGCATAAAAATATGTTTGTAATTATTTACTTACCTCTATTTTGCCAACCCATCCTACCAATCCTACCTATTCATAATAACATCTTATCTACCCTCTAAATGCTGATATATATATATATTTATATATATATATATATATATATATATATATATATATATATATATATATATATATATATATATATATATCAGCATTTAGACAGGTCGTTATTTCTCGAAACTTACTGAGCATCGCTTCCAACCCTTAGATCGATGTGTTTATACTAACAATTGAAAAAGCAGCTGGAATACCTTGTTGGAATAGAGATTTAACCTTGCCGAATCGCAAAAAACCGTATTTTTTATTGTTTTTTCTTATTTTTCTTTTTTCTGCATACAGCTATGGATGAAAAAATTTTTTCGAGACCCTCTTTCATCCTTTTTTATTGCCGTAAGTTAAAATAATATCTTATGGGTTGATTTTAGAGCCGAGAAAATTTTTGTTTCCGAATTGCTGCTCTTAAAATATTAAAAAATTTTACTCAATCGGGTTTATTCTCGTGTATTTTAAGGTTAAAAGTACTTTGTATTTTTTTTTCATTTAAGCAACCAACATAACTTTAGAGTAGGCTTAAAGATCTTCAATTTCCTTTCTTATAAAAGTTTCTAGGTGCTTCTGATACTGAGATATGGCCATTTGAATTTGATAGGAAATTCGTAGAATAAAATCTGTAAACATCGTGAGCATGCAATTGACTATCAACTCCCTCTGATTACAAATTCAGTTTCAAACCACATAGATATGGTCTAAGTAAAGCAAAATGAAGGTATTAATTTCAACAAAAAAGTGGCGCTAGGTGTCTTTCGCACAGTTATGAAATTAGTAAATACCGCTGTTGAAAATAATGACGTCTTTCCAGTACGTCTTTGAAAAATGTCTTTGAAGACGTCTTTGAAGACGTCTTTGGTCGTGTCTTAGATTGGAACAAAATAAGACGTCATTTTTTTAATGTTCTGGAAATATAGTAACCAAATTACGTCTTTTTTATAAGTAAAATAATTTTAAAGACGTATTTTTCTAATAAATACTTACAGTAAAAGACGTAAATTTTCAAAAAAAATTTTTTTTTTAACGAATGACGTCTTCCCTGTTGAAAATAATGACGTCTTTCAAAGGCGTCTTTGAAAGACATCTTTGAAAGACGTCTTTGAAGACGTCTTTTTTTTAATAAAAATGACGCCTTTTCTTACGAATTTATATTTATAAAATACGTCTTTGAAATTATGAAAAGACGTATTTTTATAAAAAAAAAAAAAAAAATACGTCTTTAAAAATATAAAAATACGTTATTTATTAAATAGCCTTTCTAAACATTGGAAAATTGACGTCTTTTTTGTTCCAATTTAAGACACGACCAAAGACGTCTTTCAAGGACGTCATTTTCTCCAAATTTAGGAAAAAAAAAACGCTATTTTTCATAAATTATGTCATTGAAAAATGACTTTACATGATATCATTTTCCATTTAAAGGAAAAAACAAAAACGAGGTAAACCTCGTTGTTTTAACTCTTCGAAAAACAAAGAGCATTTGCGATTAAGCTGAGATCATTCTGGCCTGATATATCTGCATCTTCGAAATTTGCATCAAGGATCAGAAAACTTAAAAATCGCCACCTAGTGACTTACAGTCGAATTGATGGTTGATTGCGTCAATTTAATTTTAACTCACCAGGTGGCGATTTTCAAGTTTTGCGATCCCTTATACAAATTCCAAAGACGCAGATATATAAGGCCAGAACGCTCTCAGTTCAATCGCATATGCTCTTCGTTTATCGAAGAGTTGAAACTACGAGGTTTACCTCGTTTTTGTTTTTTCCTTTAAATTGAAAATGATTATCTTGTTAAGTCATTTTTCAATGACATGATTTATGAGAAATGACGTTTTTTCCCTTAAATTTGGAGAAAATGACGTCTTTGAAAGACTTCTTTGAAGACGTCTTTGGTCGTGTCTTAAATTGGAACAAAACAGACGTCATTTTTCCAATGTTCAGAAAAGCTATTGAACAAATAACGTCTTTTTATAATTTCAAAGACGTATTTTATCAATAAAAATTCGTAAGAAAAGACGTCATTTTTATTTAAAAAAATACGTTTCTGAAATAATAAAAAGACATCATTTGTTAAATAACTTTTCTAAACATTGGAAAAATGACGTCTTTTTTGGTTCCAATCTAAGACACGACAAAAGCCGTCTTCAAAGATGTCTTTCAAAGACGTCTTAGAAAGACGTCATTATTTTCAACAGAAAAGACGTCATTCGTTTAAAAAAAGAAAATTTTTTTTGAAAATTTACGTCTTTTACTATGAGTATTTATTGGAAAAATACGTCTTTGAAATTATTTTACTTATAAAAAAGACGTAATTTGGTTACTACCCTGGTAACATGGTTAACGCAATTTTGCTGCAATTTTGCTACAATTTTCTTAAAAATCGCAGCAGAACATGTGCAGTCTGCTTCCGCATTTCATAGGGTATTTTATGAAAAGAAATTACAGCAGATTAGTGCAATAGAATTGCACGTTTCTGGCAGAGAGAGAGAGTTCAATCTACGGAACGGAAAGAATGCGCAAAATCTTGAAGATATTTTGCAGTAAACTTGCAGAAAAAACTTATTACAGACACTAGCAAAAAAATTGAGTAAATAATTCCCGACAAAGTTTTGCAGCGCAATAACGTAAGAATTGCAAATTGTCAAGTGCGGTTCTGCGAATCGTAATAAGTACACAAACATATAACAGAATCGAAACAGTCTTGCATCAGAAACTTGCAGCAGCACTTTACCTTAGATTACATAAGAATGACATAAGTTGAGCGCAATTATATGACGAGAATAAACACGCAAACTTGCAGCAGAATCCAAGCAGTCTTCCGTAAGAATCTTGCAGCAGCACTTTACCCCAGAATTACATAAATATGACGAAAGTTAAGTGCAATTATGTGACAAGAATAAACACGCAAATGTACAGCAGAATCAAAGCAGTTTTATGAGAGAATCTTGCAGCAGATTTGCGCTAAAATTACATTAGAAGGACAAAAGTTAAATGCAATCTTATCATAAGAATAATCACGCGAGTATACAGCATACTTGAAGCTATCTCGCATAAGAATCTTGCGAAAAAACAACTACAGAATTACGTATGAATGTAGAACCAAAATATTTATCATCTTTTACTGATAGAAATTTATTTAAAACTTTTCTTAGATATTATAAAAATTTTTTATCTACGTTATTTATATTTTACAGTTGGCTGCAATGGTCTCCTCTCTTCTCCCCAATGTCTACATGTATATAATTTTATACTATAACATCAGAGCTCACCCCTTTGTGTATATATATCAATTGTTTTTTGCGTTCCTTTTTTTTCCTTTTAGCCAATATGTGCCTATAGGTGATTCTTACGGAAGACTGCTTCGATTCTGCTGCAAGTTTGCGTGTTTGTTCTCGTCATATAATTGCACTCAACTTATGTCATTCTTATGTAATTCTGGAGTGAAGTGCTGCTGTAAGATTCTTACGGAAGACTGCTTCGATTCTGCTGCAAGTTTGCGTGTTTATTCTTATCTTAGAATCGCACGTTTTGATTGGCAATCTGTTACAAATCTGACGCACGTTTCAGTCGCAATTAAATTTCAGCAGATATGCATTAAAATGTGGAAACAGACCACGCAAGTTCTGCACAATCGTGCTTGCAACAGATTGTGTTACCAGGGTATATTTCCAGAACATTAAAAAATGACGTCTTATTTTGTTCCAATCTAAGACACGACCAAAGACGTCTTCGAAGACATCTTTCAAAGACGTACTGGAAAGACGTCATTATTTTCAACAGGGACCCATATATAAATAATTTTCGTAAATATCTGTAAATATCTCTAAATAACTGTAAATAATTAATAAAAAGTATTGAGACTGAAACATTAACAAAAGTTATTTACACTTATTTATTATTATTTACAATTATTTATAGTTATTTAGTTATTTACGATTTGTAACTGATTTTAAAAGTTATTTACTATTATTTACAAACACTTACAGTTACTTACTCTTAATTACTATTATGTACTATTATTTACAATTTTCAAAATTTTTAGGTAAGTAAATAGTTTATCGTTATCTATAATTATTTACGATGATTTACAGTTGTTTATAGTTATTTACTTTCGTTGTCTTGGATAATTTTTCGGAACGCATGTACACTTACTGTTAAATGATGTTTTCCGAAGGTGTACCTAAAATGACAACATCGCATATTTAGTCTATGGCGTAAGCGAACTATGAATTATACATCGAGTTTTGAATCATCAATATTTGCAACTTCGTCAATTGCACTTTGTTGGTAAAACAGCATCAAAATTTTTTAATTATCCTGTCAAATTTATAATCATATAAAAAAGATGAATTAAAACTAAATTTCAATTTGAATTATGCTGTGAAATATATATGATTGTATGAAAAATATGAATTGAAAATAAATTTTAATAATTATAAATAATTATAAAATTAAAAAATAACTGTGACTTGTCACCTGATTTTTTCACCAGGGTAATGATTTATAAAATTATTGTTATAATTAATCAATTATGAATCAGAGTTATGTATGCGGGCTCCATTAATAGCTATTTTAACAGCAGCATCAAACCCCAGATCAACTTCAGTATCTGCAACTAATCGAGGAGTTGTTAAACTGTGAAACAAGGAAACTGCAGCTTCTTTGCTTGCAAATAGTTGAAGCAAGACATGCACCTCATTTCTTTCTACAGGAATGCTTATTAATTAACTACTGAGTAAATAAATAGACTCGTTTCAGTATGCTTTTGTTTAAATATCCTATTTTGCATCCAAAAGGATATAAATTTTTACTGGATACAAATTTGACTGAACAAGGAAGAATTTTCAACTTTAAATTTCTTGACGAGTGTTTGTTATTTAAAAATTTAACATTTCTTTAATACAACCAATACTGCAAACTTAAAATGTATTGAAAAATATTTTTTTAACATTATATATTTTAGGCACTTTATTTATATTTGATATAACTATAAATACTCTGAAAACTATATGATAACAAAATTTTTAAATTATTCTTCGAAATACATAACTATATAAAAATGTTAACTTGGAACTACGTTTTAATGATTATAAATGACTTTGAAATTAAAAAATAAAGCAAAATTTCTTATATCATATCTTTATTCAAAACCTTAAATAATAATACATAAAACTTTTATAATCTTAAATCTTATGAACTACGTTTATGAAATCACAACAGGTGTATTTTGTGCACTGCTTGTGCATGGGCAGTGTGCAAACGAAGCTTGAAAAAAATTCAAAATCAAAATTCAATAGATTTCTTAATCATTTCTAAAATAAAGTCATCAAAAATCAATAATCAATGAATCCACCTTCATTATCTATCACTTTCTGCAATCTTCGTGGGACAGAATCGCATAAATTATGAAAATATTCTGGATTATCAAATAAGGCAGCCCATGCTTCTTGAACGTGTTCCACGAGCTGCTCACGATTTCGTGCCATTTCAGGTCTCCATCTTTTCACCATATATGACCAGACATTCTCGATGATGTTGAGATCTGGTGAACATGGTGGCCAGTCAAATCTCTGAAGCTGGGGATGCGCTGCGTACCAATCACGCACTATATATGCGGTATGTATAGGACTATTATCCTCCACTATATAAATTGGTACCTCATCGTCTGCGTATCGTTCTCGTAGACTTGGCAGAAGCTTATTTTCAAGAATTTTCACGTATACTTGAGCATTGAGTCTTCTGTTAATACGAAGAATACGACCGGGACCATTACCGTTAACCCACGCTCCGAAAAATTATCTAAGACAACAAAAGTAAACAACTATAAATAAGTGTGAATCATCATAAATAATTATAAATAACAATAAACTATTTGCTTATCTAAAAATTTTGAAAATTGTAAATAATAGTAAATAATAGTAATTAAGAGTAAGTAACTGTAAGTGTTTGTAAATAATAGTAAATAACTCTCAAAATCAGTTAGTAATCGTAAATAACTAAATGAATAAAAAACAATAAAAAATACGTTTTTTTGCGATTCGGCAAGGTTAAATCTCTATTCCAACAAGATATTCCAGCTGCTTTTTCAATTGTTTGTATAAACACATCAATCTAAGGGATGGGAGCGATGTTTAGTAAGTTTCGGGAAATAACGATCTGTCTAATATATATATATATTTACCAGAGAACACCTGCTGGGCTACCATATTTTCTATCCTCTAAATGACATCTATTTGCGTATACTTACCCCTCTCAAGTATACCTGGTCGGCTACTACTATTCTAACATAAAAGTATTTGACATCTTTTCTACATTCTGATTAGTTATATAAGGACAGGGATAAATGTTTTCTAAATGACAGTAAGAGTTTAGTTTTGGACAGAGCAAGACGTAAAAATGGCTCGATGTGATTTACGTGAGCCAGTAAAACCGGAGTTGCCGAACCTTTTATTATCTACTACCTACGCACACAATAAGTCTAATTCGAAGAGAATTTGTGTTGGTCTTGAATATAGTGGTGGATACTATCACGAAGTTATTTAACTACTTTCTTCAGGTGGCACGCACGAAAGTGTTTCTCTTGATCGCCGTAGTTGGGATGTTCTTAAAGATCATTTTGACGCCGTAACAGCTCATTTTCACAATCCTTATTCTCTTTATCAAGATTTCGGAAGACCAACTAAATTGTTTCTAACCAATCATGATTTTCAGCACATTGTACGGCACCGAATCTATCAGCATCGATGAAAGACCTCAACCAAACGAGATACACAACCCCGAAGAAGAAGAAGAAGAAGAAACTCCTAAGCGGTCGCTTTGCAAAAAAAAAAAATTTTCAATTATAAAAAATTTTCAATATTGTTCTAAAATTAATACCCAATTAGTAGGTTATGTAATGGAAAATATGGTAGATGATACGAATTATTATAAAAGTTTGTATTTAAAAATTGTTTTATCCGATATTTTAGCATTTAGCTCACCTATGATAGCAAAAGATTTACGAGATATAATGATTCCTGAATAAAAAAATGTGTGTTCATATCAATTAATTACTTTAATCATATAATTAACTTCGTTTGTTATTATGTATGATTAACCAATGATTGTAAAAAGATTTATCATATAAAATGATTCATGCATGAAAATGTGTGTTAATATCAATAAATAACTTTAATGCTATATTGGACTTCATTCCTTTCTATAAATATAATCACCTTTTCAATTACCCATCATTTATTTTATGACGGTCGGTCGAAACAGACATGGGACAATGCGCAGGTAAGATTGCTTTATTACATTCCACAGACAGCGGAATAAAGAGAGAACGATGCAATGAATATTATAAGAAAGAAACGGAAAAATTAGAACGTTTTCAAAGATATAATAAAAAAAATAATACTCTTAAGGCGACTTCGGATTTTAGGTTAGGTTTTATTTTTGAGTTTACAAATTACTCTTTCAATATGTAAAATTTTTCAGATTTTTTAATTTTCCACCATTCTACGGATTATAATAAATGGTAGAAAATTAAAAAATTCAAAAAATTTTAGAAACAGAAAGAGTAATTTGTAAACTACAAAATGAAATCGAACCGAACTTCCGTAGTCGCCTTAAAAATATTAATTTAAATAATAACTTCTTACTTAATAAATACTTTATCACGCATAGTCTCTTATGATATTTGTCTAACGTACAATTATTACGATGGGTCAAAACAGTTCCAGCAACGAAAAAGCACCTTTACTACAAGGTGGGGAAAAGAAAAAGAAGGAAAATCAACCATCACCCAGCTGGAAACAATATTCTGAAAAATTTTCAACCAATACTTACTCTATTCCTGAAAGAAAAGGATATAAAAAATTTTAAATTAAAAAATATTTATATATTCACACACGGTCCTTTTTAGCACTAGCAAATATATTAATCGTAGGAAATAATCGATAAATAAAATTGATAAGCAAAATTTATAAATGAAATTAATAAATAAAATAGTACTCCATAACAGCCCCCCAAACTGGGGGAAGGGGAAATGTCATGAAGTTCTAGCCCACCTTCCCCATCCTCTCTGCAATACCAGCACGCTTCCCCACCCCCTCTGCAATACTGGCGCACTTGCATTTCCAACGCAGTGCGTCGATAAGGCAGGAAATATCCCAAAATGCGGATATTTTTTATTTAAATCTTTTATTTATAAATATTTAAATTAATTAATTTTATATTATTTTTTTAAATAAAAATTTTTATTTAAAAATTTTTTTAGTGAAAAAATTTTTTTTTATAACAAATAATTATTAATTATTGTTAATTATTGTTAATAATTAATAATATTTAAAAATTTATTGAATGAATAAATAAAAATGAAAATATATCCGATTAGCTACGGATAAACAAGTTTCCAAATTATGTAGTATAATGACTCCGTGGTCGAGTGGTATAAGAGCTTGCCTCTCGACCAGAGAGTCACGGGTTCGATCTCAACCCGAGTCAACTTTTTTTTCATTTTTAAAATTTTCTAAATTTTATTTCAAATTGAAAATTTATTTAATTTGAATTCAAAAAGCACTTTGAAAATTCTTTCAAATTTATATTTTAAGTGAAAATAAATTTTTTGGTTTCTCGCGTATACACGGGTGATTCCCGATTTTTGAAGTATCGCGGCCATATCATAGTTCACTACTTGGGCGCTTGGTAGCATATGGCTTTCTTCAAGGAAAGTAACAAAGTTCAAAATATAAAGGGAAGCAGCAACCAGGGGTTGAAATATCCGATTGACTTTCGATGATTACGAAAGTCGGATAGAAATGAAATTAATTTCAGCATGGAGTCAAAGTACAACGACTATCAACTCACCATGGCGCAGTACCGGCGACTGGCCCTTGCTCAAGCTTATGCTGCAGAGGTTACCCGAATCGTAGGAATGAACAGCCACCACCATCAGTGTAGTCTCCAAAATAATATCAAGATATACGAGTTTTTCTTTACCACTCTGGATTTTTGAAAGAAGTTATAGCCAAGTCTTTGAGTCTTGCACATCCACCAAGCACTTTTTCCTGAATGGACTTTTTACTGAAAAGTCAGCCTTTTATAATGATTCCCCCACCATTTGAATCTCCCATCACTCACACAAGTTTTCAAATGTTATAACTGATGGCGCAGACTATCCGATCGGGCAAGATCAAACAGATCATTTCAGATGGAGAATATTCTCTCTGTTTTAATTCTGGAGGAACGTTCAGAAAGCAAAGAAACTTTTGATTTTGTATGGATGATAATCTTAATCTTCAAAAGCTCTTCAACTGGTGACATTCATTTGAAACAAATTTTATATCATTCTAAGTTACTTAATATATATAAGCAGCTTCTCGTAATTCGCTAATTATAAAGTCTATCTCCTTGGTAGTATACAGATTTGTATTAGTTGGAGATGTAAAAATACGAAGACGATCAAGTAATACATTGGGGTCATCCCATTCTCCGATTCCATAATCTTCCAGCAGGAGATCACTCATATTTAGATGAAGATTTGTTACTAATAGAATGATCTGACAAACTATCATTGAAAGAATCTATGGAATTTAATTTTGCTTTTTTAAATTCATATACTGGTAAATTTTAAATATTAGATTTTGGTTTACGGTTTCCAAAATTAGCTTTTTCAAGTTGAAAAAAAATATTATTAGAAAAATCTAATGATGTATTACTATTAACATCGTTAGAACTAACTTTCGCTTTTTTACATCTTGATACTGATGAAGCGTGATGATTCTTGGTTGTACCTCACAGATAGAGTGTGTTGGTTAGGGCTCCCATCGCTTCCTAAAAACAAAAAATCTTTTTTTTGTTCGACGTGCTTAAGATATAAATACTCTTACTCTTAACTTAATGTCTCTTCTACAGATTATGCATTGTTTGACATTGCTAGCATATTGATAGCAACAGCAACAATGTCCACGAGGTAAAAATGGTATTTCTATTCCTTTATCATAGCAAACTTACATTTACTATGTGAAAAATCATCTGCAAGAATATCAGTGGACATATTTTGGAGGAAGTGCCAGCGACTTTTCCATTTTTCGGGAAAGTCCCGGAGCTAGTCGAAGGACTCTGAAGCATAGTTCCCATTGTTATCTACTTAGTTAAATACTCTACAGCTTATTATATTTTATATCTTTAAAGGCATTTATATTTTTCATAGAACTCTTTCCACGTTGTTTTCTTCCTTCACCTTTTTTATCAGTTGGAAAAAGAGAAGTGTACTCTGAACAATTTTAAGTGATATGACTTGGAGTCTGTCCCATAATTAAATGAATATGAATTACGATGTGTCTGTACTATGATTAAATGAATGTGAATCACGATGTGTTTGCTCGGAAGTGATGGGAGCCCCAAGCTTCACCCCCATCTGTAAGGTACAACCAAGAATCGTCACTTGTGAACCTCTTACTCCGAGAAGTAGAAAGTGCACCCGTAACTTGTATACCTCTCCATTAACTTCCAAGCCCTTGAGCCATGAAAAACTCGAGACCTTTTCCGTTGTCATCATCTAAATACTTCACAAACAACTTGTAATTTTAAATAGCCTCTATAAGTCTGATTTTTCTTTAACTCTAGTAGATATGTAGTTGACAAGACGCATCCACGAGCTGCATCGTTGAATATATCAAGATTTATATTCATTTGATAAAGAATTTTAAGTTCACTTAGCAGATTCTGATGAAGGAATATCTGGAGCTGGTTCGGAAATTCTATTAAGTAGTGGTTAACCCGTGGCCACTGCGCAGATCCTCCTCTCCATAGGATAAAATAAGACAAAAACTTTGTTTTTAGGAAGTGGTGAGAGCCTGAACAATCGCCCTCCACCTGTAAGATACATTCATTAATCATTTCTCTCCTTTTCACTTCCTATTCTAGCATGAATCAATTTTTTTTTTCATTAAGTATCTCTTCATAAGTCGAACATTGTGCAGAGCACAACGAGTTTTGTACGTATCGTTGTGATTAGGGCAAACAGACTAGCTTCCTTATTGTAATCTCAGTCCTAGCCAATTGAATCGCTACGAGATTCTCGTCAAATATTGACCTACTGTGGAAATAAGGACTTGCAATCAAGGCCTCTGCGTCATATCGTTCACTCCTTTTGTTGATGAATTTGTCATCGACTCTCTTACGTTCGTTCTCCATGGTCTCACCACAGACAGCATTGATCATGAGTTTGAAGAAAAGTTTTTCAAACTCATTCTTCGATTGCTGCCTTTTTTTCATATTTATATCCACGAATGTCTTCAACCATAGACTCTGTTTAAACTGCACCATCCTGTGTATTTTCTTGATGACCAGTCTATTTTTCACTGCTTGTTGAGGCGCTCTGTAGTGGATCACATACCGTGGTTTGTCATGGAGAGTCGTCAATAATTTTTTCTGGTTGCTACCAGATGGCGTTTGGTGCTCGAGACACAGATGCAGATCCTTGTGAGCATCGTGAATTTCTGGAGGATATTGTAGATCCACTTCAAAAATAAATCTATTATCTGAATCATCCGGGATCTCTGAGATGACTTCGAGATGCTCGTTGATGTAATCGGTGTTGCCCCACTTGAAATCTCCGTATAGTAAATGTTGAGTCATCGCCCACCCATATAGATTGTTAGTATCGAAGTACATGAGGTACTTATCTTCTTCAGCAGGATTATAATTCTCTATATACTGGTTGTTAGCCTTGGCGTAACAGTTGGAACATTGGCTGACTCCTCCTCTGATGCCTATCTCCTCAAACATGAGCATATCGATGTCTGTTAATAGCTCCAGTTTGATGTTAATATGTTTCAACATGGAATCCCATGTCAAGCCTGGAGTCGTAAAATAATGCACCGGATCCAATCCGTATGCGACCATGCAAGTCGCTCTAAAATTTCCAAAGACGTCAGCCAATAAGAGTACATCTGTTTTCAAATAGACATCTGAATACTCTCTGAGCGTCTGAATCTTGAGCGTCTCCCAAACGTTTTTAGCGTGTTCGTAATCTTCCACGTTGATGTCGCTCTTATTCAGTTTATTATAGAACTCTTCTTGAGACGGGAGCTCCTTGTCTTCCAACTTTTCCAAACAACTAAAATAATTGTAAAGGAAGACTCCTTTTCTCACCAAGAGCTTGATCTGCTCATCTGTGTAGTTGGGTTCACGAAAGGTCTGCGTTGTAATATCGAATTTGTCTAAATACGAGGCCAATTTCTCCAATGACGATGCCATGAATCTGAAGGAGTCTAGAAAACGGAAACTCCTATCGCTTCCTTCTACATATTTGGTAAAGAAAATGTAGCGCTCCTTATTTTCTGGAATCAGCTGTACTCGTCCTTTGAAGTTGTCAGTCGTAGCGAGATCCTTTATAATGAAGTTTAAATCGAATTGTGGAATATTACTGGGATTAACCGTGTGTCTTTGAAGTTGATGTTACATCCCTCGTGAGCAGCTTCTCTGAATTTCCCAGTAAGATGACAGTGACCCGAACTTTGATAGCAGCGGGAGCAAAAGATTTGTTGCAAATATGGCAAGACCTCGCTGCTTTGAAATCAGCTTCCTCTTCTCTAGTAAGATTCATGGGTTTCGGATTAGCATATAATCAATTTAATTAATCAGCCAATCCTCCAAGTTTCTCCACGAACCACTGAGCTGGAGTCTTCATATATTCTTCTTCTTGCCTATAGCTGAAGCAGCCAGACCTTTTATCATCAAAGCTGCACTTTACGTAGTAGCCGATGCTGTAGGCCTGATGTTGTTAGTAGACTTTAACATCGTCCTCCACAGGTTTTAACAAGAACTCAAAATCCGTATAGATGGTGAATGAGACTTTAGTCTTGTTCTTGTAGTTACAAAAAGACAGCATATCATCATCCTCCGAAGACAATCGATTCCTGCATTTGTTCATTTGCTGGCAGTCCACTTCATGATTTTTTAATTTCTCTTCATTATTAAAGAAATGCAGACATCTATCGCATGCATGAATCTGATCGCTGTGTATGGTCACTTAACTACCTACTAGTCATGAAAAGTTGTTAATCCTCATATAATGGAATTTTGGAATCATCGTCGTTGCTGTCGGCTTCTTCATCAACATCGACGTGGACGTCTTAAATAAGTAATAAATTGACGTGACGATCCTTCTTCAAAGAGGTGACACGACATGGATGTACTAAATAGTTGATGCCAGACTATTTTAATATGTACACATTAATGGAAACATCGTTCTAATTTTCAAATTTAGCCACTTATTTTACTGGAGTTGAAAAATCTATTCCTTTAAAGTCGATCACGCCTTCGTAATCTGTGTATTTTCTTACACGCTGTGGATTCCGATCAGCTGGATAAAGCGCAGATAAGATTGCCCACTTAAAACACTGCTCGTCGTTGTTCTGCACGTTCACACATGCCTTTTTATTTTGGGAAGATTTCGGTAATTGAATGTACGAGCTTACTCTCATTGGGTTGAGCATATTGATGTTGATGGTGAGGCTCAAAATCTCTCGCAGGCACCATCCAGATATTTTCTGCTCGAAGTCCTCCATTTTCTGAAGAATTGGTAGCTTCATGTTGCTGTCAAACCATTGGATGATGTCGGTAGTCTGGAAGACGGCATCATTCTCTGTTTTGAAATATTTAACTTTGACAACTATCGAATCATCCTTCTCAGCCGTATATTCTACCGACAGCTCAGCGTTAACTTTGATTGCTGCATATTCCTTGAGAGCATCAATGATCTTTGACTCGAATACTGCTCGAGCATCAGCCAAGAATGTGATGATATCCAGATAACCTAGGTTGAAAATCACACCAAATCGTATGCGAGTCTCGAACGCTGATTGGAAGTCATTCCATCGAACGCTCTTTTGATCGTTGACAGGTTGCAACTCGTTCTCGACTGGATCCTGTACACGACCGCCTGTTTCCAGAAGACTTGGCAGCTTGGATAGGATGGTGAGCAGATAAGCCATAGAAGTCTGGCACTTTTTCTTGTGATGATTGGATAATTGGGAAGTCATCAAAGCACGTAAGCCATCAATGGCAGCGGTACACAGACTTCTCCAAAATTCCAAGTCGTTGATATCAGCTTGGCCATTTCTCTGATACTCCAATGAATCTTGAAGCAGCTTGACAGTATGCGAGAAATATTCAGGGGATTGCATCTTATCCTTGTAGATTTATTAATTGGTTGTAGAGATCCCTCTCACATTGTGCTCTTTGAGACTTTCTCTTTATTGAATAGCTCTGTTCGATGATCAAGACGTCTGTAAATAAATAAATAATTAGCTCTTGTAATATGTAGTTGAAAAATAATTGCTCATGTAATATTTACCTTCTATGAAGATCTATCTAGAAATTTTTCTATCTTCGTAATACACTTTATTGATGATCTGGAGATTTTTGAAAATAAACTCTTTGTACACTTATCGGAGGACTTCTTTTTCGATGAGCTGAAAGCACAAGAATGATTTTCAGCTCGCTTCAGGAGCTCCTCTATTTATACCCATTTTTGGAAGCACGGGGTGGTTTCAGATGGCACTGGAAGTTGGAAGAGAGGGGATATGATGCTAGTGGAAGTTTAGAGAAAAGGTATAATTGCTGAAGCTCAAAGAGAGGGGATATGATGGAGGTGGTAGCTTACAGAGAGAAAGAATGCGATGGAGGTCGAAACTTTAAGAGAGAAGGGATGAGAGTATAAAAGAAAGCTCACGCGCTTTATTAAGAGGTGGCCGTATAGTTCTGTCCTTGTCTAATCTAAATTTTCTTTATAATTAATAAATTAAATATTTTCATAGAAAAGTAAGACAACCGCCCAATAGAGCAAAAGACAAGCAAACGATTCTTTTTTATGAAAAAATATGAAATTTTGATTATTTTTCGAGTGAAGTCTGAAACGTAAAAACAATCGAACTTGATTGAGTTGATTCAACTGTTTTTCCGTTTCAGACTTCACTCGAAAAATAATCAAAATTTCATATTTTTTCATAAAAAAGAATCGTTTGCTTGTCTTTTGCTCTATTGGGCGGTTGTCTTACTTTTCTATGAAAATATTTAATTTATCAATAATAAAGAAAATTTAGATTAGACAAAGACAGAATGATACGGCCTCCTCTTAAATTATTTTGCAGTTCAGACAGCTAGCAGCAACATCAAGGAGAAAGTAGTCTAAAGAGATGATAAAATACGTGTTAGAGGTACAAGGCTTCAGAAGATTCTCAAACCTATTTATTGTTAAAGAAGCCACCTTTTTTTTTGTTGAGTAAGATGTAAAGCCATTGGTATACTTTTTATAACCTCCTTGTAAGTGGAAGAAACTTCTCGCTGTGCAACAGTCAGTAAACGAATAGTTAGAGAAAAAGCATCATGGAATTCCGTGGGAAGCTAGAGCAACTCCGTACTGTGACGTAATCAAAGCACTACAAGATAGTCTGAAGAGTACTGTTAAAATATACGTTGAAAGTCTTGAGAAGAAAAAATGGATACAAGAGATTTTACCAAGAAAGTAAGGATGAATATAAATGTATACTTGACCATTATTAATTATTATTATTTTTCTAGAACTATTGACAATATGAATCAAATTGGATGTCTTAAATCAAAAGTCCTTAAGAAGATTGTCATCGATGGCTGCAAATGTGACTGTCGTCCATTTGCAAAGAAACCAGTATGTGCAGTGAAGAATGCACATGCTATTAAAGAATAGCCACTTACTCAATATCTTCCAATCCTGACGCCACTACCCGAAAAAGATGAAGGAAGGGATGAAATCACAACTTAGAACGAACGGCTATGTATTCACTGTTCAGTCGCGCCGAATTAGAAAAGTATATTGTCTGCGATGAATAATTAATGTATTATATTAGATTTAATTTATTATTTATTTTTTTTTTGTATTATAAATTGTTAGAATAAAGAAAATAAATGAGAATTAGAAAGTTCAAAGGAGAGGAAAAAACTTGTCGTTGTTCCTCATAGGTTAAGGGCGATGGTTAGGGCTCATTCTTTTTGTTATTATTATATATTTAAATAAGTCTTAGTTACTACTCGCTTTTCGTCACCTTTTCAGCCTTAACCTATTCATGCGCTGCCTGGATGTTTGTCTGGACTTCATTGGTTTCCTTAGGAGGTTATGATTGCAGTTGAGAAAACGAGTTGACCTCTGCAGCATACAAATAAGCCAATGCCAAATAATCCTTGCCAGTCACAGTTGATAGTCGTCTTTTGACTCCATGCTGAAATTAATTTAATTTCAGATCAACTTTCGAAATTTATTAAATCTCTAAAGAGATCTAATTTTTAAAAGTCGATTGGATATTTCAACCCTTCATTGCTGCTTCCCTTTATGTCTTAAACTTCGATACTTTTATTAAGGAAAGCCATACACCGCCTAGCGCCCAAGTAGTGAACTACGATATGGCACGATACCTCAAAGATCAGGGATTCCCCGTGTATACGTGAGAAACTGAAAAATTCATTTTTTTTCAAGATATAATTTTGAAAAAATTTTCAAAGTATTTTTAATTCGAATGAAATAAATTTTCAATGTGTAATAAAATTTATAACATTTTAAAAATGAAAAAAAAATTAACTTGAGTTGGGATCGAACCCATGACCCTCTGGTCATGAGGCAAGCACTTATACCACTCGACCATGGAGTCATTACACTTAATAATTTTGGAAACTTGTATATGCGTAGTTTATCGAATACATTTTCATTTTTATTTATTCATTCAATAAATTTTCAAATATTATTTGTTATTAATAATTATTAACAATAATCAATAATTATTTATTATAAAAAAATTTTCTTTTACTAAAAAAATTTTTTAATGAAAATTTTTATTTAAAAACGAATATTAATAAAAATAATTTAAAATCAATTTATTTAAAATTAAGTTATTTGAAATTAATTTATTTAAAATTAAGAGTCCGCTGTATCTCTGTCCTTTTCTAATTAAAAAATTGACTTTTTTCCCAAAATTAGCAGCAAGAGGCAAAAATAAAGAGATGGTTTCGATGTGTTTAATAAAATGTAATATTTTCTTTGATTAGTATGAATTAATTTTATTGCTTCGTTTTTAAGAAAAGTTGGAATAACTTAAAAAATTAGAAATTAATGTCAAATAATGGGATTTTCAAGTTATTCCAACTTTTCTTGAAAATAAAGCGGAGGAATTAAATTATTCTTATCAGAGAAAATATTGCTTTCTATTACACGAATCGAAACCATCTCTTTATTTCTGCCTGAAGCTATTACTTTTTTTTTTAAATAAATTTTAAATAGATTCGGTAAAACAGGTAACTGTGTCGGTATACAGCTGACTCTTAAGCTATTTCAAATTAATTTATGTAAATATTAAAAAATAAAACATTAAAATAAAAAATATCCGCATCTCGGGATATTCCCACCTTATCGATGCGCTGCGTTAGAAATGCAGTGGTGCACCAGTATTGCAGAGGTGGACCAGTATTGCATAGAACATTGTATAGAACATTGTATGGTAACCAACCAAGAACCTATTAAACATAGACCACGTAGGATGTCTCCAATGATGTTAGCGATTGCTCAAGAAGAAGTAAGAAAAATGTTGGCGGAAAGAATTATCGAGCCATCAGCAGGTGACTATAGCAGTGAACCTGTAATGGCACGAAAACCTGATGGGAATTATCGTTTTTGTATTGACTACAGAGGTTTAAATAAAGTAACGAAGAAAGATGCATACCCTTTACCAAATATGAACACAATTTTGGACAAATTAAGAGAAGCTCGGTATTTATCTAAGATAGATTTAAAGTCAGCCTATTTTCAGGTTATGGTTGAAGAATCAAGTAGAAAGTATACGTAGTTTAGCGTGCCAGGCTCTGGACTGTGGCAATTACGTCGTCTCCTGATTGGCATGACTAACTCACCAATGACTTTTCAGAGATTAACCGACTCCCTGTGACAATTTCGTCGTCTTCCGTTTGGTTTGACTAACTCACCAATGACTTTTCGAAGATTAATCGACTCCCTGTTTGGTCCAGAATATGATCCACATGTATTTGGATACCTAGATGACATAATAATTGCCACTAAGACTTTGGAGGAGTATTTTAAATGGTTAGAAGAAGTACTAAAGAAGATAGCTAAAGCTGGATTGACAGTAAATAGAGAAAAATTCGAATTTTGTTATACGAGAGTAAAATATTCAGGATTTCTACTAGATAGCGAAGGGTTTAGACCAGATTCTGATAAAGTTGCACCTGTAATAAATTATCCAGCTCCAAGAAACGTAAAAGAATTACGTAGACTCTTAGGTATGGTTGGGTGCTATTCTAGGTTCATCGAAGGAGATTCTAAGGAAAAGGTACCTTTACTGAGACTCTTGAAGAAATCCAAAGAATGGGAATGGGCAGAAGAACAAGAAGAAGCATTTCAACAACTAAAGAAGGCATTAACTATGGCCAGTATTAGCGAGGCCTAATTTCTCAAAACCTTTCACTATTCAGTGTGATGCTAGCAACTTCACAGTTTGTGCTGGGCTTACCAAGGAACATGAAAATGGCGAACATCCTATAGTGTATGTGAGCCGAGTTCTGACGGCTCCTAAGCGTAATTATAGCACCATTGAGAAGGAGTGTCTCATACTGATATAGGCTATGAAGAAATTAAGACCATATCTCGAAGGGTGCAAATTTCGGGTTATTACAGATCACAGTGCCTTGAAGTGGCTGATAAAGATAAAAAACCAATTAGAAGATTAGCGTGATGGGCCTTCGAAATCCAACAATGGGACTTCGAAATAGTTCATAGAAGAGGATCAGCTCATCAATTTCCAGATGCTTTATCACGGATGTATGACCCTGAAGAGGAAGCCATAATAGCATATAAAGAGATCAATGAAGAATATACCAAGAAAATGGCAGAAGTTGAAAAATTTCCCAGAAAGTATCATGGTTGGAAGGTTGAAGACGGGTTACTCTATAGATTTCGCAATGACCCTCTATTAGATCCTATAACCAATACAGAACAAAATTGGAGGTTAGTTGTACTTGTGGAGCAATGTGACAGAGTGCTAAAGGACGCTCATTGTGAACCTTCTACCGGACATCTGGGAATAGAGAAAACATACGATAAAATAGTAAGAGAATATTATTGGAGAGGCTTATACTATGACATAACTCACTTCGTAAATAGTTGTGTAGAATGACAGAAGTGAAAAATATCACAACAAGGTCCACAAGGATTGATAGAAAAACGAGTAATAGATAGACAATGGGCAGTAGTAGTAGCTGATCTAATGGAATTTCCCCCAAGTAAGAAAAGATTCAAGTATGTGATAGTATTTCAAAATCTATTCATAAGGTGCATTGAATTAAAACCCATACGGAATGCAGATGGTTAAGTGGTAGCAGCATTTGAAGAACTTATTCTATTCAGATGGGAGACTCCAGAATATTTTATAACAGATAATGAAAAGGAATTTGGCAATAACTTCTTCGACAAAGTACTAGAAGAATATGGAGTCAAACATGTTACAACACCACCATACCATCCACAGGCGAATCCAGTGGAAAGAAGTAATAGAAAGTTGAAGACTATGATTGTCATCTTTGTAAAACAAGACCATAGAGATTAGGACCAGCACATGAATTTCGCCATGCTGTAAACACTGTTACTCAAGCATCAACCAATGTATCATCAGCTTTTCTTAATTATGGTAGACATCCTCGACCAGTAAAAAGTCTTAGAAGAGAAGTCGAAGAGACGGGTCTAATACACAAGGTGGACCCAGAAGCATGGTTAGATAAAATGAAGAGACTGGATGCACGAAGAGACCTAGTAGCAAAATTTATTGATGAAGCGAAAGAGAAACAAGAAAGAATATATAAGAAAGGAAGATGAGATATACAATTTAGCGTTGACGATGAGATGATGCGAAGAACGCACCCTCTATCAAATGCGGCACAACGATTCTCAGCGAAGCTCGCTCCCAAGTACGACGGTCCGTATAAAATCGTTTCAGTTCTTTCTCCGTGCGTTTACGAGATCACAGTCGGGTCAAACAAGCAATACGCAAAAGCACACGTGTCATAATTAAAGAGGTATCTTCCACTGCGTTACCCCCGCCCCTAAATAGAAATAGTATGAATGAATTAACTAATTGGTGATGGTTGAAAGAAAGATGATGAATGAATCTTTGATGAGTGAGTGTTATGCATAATTATAGGTTAGAAATAGATCGGAAAATTAAAAGATATGATGAGAAGATTTTAAAAAATGGATGAAGAAATCCAAAGAAGAAAATTAAATGGGAAACTGAGATAGTGTGTGCACGAAGGTCCCTACCCCGATTTTTCTCGGTAGTATGATTAGATCTCAGTGCCCCCTTTTCAAATCAAGATTAGTGAAGTGGTTTGAAGAAGCGGTATGGTTAATGGATTGATTCCAGAATCCCTCTGAGGATGTATAAAATATAGTTCCTAGAGTGGTGCTGGAAATATATCTAGAAGCCAACCGCTGCTTTCTAAGCTAAATTAGCGAAGAAGAGAAGATTATAGCGGTACAATAAGAAGTAGCGCGGCTCGAGAATCACGTAGTAGGTCTCCTCCGGCCCCAAGGTCGATATTGGCTAAGAAAAAGGGAGACCCACGTGACTTCACAGAGCAAAGAAGGATTTATCACCTCAAAAAAAGAAGATTGATACAAGATATTAATTGAATTATATATGTTGGAAAAATATATTTAATTTATGGTGTTGGAATTGTTACATATGTGTTGTCCAATAAAATATTATTTATAAAGTTGGTGAAGCAGAGCTTTGTTTGCTAGCGTTTGAGCTGATCTATAAAACGGTCTATCGGTGATGTCCCGATTGAAGGGGAGGGGGAGTTTGTGACGTGGTATTTCCACGCCACATAAATTTTTTTTCTGTTTTTATTAATTTACAATAATTCTCAATGAAAAAACCTATTAAATACAAAACATACATGATTCCCGGAGTATGTGCATTCCTAAAATTATAATCACCACACTCGTGACAGCAGCCAAGGCCACCATAAGAAACCAACAGAGAAATAATTCTGTTGTGTTCTTGTTTTCGGTGCTGAGCCCTGGGTGTACACAGCTAATCATATGGCCTATCGCTAAGTAGCTATGTATGTTGGACTACCGGCTGACGGCACTGACAAAGAAGCAACTATGCACACACTCACTATACACACACAATCAGCAAGCAGAGCGACCGATACCTGCTAGGTGAAGACGGTCATACCATGTCTAGGAAGCAGCAGAGCGGTCTCAACGGCGTAGAAAAATGAGCACGTGCTCGTGTGAACATAATATTGTGGCGCTCGCGTAGAGTCTAGTTAAAAGGAATAAAGAGAGAGAGATAGATAGAAACAAAATGATGTAATCAGCGAAGTAAAGTCGATAAAGTAGAATAGATACGCGTATGGTAAAAAGATATTAGCTAGATAGAAAACTGAATTTTATTATAAAAAGGGAGAAATTAATTACGTACAGAATAGTGTAGGAGTATATATATGTAGAGGGCGCTCACGTACTAATAAGATTTGAACGTAAAATCCAATAATAAATTTCTTTTAAAAAACTATTTTCTTTTAATTTTACAAGTGGCGCTGCTGTACTTGAGAAAATATCTTTTTTATTTATAATAAAGATTTTTACTAACGTGGATTAATTAAATACAAATAGAATGTCAATTAAAATTTAAGTGACTTGATAAAATAAGTGTTATAAAATTAAATGCATTTTAGACGTAGAATTTACAATAATTGTATAAATAATTAATAATACTTAACACATCATTGATATTTAATTAAATCACCTGCGTAGAGAACGTAATAAGCGGAACTTGAAAATACAACACTGGTACAGGTAATAAAATGTAAATTTGACTAGCGAGAAGGATACTAAACCAGTGTAATTAAGAAAATTTTACAGAAAGAAACTGATTTGAGTAGGGAGTCACGAGTTAGGAAAGAGATAGTAAATCAAACATAACGAGAGCAATATGGAGAACGATAGGGAAGAAGAAGCAATCGACGCCCATCGTTCGTTTCTTTCTTCTTCACGAGTCATTACCGGTTGATCAGTGGTGCAGCATAGTACCTTATATACTCGTTTTTCTTATTAACTATTAAAATTTGTTGAGTAGTTTTTTTCTTTGTTAAAGTTAAGATTTTGTTTCTATTTCTTGTATCTATTGTTGAAGTATTAGAGAAGTTTACATTTTGGTTAATAAATTTTTTTTCTGTCGCGAGGCACATTTTCGTTTTTCTCTTATCCGGCTCTTGCTATTGGAGAAGAAGGCAACCATCACTACGTTGTCCAGTGAGTAACAGCAAAACCAAAAAGATGACCATTTTTCCTCGCAGTAAAGACCAGTGTAAAGGAGAGAACATAAAAAGCATAGAACATAAAAAGCATTATGGAGAATGTTGCGAAGGTACGTTGATTTAATAATTGAATAACAAATTCCTATAATAATTTTTTTTTCTCTCTGAAATTAGACTTTCTTTTGTATATAAAAGAATTTTTACAAGAGAAAGAATTAAAAATAGAGTTGTGGATATATGAAATAGTGTTAAATCGAAAGACTAGTGCTCGCGGTAAAATAAAACCTTTCTTTCTTTACTAAAAAAACAAAAATTAATTGGATTTGTATTAGAATTGATAGCGATAAATTAGTGGAGGCTTACGGTAGGCTATACGTATAGCCACGTAAATACATAACACACACACACATACACACACACACATACACGCACGCACACGCACACACACACACGCACACCCACACTCACACACGCACACGCACACGCACACGCACACGCACACGCACGCATGCACCCATGCACACACACACACACGCGCGCACACACACACACACACACACACACACTGGAAACTACTTTTAAAAATAGCATAGAATTAAAAAACCTTATTGATGACTATAAGGTACCTTTCGATTATGAATTAGTGAGTTTCGTTGTAATAGCTTTATATAACAATGTACATCCACCATTAAGGATATTTTTCCGAACGTGTACGTCGAATGGCAACGTCGCACATTTAATCCTTGGCGTAAGAATGTTATTTTTCGTGCACAGAGTTTCGCATCTCAGCTACTTCATTACTCAGCTTACGCTGTCGATAATGAAGATTTAAGGAGATGTAAAACGGACACTACACCTGTACTTATAGATATTAGCTTCCTTTCTATTTTATTGCTGAATTTCCAGAAAAGAAATGCATTAGCTTGTAGTATGCATTTCTTTCTTATTAGTATTATTATTAATAATAATTTCTTTGTTTTCGACAGTCAATTTTATTGTCAAGTTTCTGGCTGTGCAATAGGCAGGCCTATCAATCCTATATTAGCTTATATGGTTATGCAAGATCTAGAAATAGATTGTATCAATACATCCGACATTCCCATTATAAAATGATATAGGTATGTTGATGATATATTCGCAGTTATTTCTATAGGTAAGAGCATTGATATTCTGAATCACATAAATGATTAAGACTCTAAGATTCAGTTTACTTTGGAACAATCAAAAAATAATAAAATTAATTTTCTGGATATTTCTTTAGAAATAATAGAAGATAAAAGTATAGTCAATGATTGGTATAGAAAATGGACTCATATAGAATAATATCTCAACTACTTATAACACGAAAAAGAAGTAATTTTTGCCTGCTTATTTTTAGAGAAATTAAATGTTGCAGGAGTAAAGAAATATTAACCCTCTAAATTGGCAAAATAAAAGTACTTTTCTCCCGCTTGATTTAAAAGAAGTGTAATTCTCGGAAGAAAAGTACTTTTGGGCTGCTTAATTAAGAAAAATTTAATTTGCGGGAAAAAAGTACTTTTTGCTTGCTTATTTTAGAAAGAATTAAATTTAGTGGGAGTAAAGGACTTTTTGCCCTCTGAATTTGCGAAACAAAAATACTTTTCTTCCCCTTAATTTAGGAGTAATTTAATTTGCGAGAGAAAAGTACTTTTTGCCTGCTTATTTGCAGGAAAATTAAATTTGGCGTGAGTATAGAACTTTTCTTCCGCTTAATTACTCGAATGGAATACTCATCCTAATTTGTTAATATTCTTATAATATATTATAAAAAACGCAGCCAAGTGCTTTGGCAGAATGCTTTCTCATAGAGATCTTCGAGTTTCATTAATTTTTTTATATTTATTTAAATGTGATTTTAATTTAAAAAAAGTGTCCAACATTAATATTAACTCATATTGTACTTTATAAATTTCAAACATATATGTTAGCTGATTGCCTTTTTAACATCTATAATGTATTTTAAAGCATCAAGTAATACAAAAAAGTTTGTTCTATTGGAAAAATGATATAATGTAGTAATAAAAAGAATGATGACAGCAAAATTTCTAATCGTAACCATGATGATAAGTGTCCTTTCATCAAAAAGTTACTTAGTTCGTAACAGTAGAACAAAATAATAAAAGCATCCATGCTAATTTCTCAGAAAAAGTTATAAAAATTCAAATTTTTGAAGAAAAATAAAAATGACTTTTACAATTTATCATCGCTAAATATGATTTATGTATATAAATGTATAAGGCAATTAAAGTCAGGCTTTGTTATATTTCTATTCAATAAATGTTTTGTAGATTTCGAAAGTTTTTCTTCCTTTGGCAATCAAAAAATAATAACAAACAAATTTTTAAGCTAATTCATCGAGTAGTTTACGTAAAATGCAAAACAAAAAAAAAAATTTTTGTGAAAATTTTCGGAAATTTCTTAAAATAAAACTGCGCTGAGAAAATTAGTTACACAGAGCTTGTTTTTTTCAGACAGTAGCAAATGACTCGCATACAAATTTTAGAACAAATCCATCGAATGGTTTTCCTAAAATATAAAAAAAATGAAGAATAAAAAATTTTTTTAAGAATTTTAAAAATGTTCTAAAATTAAAAGTGTTCTAACAAAATCAGTTTTCAAAAGTTTTTCTACTTTTGGCAGTCAAAATTGAGTTCCATACGAATTACCAAACAAATTCTTCGAGTAGTTTACGTAAAATACAGAAAAAAAAAAAATATTGAAATTTTTTTAGGATTTTTAAAATGACTCCACTAAAAAAAAACTACCCAAAGAAAACCAATTCTCAATAGCTTCCGCACCAGTTGATCGAAAAATTGCATTGTATGGAAAATTTAAAGCAAATCCATCAAGTAGTTCTTAAGATTTCTTGGCTTAATGAATAGAAATATTTTTTTCAAAAATTTCATAATGCTGTAAAATTGAAACTAAAAAAATCAGTTTTCAAAAATTCATTTTATTTGGGCAATCACAAATAATTTTCATGCAAATAATGAAGCAAATTCATCGAGTAGTAAACAAAAAAAACCAAAAAAATGGAAAATCAAAAATTTTTTTTTTGTTTAAACGACTCCAAAATTAAAACTACGCTAGAAGAACCAATTATCGATAGCTTTCCAGCAAGTTAGTCGAAAAATTAATACCATGCAAAGGACCCCGGAAGATTCTTATTGGTTTCTGGGTCCCGGTGAAACTTGATAATAGTATGACCAAATTTTAGCTTATTTTTTTCTGAACATAAGTCTCCATGGGCTCAAGTCCCGAAAATGCACAAATTTTAAGTAAATAATGATTAAAGTCGTTGGTTTCTGTAAAGGTTAGAGTGACCGAAGGCGTAACTTCAATTGTTCGATATGCTCATTATATAGTTGTTATTTGAATAATTAATTAAAATAATTTTATGTTAAATCAACTTAGAATTATATAAAATATAATTTTTTTAAATAATTTTAAAAAAACTTATAACTAAATTATTACACTATTATTCTATACAATAAAATAATTATTTTTCAAATATTTTATAATAAGAAAAAATATCATTTGATGTGTTTATGGTTCATGGGTTTATAATTTTTTGGTTTATGGGTTTATGGTTCATAGTTTATGGGTTTATGGTTCATGGTTTATGGATTTATGGTTTATGGGTATATGGTTTATGGGTTAATGGGTTTATGATTTATAGGTTTATGGTTAATGGGTTTATGGTTTATGGGTTTATGGTTTATGAGTTTATAGCTTTACGATTTATGGGTTTATAAGTTTACAATTTATGGGTTTATAGTTTATGGGTTTATGGCTTTACAATTTATGGGTTCATTATTTATGGTTTTATTGTTTATGGGTTTAAGGTTTATGGGTTTATCCATTTATCAGTTTACGAATTATTGCTTTATGGCTTTATGGTATATGGGTTTATGGTTCATAGTTCATGGGTTTATGGGTTCATGGTTTATGGTTTTAAGGTTTATGGGTTTATAGTTTATGGGTTTATGGTTTATGGGTTTGTGGGTTTATCGTTTATTGGTTTGTGGTTTATGGGTTTATAGTTTATGGGTTTACGGTTTATGGGTTTACAGTTTATGGGTTTATGGGTTTATGCTTTAAGGGTCTTTAGGTTTATGGGTTATGGGTTTATAATTTACGGGTTCATAGTTTATGGGTTTATTGTTTATGGGTTTATGGTTAATGGGTATATGGTTTATGGGTTTATGGTTTATGGGTTTATGGTTTATGGGTTCATAGTTTATGGGTTTATAGCTTTACAATTCATGGGTTTATTATTTATGGATTTATTGTTAATGGGTTTAGGGTTTATGGGTTTATCCATTTATGAGTTTACGATTTATTGGTTTATGGGTTAATGGTTCATAGTTTATAGATTTATAAGTTAATGGTTTATGGTTTTAAGGTTTATAGGTTTACGGTTTATGGGTTTACGGTTTAACCGTTTACGGTTTATGGGTTAACGGTTTATCCATTTATGGTTTATGGGTTTATGCTTTAAGGGTCTATGGGTTTATGGTTTATAGTTTATGGGTTTATGGTTTATGGTTTATGGAGTTATGGTTTATGGGTTTATGGTTTATGGGTTTATGGTATATGGGTTTATAGTTTACGGGTTTATGGTTTATGGGATTATGGTTTATGGGTTTATGGTTTATGGGTTTATGGGTTTATCGTTTATGGGTTTGTGGTTTATGGGTTTATGGTTTATGGGTTTACGGTTTATGAGTTTACAGTTTATGGGTTTATGGGTTTATGCTTTAAGGGTCTTTGGGTTTATGGGTTATGGGTTTATAGTTTACGGGTTTATAGTTTATGGGTTTGTTGTTTATGGGTTTATGGTTTATGGGTTTACGGTTTATAGGTTTATGGTTTATGGGTTTAAGGTTTATGGGTTTACGGTTGATCGGTTTATGGTTCATGGGTTTATGGGTTTATGCTTTAAGTGTCTATGGGTTTATGGTTTATGGGTTTATAGTTTACGGGTTTATGGTTTATGGGTTTATGGTTCATAGGTTTACGGTTTATGGGTTCATAGTTTATGGGTTTATGGCTTTACGATTTATGGGTTTATTATTTATGGTTTTACTGTTTATGGGTTCAGGGTTTATGGGTTCATGCATTTATAAGTTTACGTTTTTAAGGTTTATATTTTATGGTATATAGGTTTATGGTTCATAGTTTATGGATTTACGGGTTCATGGTTTATGATTTTAAGGTTTATGAGTTTATGGTTTATGAGTTTATGGTTTATGGGTTTGCGGGTTTATAGGTTTATGCTTTAAGGGTCTATTGGTTCATGGTTTATGGGCTTATGGTTCATAGGTCTACGGTTTAGGGGTTTATGGGTTTATGCTTTAAGTGTCTATGGGTTAATGGTTTATGGGTTTATGTGTTAATGATTTATGGGTTTATGGTTTATGGGTTCATAGTTTATGGGTTTATAGGTTATGGGTTCATAGTTTATGAGTTCATGGCATTACGATTTATGGGCTTATAATTTATGGTACTGTTGTCTATGGGTTTATGTTCTATAGGTTTATGGTTTATGGGTTTTTGGTTTATGAGTTTATGGTTTATGGGTTTACGGTTTATGGGTTTACGGTTTATGGGTTTATGGGTTTATGCTTTAAGGGTGTATGGGTTTATGGTTTATGGGTTTATAGTTTACGGGTTTATGGTATATGGGTTTATGGTTTATAAGTGTATGGGTTTATGGTTTATAGGTTCTTTGTTTATGGGTTTATGGCTTTACAATTTATGGATCTATTATTTATAGTTTCATTGTTCTTAGGTTAAAGGTTTACGGGTTTATCCATTTATGAGTTATCGATTTATTGGTTTATGGTTTTATGGTTTATGGGTTTATGGTTCATAGATTAAGGGTTTATGGTATATGGGTTTATGGTTCATAGTTTATGGGTTTATGGGTTCATGGTTTATGTTTTTAAGGTTTATGGTTTATGGGTTAATGATTTATGGGTTGATGGGTTTATGGGTTTATGGTATATGGGTTTATAGTTTATGGGTTTATGGTTTATGGGTTTATGGTTTATGGGTTTATGGTTTATGGGTTTATGGTTTACGGGTTTATGGTTTATGGGTCTACGGTTTATGGGTTCATGGTTTATGGGTTTACGGTTTATGGGTTTACGGTTGATCGGTTTATGGTTTATGGGTTTATGGGTTTATGCTTTAAGTGTCTATGGGTTTATGGTTTATGGGTTTATGGTTCATGGTTTATGGGGTTATGGTTTATGGGTTTATGGTTTATGGGTTCATAGCTTATGGGTTTATGGCTTTACAATTTATGGGTTTATTATTTATGGATTTATTGTTAATGGGTTTAGGGTTTAGGGGTTTATCCATTCATGAGTTCACGATTAATTGGTTTATGGGTTTATGGTTCATAGTTTATAGGTTTATAGTATATGGGTTTATGGTTCATAGTTTATGGGTATATAAGCTCATGGTTTATGGTTTTAAGGTTTATAGGTTTACGGTTTTTGGGTTTATGGTTTATATGTCTATGGTTTATGGGTTTACGGTTTATCCGTTTATGGTTAATGGGTTTATGCTTCAAGGGTCAATTGGTTTATGGTTTATGAGTTTATGGTTTATGGTTTATGGGGTTATGGTTTATGGGTTTATGGTTTATGGGTTTATGGTTTATGGATTTATAGTTTACGGGTTCATGGTTTATGGGTTTATGGTTCATAGGTTTGCGGTTTATGGGCTCATAGTTTATGGGTTTATGGCTTTACGATTTATGGGTTTATTATTTATAGTTTTACTGTTTATGGGTTTAGGGTTTATGGGTTCATGCATTTATAAGTTTACGTTTTATAGGTTTATATTTTATGGTAGATAGGTTTATGGTTCATAGTTCATGGGTTTACGGGTTCATGGTTTATGATTTTAAGGTTTATAAGTTCATGGTTTATAAGTTTATGGTTTATGGGTTTATGGGTTCATAGGTTTATGCTTTAAGGGTCTATTGGTTTATGGTTTATGGGTTTATGTGTTAATGATTTATGGGTTTATGGTTTATGAGTTCATAGTTTATGGGTACATGGCATTACGATTTATGGGCTTATAATTTATGGTTTTGTTGTTTATGGGTTCATGTTTTATAGGTGTATGGTTTATTGGTTTATGGTTCATAGGTTTATGGTTTAGGGTTTTATAGGTATATGCTTTAATGGTCTATGGGTTTATGGTTTATCGGTTTATGTGTTAATGATTTATGGGTTTATGGTTTATGGGTTCATAATTTATGGGTTTATAGGTTATGGGTTCATAGTTTATGGGTTCATGGCATTACCATTTATGGGCTTATAATTTATGGTTTTGTTGTTTATGGGTTTATGTTTTATAGGTTTATGGTTTATGGGTTTATGGTTTATGAGTTTATGGTTTAGGGGTTTACGCTTTATGGGTTTACGGTTCATGGGTTCATGGTTTATGGGTTTATGGGTTTATGGTTTATGGATTTATAGTTTACGGGTCTATGGTTTATGGGTTTATGGTTTATGAGTGTATGGGTTTATGGTTTATGGGTTCATTGTTTATGGGTTTATAACTTTAGAATTTATGGATCTATTATTTATAGTTTCATTGTTTTTGGGTTCAAGGTTTACGGGTTTATCCATTTATAAGTTAACGATTTATTGGTTTCTGGTTTTATGGTATATGGGTTCATGGTTCATAGATTATGGGTTAATGTTATATGGGTTTCTGGTTCATAGTTTATGGGTTTATGGGTTCATGGTTTATGTTTTTAAGGTTTATGGTCTATGGGTTAATGATTTATGGGTTTATGGTTTATGGGTTTATGGGTTTATGGGTTCATGGTTCATGGGTTCATGGTTTATGGGTTTATGGGTTTATTGGTCTATGCATTAATGGGTTAACGATTTATGAGTTTATGGTTTTAAGGTGTATGGGTTTATATTTCATGGTTTATGGGTTTATAGGTTCACGGTTTATGGGTTTATGCTTTAAGGGTTTATGGTTTATGGGTTGATGGTTTAAGGGTTTATGGTTTACGGGTCTATGGTTTATGGGTTTACTGTTTATGGGTTTATAGTTTATGGGTTAATGGCTTTACGATTTATGGGTTTATTATTCATGGTTTTATTGTTTATGGGTTTAGGGTTTATATGTTAATGCATTTATAAGTTTAAGTTTTATAGGTTTATGGTTTCATTGTATATGAGTTTATGGTTCATAGTTAATGGGTTTATAGGTTCATGGCTTATGCTTGAAGGGTCCATGGGTTTATGGTTTATGGGTTTATGGGTTTATGGTTCTTGGATTTAAGGTTTTGGTTTATGGCTTCATAGTTTACCGGTTTATGGTTTATATGTTTATGGTTTATGGGTTTAGGGTTTATGGGTTTATGATTTATGGGTTTATTGTTTATAGGTTCAAAGTTTATGGGTTTATGGGTTATGGGTTCATAGTTTATGGGTTTATGGCATTACGATTTATGGGCTTCTTTTTTATGGTTTTATTGTTTATGGGTTTATGGATTAAGAGTTTAAGGTTTATGGGTTTGTGGGTTTATGGTTTATGGGTTTATGGTTTATGGGTTTATGGTTTATGGGGTCATAGTTAATGAGTTTACGGTTAATGGGTTTACGGTTTATGGGTTTATGCTTCAAGGGTCTATGGATTTATGGTTTATGGGTTCATAGTTTACGGGTCTATGGTTTATGGGTTTATGGGTTTATGGGTTTATGGTTTATGAGTTTATGGGTTTATGGGTTTATGGTTTATGGTTTTAAGGTTTATGGTTTATGGGTTTATGGTTTATGGTTTTATGGGTTATTGGTTTATGGGTTTATGGTTTATGGGTTTATTGTTTATGGATTTATGGTGTATGGGTTTATGGTTTATGGGTTCATGCTTTAAGGGTTTATGGGTATATGGTTCTTGGATTCGGGTTTACGGGTTTATGGTTTATGGTTTATGGGTTTATGGTTTATGGGTTGATCGTTAATGGTTTATGATTCATGGGTTTATGGTTTATGGGTTTATGATTTATGGGTTAATGGGTTAATGGTTCATGGTTCTTGGATTTGGGTTTATGGTTTATGGGTTCATAATTCATGGGTCTATGGGTTTATGGTCTATAACATTACGAGTTGTGGATTTATAAGTTTACTGTTCATGGGTTCATAGTTAATAGGTCTATTACTTTACGCTTTAGGGGTTTATCATTGATGGTTATGTTGTTTATGGTTTATTAATGGGTTTATGGTTTCATGGTATATGGGTTTATAATTCATGGTTTATGGGTTTATAGGTTTATGGTTTATGGGTTGATGGTTTATGGTTTATGAGTTAATGGTTTATGGGTTTATGCTTTAAGGGTATATGGGTTTATGGTTCTTGGATTTGGATTTACGGGTTTACGGTTTATGGTTTATGGGTTTATAATTTATGGGCTTATGGTTCATGGATTTATAATTATACGAGTTATGGGTTTATAACTTTACGGTTTATTGCTTTACGTTTTATGGATTTATTATTGATGGTTTTATTGTTTATGGGCTTATGGTTTATGTGTAAAATAAATGTAATAATTATGAGTGCAAGTATTTAATTCTATGAATAATTCAAATAAATCACTCGACGCTAGGAGTTCGTGTCTGAAATTGATCAAGTTACTCGGAAAAAATATGAATAACTCGAATTGTTCGTAAAAATGTAACCTGCTCAGAGTACTTAAATGAATCGAATTATTCAAAAAAATATAAATTACTTCAATAACTAAAGTTACTGGAAAATATAGGTGCTTTTCTTATTAATATTTTTTGTAGAAACTAGTTTATCCTTTGTTTATTTTCTGGAGTCAGGGCTTCTCCTTCCCGCCAACTCCGGTAGGTGTATTGCCACATTTTTATTATCATGTTATCATTTATTAATGCCGCTACTTCACGTATTATTAACAAATGTATACTCAATGCGGCTGAATATGACGCCCGTCGTGTATAAAACACTCTAATTTCAGCAGAATCCAGCCTTAGCGCTCGCTGGATTTAGCGAACGCTAATTTCAGCAGACGCTAATTTTAGAAGATGCTATATTTAGCACCAGCTAATATTGCTAGTTATTGCTAGATTTAGCGCACGCTAATATTCCTATTCCATGCTGAATTCAGCGATCGTGAATTAAAGCGGACTCAAGCTTAGCGCACGTTATTTTCGCAAATAAATGCTAGTTTTAGCACACGCTAACATCGCAAGCTTACGCTAGTATTAGCGTGTGCTTTTTTAGCATACGCTATATTTAGCACACGCTATATTTAGCACACGCCAATTTTTCCATTACATGCTAGATTTAGCACACGCTAATTTTAGCAGAATCCAGCCTTAGCGCCCGCTGGAGTTAGCGAACGCTAATTTCAGCAGACGCTAATTTCAGAAGATGCTATATTTAGCATTGGCTAATATTGCTAGTTATTGCTAGATTTAGCGCCCGCTAATATTTTCATTTCATGCTGGATTCAGCTTTCGTAAATTAAAGCGGACTCAAGCCTAGCGCACGTTATTTTTGCAAATACATGCTAGTTTTAGCACACGCTAACATCGCAAGCTTACGCTAGTTTTAGCGTGTGCTTCTTTTAGCATACGCTATATTCAGCACACTAATTTTTTCATTACATGCTAGATTTAGCACACGTTAATTTTAGCAGAATCCAGCCTTAAGGCATGCTGGATTTAGCTAAATTAGCGTGTGCTGAATCCAGCGCAAAATGGAAAAATTAGCATGTGCTGAATATAGCGCACGCTAAAACTAGCGTAAGCTTGCGATGTTAGCGTGTGCTAAAACTAGAGTCTACTAATACTAGCGCGCGCTAAATTTAGATTTTTTCAGCAGAATTAGCGTGTGCTAATACTTGAGACTGCTAAAATTAGGGTGCGCTTAATCTAGCGATCACGAGCAATATTAGCTAGTGCTAAATATAGCATTTTCTCAAATTAGGGTCAGCTAAAATTAACGTCCGCTAAATCCAGCGTGAAATAGGAATATTAGCGTGCACTAAATCTAGCAATAACTAGCAATATTAGCTGGTGCTAAATATATCATCTTCCGAAATTAGCGTCTGCTGAAATGAGCGTTCGCCAAATCCAGCGTGCGCTAAGATTAGATTCTGCTAAAATAAGCGTGTGATAAATCTAACGCAAAATTGAAAAATTAGCGTGTGCTAAATATAGTGTAGGCTAAAAGAAGCGCACGAACTGTGGTGATGATTATTGGTGATTATAGTCAATACTATAGTTATGTAATAATAAATATGATTGATTATAAAACTGTAATGTTGATTATACGTGATTATAGTCATTACTATAGTTACGTAGCAATAACTAAAAATGAATGTATGACTGTAAGGATGATCGTGAGTGATTATCGTCTTAACTATAATTTTGTGGTAATAACTATAACTGATTATAAAACTGTGGTGATGATTATTGGTGATTATAGTCTGTTCGGTCGAAAGTTAATTAATTTTTTAGTTTGTTGTGCGGCCGCACTATTGTTCGATTGTTTTGTTATTTTGTATTTTGTTCGCGGATAGAAGACGCGTCGCGGTAGTATATTGGCGGAAAACGGAAATGATGCGCGCGAATACAAATGACGCGGAGAGAGTGGTGGGGGCGACCTCGTAGGTCGAGTATAAAGGGAGCAACGCAACGTTGCTCGGGCTCAGTCATCGTTAAGCTTCTCACATAGCGCAACGCTATAGGCAGTCGCATACGACTCGTAGAGAGATCTGCAATTAGATTTCTCTGAAATAAATCACACCTCATATCCTTTTCAATTGATCAATGATTTAACATTAAACATTTCTTTAATATTTATTGAATTTGTATTTAGAAAATAAAGTATAGTAAACAACATAAATATTGTTTTTTTTTATTAATTTCCCGAATAACGAAAATCCTCCGTATTGGAAGGTTTTCGACGAAACATTTTGGTGCCTCCTGTGAGGTGTGATTTTTTTCCTGAATCGAACAGTGCAAAGTGATAGTGCGCGTTTATAATCAGAAACATTTATCTTAAGCTCGTATGCGTAATAAAATTCTACACAACGTGAAACAGTGGTGAGGGTATACATTCAGTGGCGTCAACAGCAAGTCATCGGAACGTCACGGAGTCTGGTAATATTCAGGAAGGATGGATTTGCGGGCTGCTCTTTGTTAACCACACCTTCAACATCGACCAATGGAAGAGAGTAAGCTTATTTAAAAAAAAAAAAAATTCTACTATTTTTTTTCTTACAGTCAGTTTATTGTATATAAGCTTGGTCAGTGTGTATTCAGATATGCGTCAATTCTTGTTACAACGTCACCTTTATAATTTCGTTTAACCTTGTTTACAATTTAAGCTTAATTCAAAATTTTATTTTCTCGGAAACGATTGTAAAGCACGCACACGTGCCTCTACTATCGGATAAATCATTTATTATTCACAAATTCAATAGTTGGAAATACTAAGTAAATCATGACCTCACGCATTAAGGCAATCGCGCAGAAGCGCACTACTTTAAAAACTCAAATCACCTCTTTATCCACGGTAGTAGCTGAGAATAAAATTGATAAGGAAAACGCAAAGCTGCGTCTAGCTCGTTTAACTGAATTGTTTCACGCATATCAGGACATGCACGACGAGCTCGCAATTTTAGACGAAAAAAATGAAGGGCTCGATCAGATAGATGAAATTCAAGATAATTTTTACAATATCGCGAGTCGCGTCGGAACCATGCAGAGCGCAGAGAGATCATCTGCCGATTTACCCATTCCGAATCATAATCGATCCCTTATCGATAATCCGCGCACGTTAAACTTACGTTAAAATTACCGGTAGCAGAACTTCCCAAATTCGACGGCGACCACAACGAATGGCTTTCCTACAAAAATAGTTTTTTGAGCATGATAGATTTGCGAACGGATATCGATGATTTGACAAAATTTTTATACTTGAAAAATTCTCTACGGGGCCCAGCGTTGGCTAAACTTGCGCTTTATAATGCAAGCGCAGCTAACTACAAAAATGCATGGAATTTACTTCTAGATACTTACGAAAGAAAACGAATTCTCATCTTAAAACACATCGATGCCATTTTGGATATATCTCCCGCAACTTCAACTTCAAGGAGTCTGTCAAGACTCATTGATGAAGTGCGACAACACATGCACATGTTAAAATCTCTAGAAATAGTACTTGATCATAAAATCGTCCTCCGTATTTTGGAAAGGGCTCTTCCTGTTGACGTACGTCAGAAATGGGAAGAATCTCTTAGCCTAGACGCCCTTCCTAATCTTGATCAGTTTTATAAATTCGTAAATGAAACATCATTCAGGCTTTGCACGTTGGAAACTGACGGCACTCGTAGGATTAACAAGTCAGGGCTCAAATGACATCTTAATCAAGAATTTTACGTAACAAAATTGCGAAAGGTCGAGCCGGGTGTGCGCGCGTTCTTCACAGCTAGGACCCCCCCTTGCGTAAATTGTAAGGGTGACCACGTTATATATACATGCCCAACGTTTAAAGCGCTATCAATACAAGATCGATGGAATGCGGTTAAGGCGAAACGCCTCTGTAGAAATTGTCTCCGAAAGCACGCCGGAACGTGCACTTCTGTGCGTTGTAAGGAATGCGATCGTTTTCATCATACCCTGTTACATTCCAATCCGGGACCTACAACATCTCGAGATTCATCCATTGTGAACAATCACGCTAATCAAGGCGGAGTAATTCGTGATAAATCCGCAGCATGACAATTAGTAGATACCTTTGCCACCATCTCGCGAACACCTCACTCTCAATTAATAATATGTGCAATTGTGCGCGTTCAGGGTGCTGATAATAAGCTTATTGAGGCTAGAGCTTTACTTGACACATGTTCAACGGCACACTTCATTACTGAAGATCTAGCACGACGTTTGAAATTACCGATGAGTCCACATTCGATTCCTATCAGTACTATCGACGAAATGCATACTGTCTCAAAAAATAGCATCGATGTTTGCTTTCACTCACGAATTAACAATTTTCAAAAAACATTGACCTTTTTAACTGTACCCAAAATTTCTGAATTTGTTCCAAGTGAACAATTTCCACGCGATTCAATTAAGATCCCAACTAATTTCAAATTAGCGGATCCACAATTTCACCTCCCGCGACCAATAGATATTTTAATCGGCTCTGGCGCTACCTTGTCACTACTTTCAGTCGGGCAAGTCGATTTAACTCAAAACGATTCTGATTTATACTTACAAAAAACTCAGCTTGGCTGGGTGATAGCCGGAGGAACGTACGACGGAAAAAGAAGGACCGTGACTTCGTGTAACCTAACTAAACTGTCAGAACAAATTGAAAGGTTCTGGGTAGTCGAGGAAATAGGTGACAAATCATCAAAATTAGAAGAGGAATCATTGTGCGAAGCACATTATTCTAAACATACAACTCGCGATGCAAACGGCCGTTACGTCGTGCGCCTGCCGTTCCGCAACGGCAATCCCGATTTCGACGATTCTCGTTCTCAGGCACTTCGTCGTTTCCACTCTTTAGAAAGGAAACTTAATTCCAATCCCGCACTCAAGATCGAATATGATAAAGTGATGCAAGAGTATATAGATCTTGGTCATATGTCTGATTGACGATGAGTCGATCGAGGGTTATTACATGCCACATCATGTTGTAATAAAGTCGTCTAGTGCTACCACGAAGACTCGTGTAGTCTTCGATGCTTCGGCAAAATCATCCAAGGGCTTCTCTCTAAACGATACACTCATGGTCGGTCCCACCATCCAGGACAGTCTCTTTGATCAGTTATTAAGATTTGGTACACATCGTTATGTTCTCAAGGCCGACATTGCAAAAATGTACCGGCAAATTGTGATTCATCCGTGTGACCGTAAATACCAGCGTATTTTTTGGTACTATAAGAACAGGATTGTGGTTTTTGAATTAAATACGGTTACTTTCGGTGTTTCTTCTGCCCCTTACCTTGCCGTTCGCACTATACAACAGCTTGCAGATGATGAAGGTTCAAATTTTCCTCGTGCTCGAGTAATTCTAAAACGTGATTTATACGTTGATGACCTCTTGACAGGTGCGAATTCTCTTGAGGAAATTTTAAAAATACGAGACGAAACGATAGAGCTTCTAAAACGCGGTGGTTTTGACATTCGGAAATGGTCCTCAAATAATCCTCGCGCTCTTGATAACATCGAGCAAGGAGTTCTCGAGTTGGATCATGCGATTGAGAATGAGTCCAACTCTAAAACTCTAGGTGTTGGGTGGGATTCGTGCAATGACAAACTAACTTACGCGGTAAATTCAATTGATTTGTCGGTCAAAATCACGAAACGCAATATATTATCCGAGGTAGCTAAAATTTTTGATCCGTTGGGTTTGCTCGGCCCGGTAATTCTGAGTGCAAAGGTCATCATGCAGGCTTGTTGAAGGGAAAAGGTGAGTTGGGACGAATCAGTTCCACAGAGATTATACCCAAAATGGACTGCATTCGCCGAACAACTCAATCTCTTACACGATTTAACCATACCTCGTCGTCTTTTAATCGAAAACCCAATTAAAATAAAAATACATGGGTTTAGTGATGCCAGTCAACTTGACTATGGTGCATGCTTGTACATACGTTCAATAGACCTAGACAATAACATAATGGTTCGCCTTTCGTGCGCAAAATCTCGCGTCGCACCTTTGAAAGGGGTCACGATTCCTCGACTCGAATTGTGCGGCGCGTTGATTTCGGTTCGTCTCTTAAAGGAGGCGCTTTCTGCCTTTCGTTTCTCTATCAATCGCATCATTCTTTGGTCAGATTCCACGATCGTGTTACAGTGGTTAAGAAAGCCACCACAAGCTTTAAAGGTGTTTGAGGTAAATCGCGTTGCCGAAATACAATCTCTTGAAGCCCCAGTTGAATGGCGACACGTTCGAACAAACGACAACCCAGCGGACGCTTTGTCACGAGGGCAATCTCCGGCTGAGTTCTTGCAAAATCGGACTTGGTTTGAGGGGCCTCCTTGGTTGAAACAGTCTGAAGCTTCTTGGCCCTCAGCTATCGAGACGATTCCATCGGAACTTCCAGGACTGCGGAAAAATACGTGTCTCTTCTCCAATCCAGTCAATTGTGCTATTTTTCAACGATTTTCTTCTTACTCAACTCTCATTAACTCAATTGCATACTGTCTTCGTATTCGTCGTTCTAATATTTTTAAGACCAAAGACATTGGTGTGGTAGAGAGATTAAGGTCAGAGAGAAGAGTCATCAGTTTGATCCAAAGGGAAAGGTATGCTAAAGAATTAGAACTTATTCCCAAAACCGGAGGTACCAGAAATAATAAGCTTGCAGCTTTAAACCCTTTTATTGACGAACACGGAATATTGCGGGTTGGCGGTCGATTACGCAATGCAAGTGTCTCAGCCGATCAAAGGTATCCGATTCTTCTACCTTCTTAATATTACGCCACTGACCTTATCATCACCGAAACACACAACAGAACATTTCACGCCGGTATTCAAAGTACGTTGTACACCGTCCGACAGCGATTTTGGCTTCTCGACGGAAAAAATCAAGTCAGAAGGGTCGTGCGTCATTGCGTAACTTGTTTTCGACGGAATCCGGTAGCTGTGCAAGGAAAAATGGGAGACCTACTTGAGTCACGTGTTAAAGAATCGCCTGCCTTTGCTCATGTTGGTGTCGATTTCTTCGGACCCATTTTTATAAAGGAGAAAAAATTACGAAATCGAAATCGTGTAAAGGCGTATGGCTGTATATTTGTGTGCATGGCCACGAAGGCGGTGCATTTGGAAATAGTCAGTGATCTTACCACTAATGGTTTCTTAGGTGCTTTCCGACGATTCATAAGTCGTAGAGCCATACCCACACACGTGTACTCAGATAATGGAAAAAACTTCATTGGGGCGAACAATCAGCTTCGCGAACTATATGCTTTATTTCATTCAGCCCAGTTTCAAGAGACCGTCAATAGCTACGCAGTGCGAAGGAATATTTTATGGCACTTTAATCCCCCATTTTCCCCACATTTCGGGGGTATTTGGGAGGCCGCGGTCAAGTCATTTAAACACCATTTCAAACGTGTTGTTGGCCAACAACTTCTTACCTTCGAGGAACTCAATACTATGGCAATAGAAATTAAGGCTGTTTTGAATTCTAGACCCATATGTTACATTTCGAGCGATCTCAACGATCCAATCGCGCTGACACCGGCACACCTGTTAGTAGGGCGACCACTAACAACGTTACCTGATGACAACTACCTTTCTGTTTCGGTAAATCGACTTTCCACTTGGGGGTTTATAACAAGAGCGCGCCAAGACTTTTGGAAAAGATGGCATGTGGAGTACCTCACCGAACTACAAAAACGCCAAAAATGGTTTCATAACAAAGGTGAACTTGCACAAGGTTCGATTGTTATTATCATTGATAAAAATCAGCCTTGCATGCGATGGCAAATAGGAGTGATCCTCGATGTTCATCCAGGACACGATGGAATCATCCGAGTAGCCACAGTCAAGACCAATCAAGGCATTTTTAAAAGGAACATTACTCAACTCTGCCCGCTACCTGATGTAGCATGAACATAAATCAATCACTCAAGCACGTAGACACATTTGCTCAATTTTCCATTTCGCAACGGGGGGAGCGTTATGTTCGGTCGAAACTTAATTAATTTTTTAGTTTGTTGTGCGGCCGCACTATCGTTCGATTGTTTTATTTTGTATTTTGTTCGCGGGTAAAAGACGCGTCGCGATAGTATGATGGCGGGAAACGGGAATGATGCGCGCAAATACAAATGACGCGGAGAGAGTGGCGGGGGCGACCTCGTAGGTAAAGTATAAAGGGAGCAACGCAACGTTGCTCGGGCTCAGTCATCGTTAAGCTTCTCACATAGCGCAACGCTATAGGCAGTCGCATACGACTCGTAGAGCGATCTGCAATTAGATTTTTCTGAAATAAATCACACCTCATATCCTTTTCAATTGATCAATGATTTAACATTAAACATTTCTTTAATATTTATTGAATTTGTATTTAGAAAATAAAGTATAGTAAACAACATAAATATTGTTTTTTTTTATTAATCTCCCGAATAACGAAAATCCTCCGTATTGGAAGGTTTTCGACGAAACATAGTCAATACAATTGTTACGTATAATAACTATGATTGATTATAAAACCGTAATGATGATTATACGTGATTATAGTCATAACTGTTGTTACGTAGTAATGACTATTATTAATGTAAAACTGTTGTGATGATTATATGTCATTACAGTCATATAGTTAGGTAGTAATAATTATAATTAAATCGATAAACTGTACAATCTTAAACAACTTATATCAGCAAAATATTTTCCGAGTCAAGAGAAATGTCGATGTTGAGGAAAAAGGAGAATATTACATTGTTAACCAAGGGAGTAGAATAGGTGATTTATGCTCGAGACGCGACATTAAGACGAGGTCAAATACACCTTCACTTCCATGGTTAATATATTACTGTTTCATACACGACAGGCGTCATATTCAACTGCATTGAGTATACATTTGTTAACAATACGCGAAGTACCGGCATTAATATATGATAACATGAAAATAAAAATGTGACAAAGCACCTACCGGAGTTGGCGTAAAGGTGAAGCCCCCGCTCCGAAAAATAAATGAAAGATAAACTAGTTTCTACAAAAAATATTAATAAAAAAAGGACCTATATTTTTGAGTAAGTTAAGTTATTAGAGTAATTCATATTTCTTTGAATAATTCAATTTCTTCGAGTATTCTGAGCAGCTCATATTTTTACGAACAATTCGAGTTATTTTTATTTTTTTCAAGTAGCTCGATTAATTTCAGACACGAACTCGTAGAGTCGAGTGATTTATTTAGGCTGTTCATAGAATCAAATACTCGCACTCATAATTATTACATTTATTTTACACATTAACCATAAGCCCATGAACAATAAAACCATCAATAATAAATCCATAAAACGTAGGGCAATAAACCGTAAACTTATAGACCCATAACTCGTAAAATTATAAACCATTAAACCATAAACCTATAAACTATAAACCCATAAACCATAAACCCTAATCCAAAAACCAAAACCCATTAACTCATTAACCCATAAATCATAAACCCATGAACCATAAACCCATTAACCCATAAACCATAAACCCATAAACCATAAACCATAAACCATAAACCCGTAAATCCAAATCCAAGAACCATAAACCCATATACCCTTAAACCGTAAACCCATAAACCATTACCTCATAAGCCATAAACCATGAACCCATAAACCATAAACCTATAAACCCATAAACCATGAATTATAAACCCATATACCATGAAACCCCAAACCCATTAATCGTAAACCCATAAATGCATTAAACCATGAACCATTAACCCATAAATGCATAAAACCATGAACCATTAACCCATAAACCATAAACCCATAAACTATAAACCCATAAACCATGAACCCAAATCCAAGAACCATATACCCATAAACCCATAAACCATAAACCCAAATCCAAGAACCATAAACCATTAACCTATAAACCCATAGATCATCAACCCATAAACCATAAAACCATTAACCCATAAACCCATAAACCATAAACCCATAAACCATAAGCTCGTAAACCCAAATCCAAGGATTATAAACCCATAAACCACGAACCCATAAACCCTTATAGCTAAAACCCATAAACCCGTAAACCGAAATCCAAGAACCATAAACCCATAAACCCATGAACCCTTAAAGCATGAACCCATAGACCATGACCTCATAAACCATGAACCCATAAACAATAAAACCATAAATAATAAACCCATAAATTGTAAAGCCATGAACCCATAAACTATAAACCCATAAAACGGTAAACTTATAAACCCATAAATCGTAAGGCCATAAATCCATAATTCCATAAACCATAAACCCATAAACCATTAACCCATGAACCAATAAACCATAAACCCATAAACCGTAAACCCATAAACCATGAACCCATAAACCATGAACCCATAAACCATGAACCCATAAACCCATAAACTATGAACCATAAACCCATAAACTATAAACCATAAACCCATATACCATAAAACCATAAACCAATAAATCGTAAACTCATAAATGGATAAGCCCATAAACCCTAAACCCATAAACAATAAAACCATAAATAATAAACCCATAAATTGTAAAGCCATAAACCCATGAACTATGAACTTATAAACCGTAAACTTATAAACCCATAAATCGTGAAGCCATAAACCCATGAACGCATAAACCATAAACCCATAAACCCATAAACCATAAACATATAAACCGTAAACCCATAAACCATGAACCCATAAACCATGAAACCATAAACCCATAAACTATGAACCATAAACCCATAAACTATAAACCATAAACCCATATACCATAAAACCATAAACCAATAAATCGTAAACTTATAAACAATAAAACCATAAATAATAAACCCATAAATTGTAAAGCCCTGAACCCATAAACTATTAACCCATAAACCGTGAACTTATAAACCCATAAATCGTGGAGCCATGAACCCATAATTCTATAAACGATAAACCCATAAACCATGAACCCATAAACCATGAACCCATGAACCATAAACCCATAAACCAATAAACTATCAACCATTAACCCATCAACTATGAACCATAAACCCATATACCATGAAACCATAAATAATAAACCCATAAATTGTGAAGCCAAAAATCCATGAACTATAAACCTATAATCCGTAAACTTATAAGGCTATAAACCTATAAACTATGAACCTATAAACCGTAAACTTATAAAGCTATAAACCCATAAACTATGAACCTATAAACCGTAAACTTATAAACCCATAAATCATAAAGCCATAAACCCATAACCTATGAACCCGTAAACCGTAAAGCCATAAACCCATAATTCCATAAACCATAAACCCATAAACCATAAACCCATAAACAATAAAACCATAAATAATAAACCCATGAATTGTAAAGCCATAAATCCATAAACTATAAACCTATAAACCGTGAACTTATAAAGCTATAAACCTATAAACTATGAACCTATTAACCGTAAACTTATAAAGCTATAAACCCATTAACTATAAACCTATAAACCGTGAACTTATAAACCCATAAATTGTAAAGCCATAAACCCATAAACTATGAACCCGTAAACCGTAAAGCCATAAACCCATAATTCCATAAACCATAAACCCATAAACCATGAACCCATAAACCATAAACCCATAAACCGTAATTCTATAAACCATGAGCCCATAAACCAAAAACCCATGAACCCATAAACCATAAACCCATAAACCATAAACCCATAAACCATAAACCCCTAAACCCATACACCATAAACCCATAAACCGTAAACCCATAAACCATGAACCCATAAACCCATAAACTGTAAACCATAAACCCATATACCATAAAACCATAAACCATTAAATTGTAAACTCATAAATGGATAAACCCATAAACCCTAAACCCAATAACAATAAAACCATAAATAATAAACCCATAAATTGTAAATCTATGAACCCATAAACTATGAACTTATAAACCGTAAAGCCAAAAACCCATAATTCCATAAACCATAAACCCATCAACCAAAAACCCATAAACGCATAAACCATGAACCTATAAACCCATAAACCATAAACCCATAAACCGTAAACCCATAAACCGTAATCCTATAAACCATAAACCCATAAACCATGAACCCATAAACAATAAAACCATAAATAATAAACCAATGAATTGTAAAGTCATTAATCCATAAACTATAAACCTATAAACCGTGAACTTATGAAGCTATAAACCTATAAACTATGAACCTATAAACCGTAAACTTATAAAGCTATAAACCCATTAACTATAAACCTATAAACCGTGAACTTATAGACCCATAAATTGTAAAGCCATAAACCCATAAACTATGAACCCGTAAACCGTAAAGCCATAAACCCATGATTCCATAAACCATAAACCCATAAACCCATAAACCATGAACCATAAACCCATAAACCCATGAACCATAAACCCATAAACCATTAACCCATAAACCATGAACCCATAAACCATAAACCCCTAAACCCAATAACAATAAAACCATAAATATAAAACCCATAAATTGTAAAGCCATAAACCCATAAACTATGAACCCTTAAACCGTAAAGCCAAAAACCCATAATTCCATAAACCATAAACCCATCAACCAAAAACCCATAAACGCATAAACCATGAACCTATAAACCCATAAACCATAAACCCATAAACCGTAAACCCATAAACTGTAATCCTATAAACCATTAACCCATAAACCATAAACCCATGAACCCATGAACCATAAACCCATAAACCATAAACCCATAGACCATAAACCATAAACCCATAGACCATAAACCTTATAACCATAAACCATGAACCCATAAACTCATAAACTATGAACCCTTAACCCAAAAACTATGAACCATAAACCCATATACCATAAAAGTAGAAACCAATAAATCGTAAACTCATAAATGGATAATCCCATAAACCCTGAACCCATAAACAATAAAACCATATATCATAAACCCATAAATTGTAAAGCCATAAACCCAAAAACTCTGAACCCGTAAATCGTAAACTTATAAACCCATAAATCGGAAAGCTATAAAGCCATAATTCCATAAACCATGAACCCATTAATTCATAAACCATAAACCCATAAACCCGTATACCGAAATCCAAGAACCATGAACCCATAAACCCATGAACCCTCGAAGCATGAACCCATAAACCATGACCTCATAAACCATGAACCCATAAACAATAAAACCATAAATAATAAACCCATAAATTGTAAAGCTATAAACCCATAAACTATAAACCGATAAAAAGGTAAACTTATAAACCCATAAATCGTAAGGCCGTAAATCCATAATTTCATAAACCATAAACCCATAAACCATAACCCCATAAACCCATGAACCATAAACCCATAAACCGTAAACCCATAAACCATGAACCCATAAACCATGAACCCATAAACCCATAAACTACGAACCATAAACCCATAAACTATGAACCCATAAACCGTAAACTTATAAACCCATAAATCGTGAAGCCATAAACTCATAATTCCATAAACAATAAACCCATCAACCATAAACCCATTAACTATAAAGCATAAACTCATATACCATAAAAGCAGAAACTAATAAATCGTAAACTCATAGATGGATAAATCCATAAACCCTAAACCCATTAACAATAAAACCATAAATAATAAAACCATAAATTGTAAAGCCATAAACCCATAAACTATAAACCCTTAAAGCGTAAAGCCATAAACCTATAATTCCATAAACCATAAACCCATAAACTATGAACCCATAAACCCATAAACCCCAAACCCATAAACCGTAAACCCATAAACCGTAATCCTATTAACCATAAACCCATAAACCATAAACCCATAAACCATGAACCCATAAACCTTAAAACCATAAACCATGAACCCATTAACCCATAAACCCATGAACTATGAACCATAAACCCATATATCATAGAACCATAAACCAATAAATCGTAAACTCATAAATGGATAAACCCATAAAAAATAAAACCATAAATAATAAATCCATGAATTGTGAAGCCATAAACCCATAAACAATAAACCATAAACCCATAAACCCGTAAACCGAAATCCAAGAACCATTAACTCATAAACCCATAAACCCATAGATCATCAACCCATAAACCATAAAACCATGAACCCATAAACCCATAAACCATAAACCCATAAACCATAAGCTCGTAAACCCAAATCCAAGGACCATAAACCCATAAACCACGAACCCATAAACCCTTAGAGCTAAAACCCATAAACCCGTAGACCGAAATCCAAAAACCATAAACCCATAAACCCATGAACCCTTAAAGCATGAACCCATAAACCATGACCTCATAAACCATGAACCCATAAACAATAAAACCATAAATAATAAACCCATAAATTGTAAAGCCATGAACCCATAAACTAGAAACCCATAAATCGTAAGGCCATAAATCCATAATTCCATAAACCATAAACCCATAAACCATTAACCCATAAACCAATAAACCATAAACCCATAAACCGTAAACCCATAAATCATAAACCCATAAACCATGAACCCATTAACCCATAAACTATAAACCATAAACCCATATACCATAAAACCATGAACCAATAAATCGTAAACTCATAAATGGATGAGCCCATAAACCCTAAACCAATAAACAATAAAACCATAAATAATAAACCCATAAATTGTAAAGCCATAAACCCATAATTCCATAAACGATAAAACCATAAACCATGAACCCATATACCATGAACCCATGAACCATAAACCCATAAACCAATAAACTATCAACCATAAACCCATAAACTATGAACCATAAACCCATATACCATAAAAGTAGAAACCAATAAATCGTAAACTCATAAATGGATAAACCCATAGACCCTAAACCCATAAACAATAAAACCATAAATATAAACCCATAAATTGTAAAGCCATAAACCCATAAACTATGAACCCATAAACCGTAAACTTATAAAGCTATAAACCTATAAACTATGAACCTATAAACCGTAAACTTATAAAGCTATGAACCCATAAACTATGAACCTATAAACCGTAAACTTATAAACCCATAAATTGTAAAGCCATAAACCCATAAACTATAAACCCGTAAACCGTAGAGCCATAAACCCATAATTCCATAAACCATAAACCCATAAACCCATAAACCATGAACCATAAACCCATAAACCCATAAACCATAAATCCATAAACCATTAACCCATAAACCATGAACCCATAAACCCATAAACTATAAACCATAAACCCATAAACTATAAACCATAAACCCATATACCATAAAACCATAAACCAATAAATCGTAAACTCATAAATGGATGAGCCCATAAACCCTAAACCAATAAACAATAAAACCATAAATAATAAACCCATAAATTGTAAAGCCATAAACCCATAATTCCATAAACGACAAAACCATAAACCATGAACCCATAAACCATGAACCTATGAACCATAAACCCATAAACGAATAAACTATCAACCATAAACCCATAAACTATGAACCATAAACCCATATACCATGAAACCATAAATAATAAACTCATAAATTGTGAAGCCATAAATCCATAAACTATAAACCTATAAACCGTGAATTTATAAAGCTATAAACCTATAAACTATGAACCAATAAACCGTAAACTTATAAAGCTATAAACCAATAAACTATGAACCTATAAACCGTAAACTTATAAACCCATAAATCATAAAGCTATAAACAATAAACTATGAACCCGTAAACCGTAAAGCCATAAACCCATAATTCCATAAACCATAAACCCATAATCCATAAACCCATAAACAATAAAACCATAAATAATAAACCCATGAATTGTAAAGCCATAAATCCATAAACTATAAACCTATAAACCGTAAACTTATAAAGCTATAAACCCATTAACTAAGAACCTATAAACCGTAAACTTATAAACCCATAAATTGTAATGCCATAAACCCATAAACTATGAACCCGTAAACCGTAAAGCCATGAACCCATAATTCCATAAACCATAAACCCATAAACCGTAATCCTATAAACCATAAGCCCATAAACCATAAACCCATAAGCCCATAAACCATAAACTTATTAACCATAAACCCATAAACCATAAACCCCTAAACCCATAAACCATAAACCCATAAACCGCAAACCTATAAACCATGAACCCATAAACCATGAACCCATAAACCCATAAACTATAAACCATAAACCCATATACCATAAAACCATAAACCATTAAATCGTAAACTCATAAATGGATAAACCCATAAACCCTAAACCCAATTACAATAAAACCATAAATAATAAACCCATAAATTGTAAAGCCATAAACCCATAAACTATAAACCCTTGAACCGTGAAGCCATAAACCCATAATTTCATAAACCATAAACCCATCAACCAAAAACCCATAAACGCATAAACCATGAACCTATAAACCCATAAACCATAAACCCATAAACCGTAAACCCATAAACCGCAATCCTATAAACCATAAACCCATAAACTATAAACTCATAAACCCATGAACCATAAACCCATAAACCATAAACCCATAAACCATAAACCTTAAAACCATAAACCATGAACCCATAAACTCATAAACTATGAACCCTTAACCCAAAAACTATGAACCATAAACCCATATACCAAAAAAGTAGAAACCAATAAATTGTAAACTCATAAAAGGATAAACCCATAAACCCTAAACCCATAAACCCGTATACCGAAATCCAAGAACCATGAACCCATAAACCCATGAACCCTCGAAGCATGAACCCATAAACCATGACCTTATAAACCATGAACCTATAAACAATAAAACCATAAATAATAAACCCATAACTTGTAAAGCTATAATACCATAAACTATAAACCCATGAAACGGTAAACTTATGAACCCATAAATCGTAAGGCCGTAAATCCATAAATCCATAAACCATAAACCCATAAACCATAAACCCATAAACCCATGAACCATAAACCCATAAACCGTAAACCCATGAACCATGAACCCATAAACCATGAATCCATAAACCCATAAACTACGAACCATAAACCCATAAACTATGAACCCATAAACCGTAAACTTATAAACCCATAAATCGTGAAGCCATAAACCCATAAATCCATAAACAATAAACCCATAAACCATAAACTCATAAACTATAAACCATAAACCCATATACCATAAAAGCAGCATCTAATAAATCGTAAACTCATAGATGGATAAACCCATAAACCCTAAACCCATTAACAATAAAACCATAAATAATAAACCTATAAATTGTAAAGCTATAAACCCATAAACTATAAACCCTTAAACCGTAAAGCCATAAACCCATAAACCATGAACCCATAAACCCATAAACCATAAACCCATAAACCGTAAACCCATAAACCGTAATCCTATTAACCATAAACCCATAAACCATAAACCCATAAACCATGAACATATAAACCTTAAAACCATAAACCATGAACCCATTAACCCATAAACCCATAAACTATGAACCATAAACCCATATATCATAAAACCATAAACCAATAAATCGTTAACTCATAAATGGATAAACCCATAAAAAATAAAACCATAAATAATAAACCCATAAATTGTGAAGCCATAAACCCATAAACAATAAACCATAAACCCGTAAACCGAAATCCAAGAACCATAAACTCATAAACCCATAAACCCATAGATCATCAACCCATAAACCATAAAACCATGAACCCATAAACCCATAAACCATAAACCCATAAACCATAAGCTCGTAAACCCAAATCCAAGGACCATAAACCCATAAACCACGAACCCATAAACCCTTAGAGCTAAAACCCATAAACCCGTAAACCGAAATCCAAGAACCATAAACCCATAAACCCATGAACCCTTAAAGCATGAACCCATAAACCATGACCTCATAAACCATGAACCCATAAACAATAAAACCATAAATAATAAACCCATAAATTGTGAAGCCATGAACCCATAAACTAGAAGCCCATGAATCGTAAGGCCATGAATCCATAATTCCATAAACCATAAACCCATAAACCATTAACCTATAAACCAATAAACCGTAAACCCATAAACCGTAAACCCATAAACCATAAACCCATAAACCATGAACCCATAAACCCATAAACTATAAACCATAAACTCATAAACTATAAACCATAAACCCATATACCATAAAACCATAAACCAATAAATCGTAAACTCGTAAATGGATGAGCCCATAAACCCTAAACCAATAAACAATAAAACCATAAATAATAAACCCATAAATTGTGAAGCCATAAACCCATAATTCCATAAACGATAAAACCATAAACCATGAACCCATAAACCATGAACCCATGAACCATAAACCCATAAACCAATAAACTATCAACCACAAACCCATAAACTATGAACCTTAAACCCATATACCATGAAACCATAAATAATAAACCCATAAATTGTGAAGCCATAAATCCATAAACTATAAACCTATGAACCGTAAACTTATAAAGCTATAAACCTATAAACTATGAACCAATAAACCGTAAACTTATAAAGCTATAAACCCATAAACTATTAACCTATAAACCGTAAACTTATAAACCCATAAATCATAAAGCCATAAACAATAAACCATGATCCCGTAAACCGTAAAGCCATAAACCCATAATTCCATAAACCATAAACCCATAAACCATAAACCCATAAACAATAAAACCATAAATAATAAACCCATAAATTGTAAAGCCATAAATCCATAAACTATAAACCTATAAACCGTGAACTTATAAAGCTATAAACCTATAAACTATGAACCTATAAACCGTAAACTTATAAAGCTATAAACCCATTAACTATGAACCTATGAACCGTAAACTTATAAACCCATAAATTGTAATGCCATAAACCCATAAACTATGAACCCGTAAACCGTAAAGCCATAAACCCATAATTCCATAAACCATAAACCCATAAACCATAAACCCATAAACCATGAACCCATAAACCATAAACCCATAAACCGTAATCCTATAAACCATAAGCCCATAAACCATAAACCCATAAACCCATAAACCATAAACCCATTAACCATAAACCCATCAACCATAAACCCCTAAACCCATAAACCATAAACCCATAAACCGTAAACCTATAAACCTTGAACCCATAAACCATGAACCCATAAACCCATAAACTATAAACCATAAACCCATATACCATAAAACCATAAACCATTAAATCGTAAACTCATAAATGGATAAACCCATAAACCCTAAACCCAATAACAATAAAACCATAAATAATAAACCCATAATTCCATAAACCCTAAACCCATCAACCAAAAACCCATAAACGCATAAACCCATAAACCGTAGGCCCATAAACCGTAATCCTTTAAACCATAAACCCATAAACTATAAACTCATAAACCCATGAACCATAAACCCATAAACCATAAACCCATGAACCATAAACCTTAAAACCATAAACCACGAACCCATAAACTCATAAACTATGAACCCTTAACCAAAAAACTATGAACCATAAACCCATATACCGAAAAAGTAGAAACCAATAAATTGTAAACTCATAAACCCATAAACCCATGAACCCTTAAAGCATGAACCCATAAACCATGACCTCATAAACTATGAACCCATAAACAATAAAACCATAAATAATAAACCCGTAAATTGTAAGGCCATGAACCCATAAACTAGAAACCCATGAATCGTAAGGCCATAAATCCATAATTCCATAAACCATAAACCCATAAACCACGAACCCATAAACCCTTAGAGCTAAAACCCATAAACCCGTAAACCGAAATCCAAGAACCATAAACCCATAAACCCATGAACCCTTAAAGCATGAACCCATAAACCATGACCTCAAAAACCATGAACCCATAAACAATAAAACCATAAATAATAAACCCATAAATTGTGAAGCCATGAACCCATAAACTAGAAGCCCATGAATCGTAAGGCCATAAATCCATAATTCCATAAACCATAAACCCATAAACCATTAACCTATAAACCAATAAACCATAAACCCATAAACCGTAAACCAATAAACCATAAACCCATATACTATGAACCCATAAACCCATAAACTATAAACCATAAACCCATAAACTATAAACCATAAACCCATATACCATAAAACCATAAACCAATAAATCGTAAACTCATAAATGGATGAGCCCATAAACCCTAAACCAATAAACAATAAAACCATGAATAATAAACCCATAAATTGTGAAGCCATAAACCCATAATTCCATAAACGATAAAACCATAAACCATGAACCCATAAACCATGAACCCATGAACCATAAACCCATAAACCAATAAACTATCAACCATAAACCCATAAACTATGAACCATAAACCCATATACCATGGAACCATAAATAATAAACCCATAAATTGTGAAGCCATAAATCCATAAACCAATAAACTATCAACCATAAACCCATAAACTATGAACCATAAACCCATATACCATGGAACCATAAATAATAAACCCATAAATTGTGAAGCCATAAATCCATAAACTATAAACCTATAAACCGTAAACTTATAAAGCTATAAACCTATAAACTATGAACCAATGAACCGTAAACTTATAAAGCTATAAACCCATAAACTATTAACCTATAAACCGTAAACTTATAAACCCATAAATCATAAAGCCATAAACAATAAACCATGAACCCGTAAACCGTAAAGCCATAAACCCATAATTCCATAAACCATAAACCCATAAACCATAAACCCATAAACAATAAAACCATAAATAATAAAGCCATGAATTGTAAAGCCATAAATCCATAAACTATAAACCTATAAACCGTAAACTTATAAAGCTATAAACCTATAAACTATGAACCTATAAACCGTAAACTTATAAAGCTATAAACCCATTAACTATGAACCTATGAACCGTAAACTTATAAACCCATAAATTGTAATGCCATAAACCCATAAACTATGAACCCGTAAACCGTAAAGCCATAAACCCATAATTCCATAAACCATAAACCCATAAACCATAAACCCATAAACCATGAACACATAAACCATAAACCCATAAACCGTAATCCTATAAACCATAAGCCCATAAACCATAAACCCATGAACCCATAAACCATAAACCCATTAACCATGAACCCATAAACCATAAACCCCTAAACCCATAAACCATAAACCCATAAACCGTAAACCTATAAACCTTGAACCCATAAACCATGAACCCATAAACCCATAAACTATAAACCATAAACCCATATACCATAAAACCATAAACCATTAAATCGTAAACTCATAAATGGATAAACCCATAAACCCTAAACCCAATAACAATAAAACCATAAATAATAAACCCATAAATTGTAAAGCCATAAACCCATAAACTATGAACCCTTGAACCGTAAAGCAATAAACCCATAATTCCATAAACCATAAACCCGTCAACTAAAAACCCATAAACGCATAAACCATGAACCTATAAACCCATAAACCATAAACCCATAAACCGTAAACCCATAAACCATTATCCTATAAACCATAAACCCATAAACTATAAACTCATAAACCCATGAACCATAAACCCATAAACCATAAACCCATAAACCATAAACCTTAAAACCATAAGCCATGAACCCATAAACTCATAAACTATGAACCCTTAACCCAAAAACTATGAACCATAAACCCATATACCAAAAAAGTAGAAACCAATAAATTGTAAACTCATAAAAGGATAAACCCATAAACCCTGAACCCATAAACAATGAAACCATAGATCACAAACCCATAAATTGTAAAGCCATAAACCCATAAACTATGAACCCATGAATCGTAAACTTATAAACCCATAAATCGGAAAGCTATAAACCCATAATTCCATAAACCATGAACCCATCAATTCATAAACCAAAAACCCATAAATCATAAACCCATAAACCCGGATACCGAAATCCAAGAACCATGAACCCATAAACCCATGAACCCTCAAATCATGAACCCATAAACCATGACCTTATAAACCATGAACCCATAAACAATTAAACCATAAATAATAAACCCATAAATTGTAAAGCTATAATACCATAAACTATAAACCCATGAAACGGTAAACTTATGAACCCATAAATCGTAAGGCCGTAAATCCATAATTCCATAAACCATAAACCCATAAACCATAAACCCATAAACCCATAAACCCATGAACCATAAACCCATAAACCGTAAACCCATAAACCATGAACCCATAAACCATGAACCCATAAACCCATAAACTACGAACCATAAACCCATAAACTATGAACCCATGAACCGTAAACTCATAAACTCATAAATCGTGAAGCCATAAACCCATAATTCCATAAACAATAAAGCCATAAACCATAAACCCATAAACTATAAACCATAAACCCATATACCATAAAAGCAGAAACTAATAAATCGTAAACTCATAGATGGATAAACCCATAAACCCTAAACCCATTAACAATAAAACCATAAATAATAAAGCTATGAATTGTAAAGCCATAAATCCATAAACTATAAACATATAAACCGTGAACTTATAAAGCTATAAACCTATAAACTATGAACCTATAAACCGTAAACTTGAAAAGCTATAAACCCATTAACTATGAACCTATGAACCGTAAACTTATAAACCCATAAATTGTAATGCCATAAACCCATAAACTATGAACCCGTAAACCGAAAAGCCATAAACCCATAATTCCATAAACCATAAACCCATAAACCATAAACCCATAAACCATAAACCCATAAACCATGAACACATAAACCATAAACCCATAGACCGTAATCCTATAAACCATAAGCCCATAAACCATAAACCCATGAACCCATAAACCATAAACCCATTAACCATAAACCCATAAACCATAAACCCCTAAACCCATAAACCATAAACCCATAAACCGTAAACCTATAAACCTTGAACCCATAAACCATGAACCCATAAACCCATAAACTATAAACCATAAACCCATATACCATAAAACCATAAACCATTAAATCGTAAACTCATAAATGGATAAACCCATAAACCCTAAACCCAATAACAATAAAACCATAAATAATAAACCCATAAATTGTAAAGCCATAAACCCATAAACTATGAACCCTTGAACCGTAAAGCAATAAACCCATAATTCCATAAACCATAAACCCATCAACCAAAAACCCATAAACGCATGAACCATGAACCTATAAACCCATAAACCATAAACCCATAAACCGTAAACCCATAAACCATTATCCTATAAACCATAAACCCATAAACTATAAACTCATAAACCCATGAACCATAAACCCATAAACCATAAACCCATAAACCATAATCCTTAAAACCATAAACCACGAACCCATAAACTCATAAACTATGAACCCTTAACCCAAAAACTATGAACCATAAACCCATATACCGAAAAAGTAGAAACCAATAAATTGTAAACTCATAAACCCATAAACCCATGAACCCTTAAAGCATGAACCCATAAACCATGACCTCATAAACTATGAACCCATAAACAATAAAACCATAAATAATAAACCCATAAATTGTAAGGCCATGAACCCATAAACTAGAAACCCATGAATCGTAAGGCCATAAATCCATAATTCCATAAACCATAAACCCATAAACCACGAACCCATAAACCCTTAGAGCTAAAACCCATAAACCCGTAAACCGAAATCCAAGAACCATAAACCCATAAACCCATGAACCCTTAAAGCATGAACCCATAAACCATGACCTCAAAAACCATGAACCCATAAACAATAAAACCATAAATAATAAACCCATAAATTGTGAAGCCATGAACCCATAAACTAGAAGCCCATGAATCGTAAGGCCATAAATCCATAATTCCATAAACCATAAACCCATAAACCATTAACCTATAAACCAATAAACCATAAACCCATAAACCGTAAACCAATAGACCATAAACCCATATACTATGAACCCATAAACCCATAAACTATAAACCATAAACCCATAAACTATAAACCATAAACCCATATACCATAAAACTATAAACCAATAAATCGTAAACTCATAAATGGATGAGCCCATAAACCCTAAACCAATAAACAATAAAACCATGAATAATAAACCCATAAATTGTGAAGCCATAAACCCATAATTCCATAAACGATAAAACCATAAACCATGAACCCATAAACCATGAACCCATGAACCATAAACCCATAAACCAATAAACTATCAACCATAAACCCATAAACTATGAACCATAAACCCATATACCATGAAACCATAAATAATAAACCCATAAATTGTGAAGCCATAAATCCATAAACTATAAACCTATAAACCGTAAACTTATAAAGCTATAAACCTATAAACTATGAACCAATGAACCGTAAACTTATAAAGCTATAAACCCATAAACTATTAACCTATAAACCGTAAACTTATAAACCCATAAATCATAAAGCCATAAACAATAAACCATGAACCCGTAAACCGTAAAGCCATAAACCCATAATTCCATAAACCATAAACCCATAAACCATAAACCCATAAACAATAAAACCATAAATAATAAAGCCATGAATTGTAAAGCCATAAATCCATAAACTATAAACCTATGAACCATGAACTTATAAAGCTATAAACCTATAAACTATGAACCTATAAACCGTAAACTTATAAAGCTATAAACCCATTAACTATGAACCTGTGAACCGTGAACTTATAAACCCATAAATTGTAATGCCATAAACCCATAAACTATGAACCCGTAAACCGTAAAGCCATAAACCCATAATTCCATAAACCATAAACCCATAAACCATAAACCCATAAACCATGAACACATAAACCATAAACCCATAAACCGTAATCCTATAAACCATAAGCCCATAAACCATAAACCCATGAACCCATAAACCATAAACCCATTAACCATAAACCCATAAACCATAAACCCCTAAACCCATAAACCATAAACCCATAAACCGTAAACCTATAAACCTTGAACCCATAAACCATGAACCCATAAACCCATAAACTATAAACCATAAACCCATATACCATAAAACCATAAACCATTAAATCGTAAACTCATAAATGGATAAACCCATAAACCCTAAACCCAATAACAATAAAACCATAAATAATAAACCCATAAATTGTAAAGCCATAAACCCATAAACTATGAACCCTTGAACCGTAAAGCAATAAACCCATAATTCCATAAACCATAAACCCATCAACCAAAAACCCATAAACGCATAAACCATGAACCTATAAACCCATAAACCATAAACCCATAAACCGTAAACCCATGAACCATTATCCTATAAACCATAAACCCATAAACTATAAACTCATAAACCCATGAACCATAAACCCATAAACCATAAACCCATAAACCATAAACCTTAAAACCATAAACCATGAACCCATAAACTCATAAACTATGAACCCTTAACCCAAAAACTATGAACCATAAACCCATATAACAAAAAAGTAGAAACCAATAAATTGTAAACTCATAAAAGGATAAACCCATAAACCCTGAACCCATAAACAATAAAACCATAGATCACAAACCCATAAATTGTAAAGCCATAAACCCATAAACTATGAACCCATAAATCGTAAACTTATAAACCCATAAATCGGAAAGCTATAAACCCATAATTCCATAAACCATGAACCCATCAATTCATAAACCAAAAACCCATAAATCATAAACCCATAAACCCGGATACCGAAATCCTAGAACCATGAACCCATAAACCCATGAACCCTCAAAGCATGAACCCATAAACCATGACCTTATAAACCATGAACCCATAAACAATTAAACCATAAATAATAAACCCATAAATTGTAAAGCTATAATACCATAAACTATAAACCCATGAAACGGTAAACTTATGAACTCATAAATCGTAAGGCCGTAAATCCATAATTCCATAAACCATAAACCCATAAACCATAAACCCATAAACCCATAAACCCATGAACCATAAACCCATAAACCGTAAACCCATAAACCATGAACCCATAAACCATGAACCCATAAACCCATAAACTACGAACCATAAACCCATAAACTATGAACCCATAAACCGTAAACTTATAAACTCATAAATCGTGAAGCCATAAACCCATAATTCCATAAACAATAAACCCATAAACCATAAACCCATAAACTATAAACCATAAACCCATATACCATAAAAGCAGAAACTAATAAATCGTAAACTCATAGATGGATAAACCCATAAACCCTAAACCCATTAACAATAAAACCATAAATAATAAACCCATAAATTGTAAAGCCATAAACCCATAAACTATAAACCCTTAAACCGTAAAGCCATAAACCCATAATTCCATAAACCATGAACCCATAAACCATGAACCCATCAATTCATAAACCAAAAACCCATAAATCATAAACCCATAAACCCGGATACCGAAATCCTAGAACCATGAACCCATAAACCCATGAACCCTCAAAGCATGAACCCATAAACCATGACCTTATAAACCATGAACCCATAAACAATTAAACCATAAATAATAAACCCATAAATTGTAAAGCTATAATACCATAAACTATAAACCCATGAAACGGTAAACTTATGAACCCATAAATCGTAAGGCCGTAAATCCATAATTCCATAAACCATAAACCCATAAACCATAAACCCATAAACCCATAAACCCATGAACCATAAACCCATAAACCGTAAACCCATAAACCATGAACCCATAAACCATGAACCCATAAACCCATAAACTACGAACCATAAACCCATAAACTATGAACCCATAAACCGTAAACTTATAAACTCATAAATCGTGAAGCCATAAACCCATAATTCCATAAACAATAAACCCATAAACCATAAACCCATAAACTATAAACCATAAACCCATATACCATAAAAGCAGAAACTAATAAATCGTAAACTCATAGATGGATAAACCCATAAACCCTAAACCCATTAACAATAAAACCATAAATAATAAACCCATAAATTGTAAAGCCATAAACCCATAAACTATAAACCCTTAAACCGTAAAGCCATAAACCCATAATTCCATAAACCATGAACCCATAAACCATGAACCCATAAACCCATAAACCATAAACCCATAAACCGTAAACCCATAAACCGTAATCCTATTAACCATAAACCCATAAACCATAAACCCATAAACCATGAACCCATTAACCCATAAACCCATAAACTATGAACCATAAACCCATATATCATAAAACCATAAACCAATAAATCGTAAACTCATAAATGGATAAACCCATAAACAATAAAACCATAAATAATAAACCTATAAATTGTGAAGCCATAAACCCATAAACAATAAACCATAAACCCATAAACCCGTAAACCGAAATCCAAGAACCATAAACTCATAAACCCATAAACCCATAAACAATAAAACCATAAATAATAAGCCCATAAATTGTAAAGCCATAAACTTATAAACTATGAACCTATAAACCGTAAACTTATAAACCCATAAATTGTAAAGCCATAAATCCATGATTTTATAAACCATACACCCATAAACCATAAACCCTTAAGCCCATAAACCGTAAACCCATAAACCATAAGCCCATAAACCATAAACCGATAAACCCATAAACCATAAACCCATAAACCATAAACCATAAACCCATAAACCTCCAAACCATAAACCATGGACCCATAAACCATGAACCCATAAACCATGAACCCATAAACCATGAACTCTTAAACCCATAAACTATAAACCATAAACCCATGAACTATGAACCATAAACCCATATACCATAAAACCATAAACCAATAAATCGTAAACTTATAAATGGATAATCCCATAAACCCTCAACCCATACACAATAAAACCATAAATAATAATCCCGTAAATTGTAAAGCCATAAATCCATAAACTATGAACCTATAAACCGTAAACTTATAAAGCCATAAACCCATAAACTATGAACCCATAAATCGTAAACTTATAAACCCATAAATCGTAAAGCCATAAACCCATAGTTCCATAAACCATAAACCCATCAATTCATAATCCATAAACCCATAAACCATAAATCCATAAACCCAGTAACCCATAAAACCAGTAACCCATAAACCTAGTAACCCATAAACCATATACCCATAAACCATAAACCTATAGACCATGAACCTATAAACCGTAAACTTATAAAGCTATAAACCCATAAACTATGAACCTATAAACCGTAAACTTATAAACCCATAAATTGTAAAGCCATAAACCCATGAACTATGAACCCGTAAACCGTAAAGCCATAAACCCATAATTCCATAAACCATAAACCCATAAACCATAAACCCATAAACAATGAAACCATAAATAATAAACCCATGAATTGTGAAGCCATAAATCCATAAACTATGAACCTATAAACCGTAAACTTATAAAGCTATAAACCTATAAACTATGAACCTATAAACCGTAAACTCATAAAGCTATAAACCCATAAACTATGAACCTATAAACCGTAAACTTATAAACCCATAAATTGTAAAGCCATAAACCCATAAACTATGAACCCGTAAACCGTAAAGCCATAAACCCATAATTCCATAAACCATAAACCCATAAACCCATAAACCATGAACCATAAACCCATAAACCCATAAACCATAAACCCATAAACCATTAACCCATAAACCATGAACCCATAAACCATAAACCCCTAAACCCATAAACCATAAACCCATAAACCGTAAAACTATAAACCATGAACCCATAAACCATGAACCCATAAACCCATAAACTATGAACCATAAACCCATAAACTATAAACCATAAACCCATATACCATAAAACCATAAACCATTAAATCGTAAACTCATAAATGGATAAACCCATAAACCCTAAACCCAATAACAATAAAACCATAAATAATAAACCCATAAATTGTAAAGCCATAAACCCATAAGCTATGAACCCTTAAACCGTAAAGCCATTAACCCATAATTCCAGAAACCATAAACCCATCAACCGAAAACCCATAAACGCATAAACCATGAACCTATAAACCCATAAACCATAAACCTATAAACCGTAAACCCATAAACCGTAATCCTATAAACCATAAACCCATAAACCATAAACCCATAAACCCATGAACCATAAACCCATAAACCATAAACCCTAAAACCATAAACCATGAACCCATAAACTCATAAACTATGAACCCTTTACCCAAAAACTATGAACCATAAACCCATATACCATAAAAGTAGAAACCAATAAATCGTAAACTCATAAATGGATAAACCCATTAACCCTAAACCCATAAACAATAAAACCATAAATCATAAACCCATAAATTGTAAAGCCATAAACCCATAAACTATGAACCCATAAATGGTAAACTTATAAACCCATAAATCGTAAAGCCATAAACCCATAATTCCATAGACCATAAACCCATCAATTCATAATCCATAAACCCATAAACCATAAATCCATAAACCCAGTAACCCATAAACCCAGTAACCCATAAACCATATACCCATAAACCATAAACCCATAAACCATGAACCATGAACCCATAAACCAAAAAATTATAAACCCATGAACCATAAATACATCAAATGAGATTTTTTCTTATTATAAAATATTTGAAAAATAATTATTATATTGTATATAATAATAGTGTAATAATTCTATGTTCCAAGTTTTTTAAAAATCATTTTAAAAAATTATATTTTATATAATTCTAAGTTTATTAAACATAAAATTATTCTAATTAATTATTTAAATAACAACTATATAATGAGCATATCGAACAATTGAAGTTACGCCTTCGGTCACTCTAACCTTTCCAGAAATCAACGACTTTAATCATTATTTACTTAAAATCTGTGCATTTTCGGGACTTGAGCTCATGGAGACTTATGTTTAGAAAAAAATAAGCTACAATTTGGTCATACTATTATCAAATTGTACCGGGACGCAGAAACCCATAAGAATCTTCCGGGGTCCTTTAGAAGCAAATTCATAGAGTAGTTTTCGAGATACAATTTACTAACTGAAATCATACATCCACACACACACGCACGCACCTACATACATACAGACATTTTCTAGAAACTACTTTTTTCGAGTACCCGAGTTTGAATATGTACAAATTATTGGAAAAATAAAAAAAAATTTATTTTATCGATACAATGCTTTATCTATGAGAAAGCAGAAAGAATGACGACAGCAAAATTTCTAATCGTAACCACGCTAATAAAGAAGATAAATGAATGATAAATATATTAATGAAATTTTTTAAAATGCTCGTAAAATAAAACTGCTCTGAGAGAATTAGTTTTCTAAAGCTTGTTTTCTCAGACAGTAGCAAATAACTTGCATACAAATTTTGGAGCAAATCTATCGAATGGTTTTCGTAAAATTAAAAAAAAATAAAAATAAAAATATTTTAAATGATTTTTAAAATGTTCTAAAATTATAAGTGCGCTGAGAAAATCAGTTTTCCAAAGTTTTTCTACTTTTGGCAGTCGAAATTAAGTTCCTTACAAATTTTTAACAAATTCTTCGAGTAGTTTACGTAAAATACAAAAAAAATGAAAAATCGAAATTTTTTTAAAATTCTCAAAATGACTCAAAGAAAAAAACTATGCAAAAAGAACCAACTCTCAATAGCTTTCGCATCAGTTAATCAAAAAATTAAATTGCATGGAAAATTTGAAGTAAATCCATCATGAAGTTTTTGAGATTTTATTAACTTAATAAATAGAAACATTTTTTTCAAAAATTTCAAAATGCTCTAAAATTAAAACCAAGCTAAGATAATCAGTTTACCAGTCGCGCGCAGGACGCCGTACAGTGTAGACGCGGGCAGTGGCGCTCTATCGCCTCGTTTAGTTTGCTACCTGTTTTGCACGCTGTATTTTGTGCTGGTGGTTTTTTGTGCGGGTGTGCCTTTGAGCTGCGTTTAGGGGCTAGAAGTGCACTTTTTGCGTATGTTTGGTGGTACGGATGGTGCGGATGCTCCGGTTGTCGGTGGCGACAATGGGTCTGCTCTCACTCAATTAGTTACAAACGAAAAGAATTCTAATTTTGGCGTTCAAGCCGTTGAAACGTCAAGTAACAGAGATAAGCTCTCCTATGCAAATGCTATCAGTAGGAGCTCACCACCTACATTTGAACAAACTGTCGTGTTAAATGCTATAGAGGGTTACACCAACGACCAATATATGGATCATTTTGAAAAAATCATGAACATCAAGAATTTGATTTACTTTTCAAAAATTTTCGAGAATAGAGTCTGTTTCACACTAAATTCAGAGGAAGCGGCTAATGAAATTATAGGCAAAACAATAACAGTGAACAATCGCGCTTACACGTTCGCTCCATACGTGCCAGGAAGACCTGTACAAAATTATCGTAGAGTTGTTATTTCTAATATCTTGCCACAAATACCCAACGATATAGTTATTGATTATTTAAAGTCAATCAACATAATTACAAAAAGGGGTATAACTAACATCAGATCCCCCACAGCAAATGAGTCTCGAAGTCACATATTTTTCCATAGGAGGCAGTTTTATGTTAAGGTAGAGGACTTTGAAAGAGTCCCAAATAAACTTAAAATTAACTATCGAAATATTAGTTATTGGATTTTCTTTGGTGCGGAAAATATAAAATGCCACTATTGCAAAAATCAGGGACACATTGCTAAATTTTGTCCGGTACTCAAGGAGAATGAAGCCTCTCATACTGATGGCGCCATCACTCACATGATAAGCCAACAGTCTGATAAAGAAATCGTTACCCACAATATCGTTGGTTCTTCACCACCGCCGAAAGATGGCGACTCTCTTGAATCTCAAAAACTTGATCAATCAAATAAGAACGATGCCCGCACGCATTTTACTATAGATAACACTCAAGCAGACGGTCTTAACGTGGAAAATCCTCTAAATGATAAAAACAACTCCTCGTCAACTATCGCTGAGAACTCTTCTCATGAAATAATGGACGCTCAGTTCTATGGTCTTAAAAGGTCTGCTCCTTCTACCACTAGTGGAAGCATCAACTCAGAACTTTCAGTAAACAATGAAAAAAGCAACCAGTTCAAAAACCCTTCACAGACAAATAAAACCTTAAAACAAGCCAAGAAAAAAACTAAAATTGTAGAAGTAAATAGTGATGAAAATAGTCACCAAAGTCAAAATCGAAATTTTTTCAAAATTTTTGGAATGACTAAAAAAATTACTTTGAGAAAATCAATGCTCAATAACTTCCGCACCAGTTTATTAAAAAATTGAATTGCATGGAAAAATTGAAGTTAATCCGTCGAGTAGTTTTTAAGATATTTTTGGCCTAATGAATAGAAATATTTTTTTAAAAAATTTAATAATGCTTTAAAATTAAAACTAAGAAAATCAGTTTTTGGAAATTTATTTTATTTGGGAATCACACAAAATTTCCATGCAAATTTTGAAGCAAATGCATCGAGTAGTAAACAAAAAAAACCAAAAAAATTAAAAATCAAAATTTTTCTATTCCTTAAACGACTCCGAAATTCAAACTACACTAAAAGAAACAATCATCAATAGCTTGCCAGCAAGTTAGTCGAAAAATAAATTCCATGCCAAATCAGAAGCAAATCCATAGAGTAGTTTTCGAGATACAATTTACTAACTGAAATCATACATGCACACACACACACACACATACATACAGACATTTTCTAGAAACCACTTTTTTCGACTTCCCGAGTTCAAATATGTACAAATTAGTGAAAAAAAAGAAAAGAATTTTTTTATCGATACAATGCTTTTTCTATGAGAAAGCAAAAAGAATGATGACAGCTAAATTACTAATCGTAACCACGCTTAGAAAGAAGATAAATGAATGATAAATATTTTTATAAAAACTTTTCAAAATGCTCTTAAATTAAAACTGCTCTAAAAGAATTAGTTTTCCAAAGCTTGTTTTCTCCAGACAGTAGCAAATAACCTGCATACAATTTTCGGAGCAAATCTATCAAATGGAATCGTGGTATAAAAAAAATGAAAAATAAAAATATTTTAAATAATTTTTTAAATGTTCCAAAATTAAAAGTGCTCTAAGAAAATCAGTTTTCAAAAGTTTTCCTGTTTTTGGTAGTCGAAATTAAGTTTCATACAAATTTTCAAATAAATTCTTCGAGTAGTTTACGTTAAATAAAAAAAAAAATGAAAAATTGAAATTTTTTTAAAATTAAAACTAAGCTAAGAAAATCAGTTTTTAAAAATTTATTTTTTTTGGGCAATCACAAATAATTTCTATGCAAATTTTGAAGCAAATTCATCGAGTAGTAAACAATAAAAACCAAAAAAATGAAAAATCAAATTTTTTTTTTATTTCAAAGGACTCCAAAATTAAAACTACGCTAGAAGAACTGATTATCAATAGCTTCCTAGCAAGTTGGTCGAAAAATAAATTCCATGCAAAATTAGAAGCATATCCATAGAGGTTTTTGAGATACAATTTACCAACTGAAATCATACATCCACACACACACAGACACACACACTGTAACGGGGAATATATTTAAATCAACTAATCAAAAATATTTGTGGGTCTCGTATGTACTTACTTCAAGTACATGCGCACTCACCGTTAAATAACCGATTTTCAATTTATAGATGATCAGCTTCGTACACTGCCACTGATCAACTATGAATGTCTTTTTCATACAACCGAAATCAGTTAAGCAATATTTAATACTATTGCAGAACTTTGCTTAGAAGTTCTGCCTCCCGGACGTCTGGTACGACGAAACCCACGGCGTGTACCTTAAGACTCTGTTAAATATCGTATATCAAAAGAAAGCAAGTGTACTAAATTTAACACATACAGACAAAACACGATTTTAATCAGTGAGAAATAATATTATGTAACAAGCCAAAAAAACTTAAATTTTACTTTGATTTATTCAAAATGACAAACAAATTCAGTACACCGAAATAAGTTTATAATGATATTTATTAGATACAAAATTTAGTAAATCTCACGAAAAGAAACAAAAGTTAATTTAAGCTACCCTATTCTATATAACGCGGTGCACACGACGGTCTTGATATTTTAGTATATATCGCATACACGCGTTCAACAATAATAAAAAAAAATACGACAGTCTGCAGACTTACATTTTTCGATCGGGCGTTGAACACGGAGGATTCTCGACAGATCTCTCTCGCAATGGCGATTCAGCAGTCCAACCAAAGCGGCACCGTAGATATGCGGTGCAGCTCAACAATCTCGTTGTTCTCGTCAAAATGTTACTCGACTCTCTCTGCAAAGTCCTAGCAAAAATTCTCCTGCTTTAGAGAAAGATAATGAGGCTTTAACAACACTCTCACAAAAAAAAACTTTTATTAAAAATTAGCGGACGCACAAGCTCGCACAACGCACAATATGGCTGCTCCACCTTGTTAAAAACGACCCGTTCGTTATTCTCTCTTGCCTAAGTCTACCCGTCATGCCCTGCGCGCGCCTCTCTCTACAGTACTATATTTAAGTCACTGAGACAGACTCTTTCCGTCTCACTCTTACACTTGCATATCAAGCATACGTTGAGCCGTGCGACTGATAACTCATGATATATCATAGCATACAAATTTTCTATTCTCGTGACAACACATACATATAGATATTTTCTAGAAACCACTTTTTTCGACTCCCCGAGTTTAAATATGTACAAATTAATGAAAAAATAAAAAAAAAATTTTTTTTGGATGCAATGCTTTCTCTATGAGTAAGCAAAAGTTAATAAGAAAAGGTATATCTCAAAAAAAGATCATGTAGTCATAAATGACCACATAGTCAAACCATGTGGTTTTTTTCAACAGAGATACATATATATATATATATATATATATATATATATATATAAATATATATATTTCCCTCTTGAAAATGATCGCGGAACTTATGATGCAAAATTTTGCGTCACTTTTTGTGTCACTTTTTATATCGCTTTTTATGTCGCTTTATCGAGCCTAAAGTGACGCTAAATGTAGTGTTTATTTACTTTAATTGAAACAATGTAATTAACAAGTTCACTTATGAATTGAAGTCATTATTTACTTCAAACTAGCATATATTTATTCTAAGTCATTATTTACTTTAATTTAGTATGTATTTATTTTAATTCGATATAAGTAAATATTTACTTAAAAAAGGACATTATTAGAATATTTGTTTACTAAATTTAAGGATAGCAAGCAGCTCGACTCAAGTAGCTGAGCTTGAGTCCGTTAAGGATCGTTGGTCTCTCTCTTGCGGCGCGAGCAGCGTACAACAAGAGAAATGAAGCTGACTAGACAAGAAGGAAACGCCATTGCGTCATTCCTTCTGTCGTCTGCGTATAGTATAGAGCCATTAGGACTTGCTTATAAGCTATTACGATTTCAATATAAAGTCCATAATTATTTTGTGCTTTAAGAATATCGTAAGCTTTAAGTGAGTGAGAATAGATATTCAATATTCTGTAATGCATTTTCTTTTGCTTAGCAAAGCCTCGTTTTGTTGCGAGAGCAGTGTACTATTGCTAATTAGAATAATCTAATTCCTTTATTTTTTATCGTGACGTGTGTGTCGGGCGATTGCGCGCGCGTTCACCAAAATAAATTCCTGTAGTGCTTTCCCTTTAGAGTTATCGTGTTATTGAGCGTATCCCCTTTTAGCATACTATTTTTTTGTGTACTGCATTCGTTGTAATTTCGGCTTTTTGTCGTGCTAATAGTAACGTGATTAGTGCAAGCGGCGTCACGTACGCTATACGCGGCTGGCATCCATTTTGAGCGTGCGTGCAACAACTGTATAACCATTGAAATAAAGCTTCCTTTTTCTTTATTTAATTAATTGAAATCCATATCTTGTCTTATTTTAAAATTAGTAAAACCTCCTGATCCCCAAGATTGTCACAACATTAATGTTCATAGCGATGCTTAAATTTTAATGTAGTTTACATTATAACCAAACTTTGAAATTCGTGTGAAGACACAGAAAAAAATGTCTGGATGAAGTTTACTACAAACATAGGTTAAATTACTATGTAATATAGTAACGTTATGACATACTCGTTGTATGAGGAATATTACTTTACTTAGATAAATAATTCTTATGTATATAATATTTTTACTACAAGACACATGAAAAATTAGTATTGATATTTTTAAAAAATTGCTACATAATATAGTGAAAATTGTAAATATAATTTGCAATTTTTACTATATTATGTTAGTAGCTTGTAAATTTTGTTAAGTAGCTTATTTATTCTATTTATACAGATACCAAAATTTACTTCCCCGATAGCAAATAATAATGTAAAATCGAATAGCATCAAGTCCTTAAAACACATATAGTCAAAAGTTTTATTTTATGTCGTTAGTATATTCGATTCATTTAATTTTTAATTCAAATCATGATCTCAAAATTTTCAAACAAATTCAAAGTATCATCTATAGCATATGAAGACAATTCGAATTTTCTCGCGTAACGAGTTAGCATCCCGACTAGAAATGAATTTCGGGTAAAAATAAGGTCCCTATAAGGTACTCCAAGATTATTACATGGTGCCTGTAGGGTGCCCTACAGGGTCCCTAGATGGCGTGTAATGGGGCAATTCTAAGGTTCCAATCGGGCAGCCTCAATTTGAGATGTGCCCTATTGTTACCCAGTTATCACCTGACAGTTGCCTGACAATCGATGTTGAAAAAATTCGAAGTGATAATATAACCTCTTTTGATGCACGTGTATATCTGATGCGAATAAAAACTATTTCTCTCGTAAATTTAACTGTTAAATAGTTTTAATATAAATAATACTCGACTTGAAAACAAGAATTATTTTATTTTTAAATACTGTCATGTTCTTATTTAGTCACATTGAACTTTTATAGAACAATATAAATACGTAATATGTACAACTTAGTTGAAAAATGATTTATTTATAATAATTGTATAAATATATTAGTACATTTTATTTTGCAAATGAATTTGGATCATATGAGGAAAATAAAATTTAATTTGTCGAATTGATGAAATGAAATTTTGAAACTATTTTTTTTTGTTATTACATAAAAACTTTGTTTTGTATTTCTAATGATTTATTAATAATTATATTTATAGAATTACACCTTGAAAAGCTTACGTTAAAAGAATTGTTATTTTTTATTTTAAGTTGAGTTCAAGTTTCAAAATTCATAGATCATGTATATAATTAAAATCAAGAGTTTTAATATGAGGGAAAGAGGTTATGTTTTGATTTCAAACGTTTTTAATATCTATAGTCAGGCAGCTGTCAGGTAGTAAACGGGTAGTCATAGGATATTTATGGAAATAAGAGACCGGATATTTACGGGATTTGATAATTTACCCATTACTACCCAGGTAGCGCCCCTGTCAGGATGCCCTGTAGGGTCCTAATAAATACGTAGGGCATCCTTAATATTTTTCTAGTCGGGATGGAGCAGTCGGTAACGTTCACGTTTCACATACTCGGGGTTCGGCGGTTCGATTCCAACCAAGGTAAAATTTTTTTTTTTTAATCAATTTTCTTTAAAATATAATTAAACTAACTGAATAAAAGTAAAAAAAAATTAGTAGTTAAAAAAAAATTTCCCATGTAATAATTAGATTAAAAAAGCAGTTTCGGGATTAAAACCAAACAACCAAAATTTTTTTTTATATATTATTTGCTCAATCAAAATTTACTATATAAAATAGTAATTTTCCTTACAAACCAAGTACGTCACAACGTTACTATATTAAATAGTAATTTAAAATAAGTTTATTATAATTTCATACAGATATTTTTCCCAGTGTACAAATTAATTTTACTAAAGTAAGGCTTTAAAAATCAAGTATATATACATTAGTGTACAAGTAATGCGTGTACTTAGAATTTAATGTAAACGTAACTAAATTATAAAGTACGTATACATAAATTTTACCGTTGAATGCATTAATGCCCATGGTAAAGTGCATTAATTCTTATGTCAATACACTTTAGAATTGCTTTAATGTTCGGAACATACTAAATTTGTATAAAAACATAAAATTAAAATGGAATCTTAAGAGCATAAAATTTTCTACTCTTGTACTTAAAATTTAAGATACTCAACATCATAACTTATGTAATTACATTAAGTTTGCTTTGAGACTGAAATAATATAATATTTTAAACGATTATATTTAAATTTTAGTCTAGTTTACATTACAATCAAACTTTAAAATTCATATAAATGCATATCAAATTCAGTGCAGTTACAATTTAAAAATCAGGCATAAATACATTAGTGTGTGAGTAATGTGTGTGAATAAAATTTAATGTAAACTTACGCTAATTTTTTAGTACACATACTGTTAGAGTTTTCTTACAGAAAACAGTGTACAGCACCGAATACAATTTTTATTACAATAAACTTTATTAGTTGAACGCAAAGAAATAATCTTTTTGTTGATGAATACAATATATTAGTACAAAAAGATCTCTCAAGGTAGACAGTATGCACATGGCGTCATCCAAGGAGAGAGTGAGTGCATGAAGAGGTCGGATATGCGCCGTGACGTGTAGATGAAAGAGGAGACGAGGACAGGGAAAGTCGCGCTGAGCGCGTATGTAGAGTGGTGGTGCTCTCATACGACCTGCGGATGATTGTTGGAGCTATCTTCGACACTCCCTCCCTCCAACAATTCCACCCATATGGAAAAAATTTCTGGAAGTAATTGTAAATAAGTATTAATAACTGTGAATAAATCTAAATAACTGTAAATAAGTGTTAAGAAATGTTGTAATGGAGACATAAATAACAGTTATTTACAATTATTTACAATTATTTACTGTTATTTACACTTATTTACAGTTATTTATATTTATTAACAGTTATTTATATTTATTCACATTTTTTTATAACTATTCACATTTATTTACGATTATTTATAGTTTTTTACAGTTTTTTACACTTATTTACAGTTATTTGCATTTTCAAAAATTTTCAAAAATTTATTCAATTTTTTTATACATATGAAAAATGTTTGAAAATGTTAATAACTGTAAATAATTCACGGTGGTCCTCGAGCAAACTTGACTATGAAGTTTTTGCACCTCAGATTTTATTTCTGAATATGATTCTAGGCACATTCAGGATCGAATTTCAACAAAGACCTAAATCAAAGAATAAGCACTTTTTTATTTATTCGAATTTTATTTTTTTATATATGTTTTTTATTAAAGAAAAATTTTTATCGATAATTTATGAGCTTAATTTCTGGAATGCCGTTTTCGAATAAAATTATGAATTATTTACATATTTTAAACAAATATTATTGTAAATATATTTAGGAAAAACTAAAGTTATGTAACAATGTAAGCATAATGTTAAAATTAAGATTTTTTTTGTAAAACATTATAGTGATAAAGACTATGACAAATAAAACGATTTTTAATTATTTGAAGACGGCATTTGAAGTAATTGTAGTTATATAATACTTTGTATTAATATTCTATAAGAACACTGCAAATATTTTTGGTATTTCAGTAACACCAAAAGTATAATTTCCATGTAAAGGAATGTATTGTAATAAAATCAAAGTCTAGGTTTTTACAGCAAACAGGCTATGGAAGCGGTTTATTATAATTTTCCAGCAACATAAGCTAGTACAAAGTATCATAAAATGATTCTAATTATGCATACATATATCTGCACAAACGCGCTCCCCGACTCTTTACAAGATTTATATGTTCTCCTGAGACATATTCAGACTCAATATGTCTTAGGAGAAATCAATATGACATCACCGATCCTATTATGTTTCGTTTAATATGTCAAAGAGCAATCATATTGAAGAGAGATTAATGAAAAAGAAATGTCAATCTAAGAAACAAAAAAAACAATAGAACCAAAATTAAATTAAAAAAATATTGAAAAAGAACATTAATATTTTCAAAAAATAAGTTATAATTCCTCATAAGGCCTACTTCGGACATAAAATCATCAAGCGACAAATATTGTTCTTGATTCACATTCCACCTGCATTCGGCCAAAGGACATATATAACTAATATATTTATACACAGATAACATATACATAGTTTTTATTATGTACGGTAAATTATATTTGCAGACTGCTCTTAATAATTTATCTGCATTATGAGAATCATTTTACGATACTTTGTATTAGTCCATGTTGCAGGAAAATCAAAATTGACCGCTTTCATAGCCTGTTCGCTGTAAAAATCTAGACCGCAATCTTCTTCAATACAATCTTTTATATAGAAAATGTAGACATTGTTAGATGATTTTTTCGGATTTTGATCGTGTAAGTTGTGTTTAGATTATCGACGTTTTGTGAACATTACAACGATCGGAATCGTAAACCACAACTGACACAATCAAAATCCGAAAAAATCCTCTATTAAGAAGGGGCCGAACTATCTGTCTTTGTCTAATAGCGTTTTTCATCATTTATGTAAACACTATCCGGTATAACAAGAAAAAAATAGCAGCCCCCGCTAGATATTAGTATAATAAGTAAATTTTGTAATAACAAACAAATTTTTTTACTGCGTAGTTTTTGAATAATTAGAGACCTACCAAAAAAGATAGGTTATATTCTAGATGGCTAGTAGGTCTCTAATTAGTCAAAAACTACGCGGTAAAAAATTTGATTGTTATTACAAAATTTACTAATTATACTAATATCTAGCGGGGCTGCTATTTTTTCTTGTTATAAAGGATAGTGTTTATATAAATAATGAAAAACGCTATTAGACAGAGACAGATAGTTCGGCCTCTTCTTAATGTCTTACATTTACCGTGAAAGCTTTAAGTCCAAACATAGAAAATGTACTTTTGGTGTTACCTTAGAGCATATACTACTGGAGAAAGCACGTTTATGGAAAGAGTGTAGACGAACGAGCAAGAGAAAGAGAGACAGTTTAGGTACCACCTTTCTCTCTCATGCAGGCACATGATTGTTTGACGCCACTTCTTTTTAAGAGAAAACGGTTACCCAAACTATCGTCCTATCTCTCAATATCGTCTGCACTTTTTGTTCAGGCGTGCTTTCTCCAGTAGTATATGCTCTAAGGCTGTTACTGAAATACTAAAAGTACGTGCAGTGTTCTTATAGAATATTAATACACAGTATTTTCTAATTACAGTTACTTGAATCGACGTCTTTGATTGATTTAAAACGTATCATTTCTCATAGTCCTTATAACTATAATGTTTTACAAAAAAAATCTTAATTTTAACGTTACGCTCACATTGTTACATAGCTTTAGATTTTCTGAATATATTTAGAATAATATTTGCTCAAAAAGTGTAAATAATTTATAGTTCTATTCAAAAACGGCACTCTAGAAAATGAGCTCATAAATTATAAATGAAAAATTTTTTTTTAAAAAACATAAAAAATAAAATTTGAATAAATGAAAAAGTGCTCATTCTACGATTCTCGTTCTTGCTAGAATTTGATCTTTAATGTGTCTTGAATCAGAAGGAGAATGTAAGGTGCAAAAACTTCATAATCAAAATTATTCGAGGACCACCGTGAATTATAAAAAAACTATGAAAAATTGTAAAAAATTATAAATAACTGTAAATAACTATAAAAATTGTAAATAATTGTAAATGATAGTAATTAATAATAAATAATAGTTAATAACTGTAAATAACTATTATTTATGTCTCAAGTCTGACATTTTTGAACATTTATTTACAACTAGCAAAAAATACCTCGCTCCTAACGTCGCTCGGTTGAATTTTCATATATGATATTATTATGTATAAATTAGCTAATTTTAAAATAAAAAAGAATTGCCGCAACTTATGAATTTTAATATTGTAGTTTTGTACTGAATTAAATTTTTATATTTTTATAAAAAAGAATAATTAAAGTTACAATACGCATAAAAATTGTTTGAATATAAATTATATCATGATGAATTAAGAATTTGTTCTATTAAATTGCATTAGAATCAATAAAAAAATATAATAGGAATTCATTCTTTTTAATCACGTGTTTCAATAACGAACCATGAAATAATCGAAAACAGTATTTGACGTTCACTAGGACTAACAACTGCACGGTGAAAGGAAAGTATTGTTAAAATAGGTTCTAAATGAAGTATATCTAATTTATGAACTAAGGTACTTTAAAAAAGAGTGGTAATATAATTTCAATTAGTACTATAGTTTGAATTTTGGGGACTAATGTTGGTACTATTATATTATGAAGTAAGAGCATAAATTTGAGATGCTTACTGTCTTTTTTTTTGGTACTAAGACTGATATTTCACCTACTCGATTCAAGGGCAATATTTCGCAGAAAATATAATTATTTATCTCTTTTCGGGCGACTTTTCCTGTAACTAAAATTAAAAATTATTAAATATAGAATTATTTACATAATATATAACACTTCAAAATTACTAATATTCAATATTTTGATTCGTGATATTTAAGAAACAAAACGATACATGATTATCTTCCATATTTCGTTTTAAAATAGTTATTTTTGAGTTTCAAATTAATTATTAGTAATTTAAAATTGATATATATAAATAAATATATATATATATATATATATATATATATATATATATTATATGATTTACATCATATTTATGAACTGTTGAAAATTGTTACACAATTTAATGAGTTTTACGTTAATAGGTATTAATTATATTGAAGTTTTTTGCGCCTAACGTCGCTCGGTTGAATTTTTTTTATTATATTATTATGTATTATGACCTCTCACAACCCTAATCCTGAAAAAAGATAGCACAAAGTGCTCATGTATAAGGAAAAGGATAAAAAGGAAAGGTTCTTTTTAAGCTAGACCCGTTTTTGGTGTAGACGCCATGCTACGACCAGTCCGGGGTCTCTATGTTTATATGTTTATACTAATAAATGCCTCTAATAAGCCACGAGACTCTAATTTTGATTTATTAAGATTTATCTACTTATTAATAGCCAATAACACTACATACAAGTGAATTTCAATAAGTAACACGTGATTTGAATTTAAGTACTTCAACGTACATTCACCAAGAGACGCTTAATTGAAAGTAATATTTAACCAAATTCTTACTAATCGTAAGATAAGTTAATGTTAATTAAGATTTTACACACTTAATAAATTCACAAAGGAAATACACGTGAATTTAATATTTAATCAATTTTACTAAATTAAGCTTCGGATTTAAGTTAAATAGTACTTCGTTATAGCTGCTACCGGTACAGAGCTGGTGTTTATCCAGCCCCTCGCGGACCTGCAGAATAATCGAAAAGAAAAAGAATTGAAACAAGTATTATATTTTAAGTTTTACTTTATTAGAAGAGAGCTGGCCAAAGAGTGCCGTACAAAGATTCGGCTTCGATTTGCTTTATTATATTTATATGTTTTATATTTACATATCTTACATTATACTATTACAGGTGTGCTTGGATGTGTGCTTGCGTACGTCACTTTATAGGCGTGTATCGGCACACATCTAAGCGCGTACATATATTCTTATTAATATCCATCTCGCGCGCTGATATACTTTCTAATTGCTACGTCGCGCTGACGCACAAGATAGAGATAGACTTTTAACGCGATGATTCGAATTAAAGAGAGAATAAGATTATTGTTAATTATCTTTTATTTTATTCTTTTTTCGTACTTATTCTCTCTCAAATTCTCTTTTAATTCTTTATATTATAAATATAATATAAGTGAGGTCACAGTATAAATGACTAATTTTAAGTAAATAAGACTGAATTAATTCAAGTTAATTTTAAGTACTAAATAAAATTGAAAATAATTTGAACTTTTTGATTTATATATTTTAAATGTGCAAAAGCTTTTGTTGCAACTTCATTTGTATAACTTTATTTTAAATCATGTTATGTGACTTTATAGGACTTACAAGAAAATTTAGAATTTCAAGATAAAATTATAGTTTTAGATAGTCATAAGAATTTAAAAAAAAACTGTTATATTTTAAATTTTAATGAAAAAAATTAAGCTTTAGATTTGACAGATTTAGCTAGATTTTTTATTTTAAGCTTTAATTTCAATAGTATTTTATAAATTAAAACAAATTTTTTTATATTTAAGACTTAAAAAGTGTTATTCCCATTGTTTTTTTAATTTAATAAATTTTAGTGTGAAAATTGAAGTTATTTTGTTTCTTTAATATACTTTCTGAATTACAATATTTATATGTGATCAGAAATAGAGTCTAGCTTGATCAGAATTAAGTCTCGTTTATAATAAATTTGTTCAGAAATTGCTCCTTCGGTAGATTTTATATTTTTCATTAATTATTCAATTATTTTAAGATATTTAAAAATAAAAAAACACTTAAATTGATAAATTAGATTATCAACTACGATAAACAAGGTAAATAAATTCGATTCAGTTCCGTTAATCACTTTTTTTTCAAAAAATTATACATTACTTGAGCTTAACTGATCAGGAATTACGGCCTTGACGGTATAATACTTTTGGTTTAGCTTCAGTGTTTGGTTTGAACAATCTGTCATGATGTTCATTCCTAAGAAGCATCTGGGTTGACCTAAATCTTCCATTCTGAACACAGAACTCAATTTACTTTTGACTTCTTGCATTTTGACTCGGTTGTTTCCAGCCAAAATTGCGTCGTCTATATATATTATTATAAAGACAACTTGTCCATCTTATCTCCAAGTGAAGAGACAAGGTTCGTTGACGTCCTTTTCTAATTCCAGTTTCTGGGCTTTTTTTGAAAATCTTTTATTCTATCTTTTTGGATTTACTTTCAGTCCGTATAAAGACTTGTATACCTTACATATTTTGGTGCGTTTGGTGATTTTATCATACTCTAGTCGATCTAGAATTCTCATGTAGATATCTTTTTCCAGGGTTCCGTGTAGAAAAGCTGGTTTGACATCCAGCTGTGTAGCTTCCAGATCGTATTTATTGATAATACATAGGGCTGATCTAATCAAAGACATTCTTGATACTGGAGCATATGTTCCGCTCAGGCTGTATTATGTCTTGTCTTTGAATCTTCTGACAACTAACCTAGTTTTATAGCTGGTTTTACCTGTTTCGTCAGTTTTTCTTTTAAACACCCTTTCCTTCTAAAGTTTTGTTTGGTATGTCTACTATTCTCCAAACTTCGTTTTCTTTTATTGAATGCATTTCTTTCTGTTGATGCCATAGCTTCTTTATAACTTTTTGGATCTTTGTTGACTTCGGCGAGTATAGCGCGGTACGATTCACAATCTATTGGTTCGTCCTCTTGCGCTTCTTTTACTCTTACTAACTTCTCTTAGGGTCTTTTCTGCGGTGTCCCTCTTTTGGGTTTGTGCATGGCTTCTGTATTTCTATTTAATGTCTCTGAATTTTTATTTAAGTCATCTGAGTGTTTTTCTGGTGCTTCAAAGTTAGTTTCTCCTGTTTCTTTTATATAAAAAAATTTCAATCATTTCAAGATCCTGTGGCATTCGCTTGAACACATCTTTGCATACTAGTTTTTCATAAAACCTGATATTTTTTGAGTTTATGAATTTCCTTGTTCCAGGATGCCATAAGATGTAGCCTGTCGTTGTATATCCCATCGTGACAGCCTTGACTACTCTTTCTGAAAACATTCACATTTTGTTTAGGATTTTAGCATATGCTATACTTCCAAATCCTCGAATTTTGTCCTCATGGTGTATATAGTTTGGCAGAATTACGTCTAGTGAAGTTTTAAATTCTAAGGAACGATGCGGTGACCTGCTGTATATGTGCAGTGCTGTCTCTGCTGCCAGGATCCACATAATATCAGGTAGACCTGAGTTGATCATCATTGTCCTTATTTTTTTCTGAATCGTTTTGTTGAACCTTTCTGCTGTTTCGTTGTGTTGTGGTGTATGAGGTGGTCCAAAATTGTTTTCAATTTTTTCTTCTATCATTATTTCTGAGAATTTACCTTCGGTAAATTTTGTGCCATTATCTGTTCTTATATAGCATACTTTTGCATCTTCTTTTAATAAATTTCTCATAGTTTTAAGAAACCTTTCTAGGCAGTCATCTGTCTCGTACTTGTGTTTAATCGAGTAGATCTTGGCAAATCTGGAGTGGTCGTCTATAAATACCACTATAAACTTGTTTTCTTCTGGGTAAGATAGTAATTTTATAGTACCCATAACGTCTGTGTGAATTAACTCTAGATATCTGGTTGCTCTTTCTCTTGATTCTGAGAAAGGAAGACTTTCCATTTTTCCCAATGTACATGATTCACAGTCTCATATGTTGTCTCTGAATTTGATCTTCTTTAAGAAATCAGTTGACTTCTGTAGATGTTTTGAATAGCTTAGGGAGCTGTCCTAGTCTCACATGCCATAGCATACTTTCATCTAATTCGCTACTTTTAGCCTTTAAGTTTCCATTTGTATTAAGTAGATTTTCTAATATTTGCGGATCTGTTATGTTGTTTAACTCTGTAATTTTTCCTTCTGGAAAATCTAAATTTATAGTCTGTATTTTTTTATTCTCGTCGACTTCAGTCTTCATATTCTTCCTCCCAATCTCAGCCAGGGTTCCTGTGATTTGGTCCAGGTTTAACATCTCGGACTGAGACTGTTGCATGAAGTCGTCCACGGAAACTATTCTTACTTCACATCCATATTCTTCGTGACTTTCTTGAAGTTTATCTTCGTTTTCAGTTACTATGTCCACTGAAATTAACTGATTTGGTTTTACGTACTCTCCTGTCAGATATTTGACTCCAGTGTATTTGTCAAAAATTTCAAGCGTGTTGTTATCTAGATGAATGCCTAGGGCAACATCTGCGAATTTTCTCAGTGAAATCAGATTATGTTAAACTTCTGAAGCTGCTAATACATTTGTTAATTTAACTACATCTGAATTGTTTCTATTTGAAATCAGCATGAGATTACCTTTTCCATCTATGGTAATGTCTGCTGTTTTTTTTATTCGCGCTTTTAATGATTTTTCCTGAGCATTTTTTGAAATTACTCAAGACTAGACTTTTCTTCACAATATGTTCTGCCGCGTCCGAATCTGCAAAAAATGTTATATTATTGTTAGTATTTATTATGTTATTGTTACTTGTCCAGAAAGCTCTAGCTGTTTTCTTTTCGTGTGAGCGTTCTTTTCATGTTGCTTTGCATTCTCCCTCGGGCTGTATTGGCTCTCACTTCTGGACGTTTATCTTCCTTTTTTTCGGCTTTCAGCTGTAGTAAAAAGTTTTTTATTTCATCAATTGTCATTTCATTTTGATTATTTTGTCTTTTTATCAGTGTGGCTGATCTTAACTCCGGATAATATCTTGACACTGCCGAGTAAAAGGCAGACCTCTTCTACTCCGTGGAGAGCTTCTCTGTTGGATTTCTCTTCTCATAATCCTTAATAATTGTATCGAACCTATTATCAATAAATGACTTGATCTTCGCCATTGTTTTAATATTTAATTTATATAATTTAGCCCTTAATGATGTTGTTACATTCATTCCTATTCTTTTACTTTCTTTTATTTTATTTATAATTTCAATAGAGACTTTTAAATTTATTATCTTTTTATGATAATATTCATCCAATCTATTAATTTTAAAGTCTCTTTTTATCTACTTTTAACCAATTTTTTACGTTTTTCTACTTCATTTAAATTAAAATTTAATGTATTTGTATTTTCTTTATCTAAAATATCTGACAGGTTTGACGCTCTTAGCTCTGAATCTAGATAATTCAACCAGGTATGCAATCCAGTCTTTTGAGTTAACTTGTCATTTCTTTTTATTGAAAATTTCTGACTATTCGTAATCCCCTTAATTGCTCTGTGCATATTCTTGAATATTTCATTTAAATCTACTATTACATCTGAATTGATATTATTATTTGACAATTTAACTCTCGAGAGGGTATGTATATTCTCATCTGAGTCATTTCCGAAGTTATAACTGATAGAGTTCATAACAGGAAATGTTACCTCCATGGCTTTACACCACAGCTTCCCCGCTTTCAAAACATTAGCTGTCAGCTTCTCCGCTTCGGACATCATGAGGATCATTTTGTTCCCAAACTTCTCCAATCTTTCCATATTGTCTGCCATGACCTCCTGGGCAGCCATGGTGTCCTCTGCTAATAGCGTCAGTTGACGCAGGGTCCAAAGGTTGTACATAGCAGTCCTCTCTGATGGAGGTATCAGAGCAAATGCTGGTATTGCTTTTGGAAGAGTTGCTGATGCCTGCTGCTATGTGTTGATTCCTTGGGCTGTAGATAGATAGCTATATAGGTCTCTAGTTTCTAAATTTTGTTTTAATGTTTGGATTTTTGTTAATTTTAATAAAAAATCTGAACTCTTTAACGTTGTGTTGTAAAAAAACTCAATATTTTAACAAAAATAAATTCAATTACCATTTTTCTCTGCATCTCTTAGGTTTTCGTCGACGTTGACGTCGTTTTTGTTGGAGCTGTTGCCGACATTTTTAGCATTCTTATCATCCATTATACTTCCCAATACATGCAATACCGCACATGAAGTTGTTGCGTTGTATCAAGTAATTATATAAAATTCAAGATTTCAGAAAACAATGCTATCCTCTGCAAAATGAAAATTCTATTTTCGAATAAAAATTTCCTCTCTTCAATTGATTTGTGTAAAAAATATTTATTTATCTACACAACCGTACAACAAGTTAATGCATTATAAATAATACATTTTAGTTTAAGCGATAGTTCAAATTCAAGTCTATTCAAGTATAAAAAATTAATACCTGTATGGAAAAAAAAAATTAATGCCTTGAAGTAACGAACATATACTCTTATAATTTGCTGAAAAAAATTATCTAGTGTACGCAGAACCGTACGACAAGTTAACGCGTCACTTTATTAGAATATTTCGTCTGTGTGTTCGTAGTACTATATATATGCGCTTTCTCGGCGTGAGTGTGACGAACGTAATAACACTATTAGTGGGAGAGAGGTGATCACTTACACATACACAGTACTGTTAAACACGTTAAACATTGTGGCACCAACACCGTGAACATGTATATACGTATGTATATATATATGTGTATATATTATAAGCAATACAAGTATATCGAACGCAAGTATTATGCATTATTTCATTATTAGTGGAGTCAATACTTTTGTAGAACTTAACACCGGCAGCATAAAAACTTCTCTCTGAATAAAAAAAAATTTTTTCATTTAAAGAAAAGAAGAATTTAACTATTTTAACGTATGTAGCTTTTCCTAGAAAAACACGAACGCACAAACGTCGGCGAGAAACCGCGCGTCGCGTGCCCTCAGCTCACACGCTTCTCTATCTCTCTCTCTCTTTCCGTTTATGCTTTCTCCCGATACCCGTCCATACCTAATTTCATTTTTTACTTTTGAATGAACACAAAAAAGGAAAAGAGAAAAAAAAGAAAAAAAATTCACGTCTGAAAAGGAAAGAAATAAGAGAAAAAAATCACGTTCGAATATTTGACGCAAGAGTAGATGCCAAGAGAGAAGCAGAGATAAAGAAGGACAGAAAAACCAAAAATGGTGGTCAACCGCACAGCACGCGTTCTCTTTCCTTTCTTTTTCACTTTATTCCCTTTCTTAAAAACCGTTAACGCGAGATACTTCTGAATGGATAGAATATTGTCGTTATAAAGATTTCAACTGTTATCAAATACACTTTTCAAACTATTTTCACTTTTGTTTAGTACTTTAGTTATTAAAAAAAACACCTCTGAACAAGAGGAAAAAGTTGAAAAAAAACGACACGACACATCACCTCTGAATTCTATGGCACACGTTTTCACATCTGAAAGAAAGAAATTTTCTTCTGAGAAGCTGCACTTTACTTACTACGCTGATACTTCAAAAAACTGCACTTTCCTCTTTTTCTTTTTTTTTTCAAAAAAAAAACTTGAAGCGTGGCTGAGCCGATAACCTGTTGGAGTTTTCTTACAGAAAACGGTGTACAGCACCAAATACAATTTTGATTATAATAATCTTTATTAGTTGAGCATAAAGAAATAATCTGTTTGTTGATGAATACAATATATGAGTACAAAAAGATCTCTTGAGGTAGACAGTATGCACATAGCGTCGTCCAAGGAGAGAGTGAGTACATAAAGAGGCCGAAGGTGCGCTGCGACGTGTAGATGGAAGAGGAGACAAGAACAGAGAGAGTCGGGCTGAGCGCGTATGTAGAGTGATGACGCTCCCATACGACCTGCTGATGATTGTTGGAGCTATCTTCGACACATAAATATATTTTACGGTTTAAATTAATTAACGTTCACAGTGATGCCTCAATTTAAATGTAGTTTACATCATAACCAAACTTTAAAATTCATGTGAATAAAAATCAATTTTCCTACAGTTATGCTTTAAAAATCAAGTATATATGCATTAATGTACAAGTAATGCGTGTACTTGCGTGAATTTCATGAAAATGTAACTAAATTATAAAGTATACATAAATTTTACCGTTAAGTGCATTAATGTCCATGTTAAAGTGCATTGATTCCTATGTCAATATACCTTAAAATCACTTAACTGTTCGGAACACATTAATTTTTATATGCAAAATTCGTTGAAAGCTGAATTAAATTTCATGTTTTTTCTAACAGTGTAAGGACGACAGTTTGTTTAATAAATTCTGTCATTCTTATCTCATTAATAGAAACTATCCCAGAAATTGATAAATTGAAGTATGTCATCAATAATAAGTTGTCATCATGGAGAACAGATGATTTTTTTTATCATTAAAAACATTTGAAATAATAAATGTATGAAATTTAATAATTAAATTTTGTTTTTGGACATAGATAATATTTGTTTGACAAAGATGACTTACGATTATAATAAAAAAATATTAAAACCAGGACTTAATTTTTTTTATGTGCTTATAAATAAGAGATTCTTATAAAGCATTAAAATGTCATTAAGAGCAGGTCGTATATCTCTATCCTTTTCTAATCAAAGAATTTATTTTTTTGCAAAAACTAATAATTGTAGCAAAAAATAAGGAGATAGCCCCATCTCGTATAATAAAAAGGAAGATTTTCTTTGATGAGAAAAAATTATTTTTATCGATTCATTTTGAAGAAAACCTTGAAAAACTTAAAAAATAAAGGTTAGGATGGACGATTCAGTTTTTCAAGGTTTTCTTAAAAACGAAGCGATAAAAATAATTTTTCTTCATAAAAGAAAATCTTCCTTTTTATTATACGAGATGGGGCTTTCTTCTTATTTTTTGCTACAATTATTAATTTTTGTGAAAAAATCAATTCTTTGATTAGAAAAGGACAGATATACTCGACCTCCTCTTAAAGGTTTAGAATTAAAAAATAACATAAAAGGTAAAAGCATTTTAAAAAGTATAATGTGTTAAAATTGCATGAATCCTTTAAGTAATTTTTTTAAAATCATAAATTACTTTATGAAAGTAATAGGAAACAAAACAAACACTAAGGAAGAATTTTCATGTGCATATTTATATACATTTTTATGTTATATGTCATACATTGTATTGCACGATTTTTTGTAAGCTATTATAAATAAAGAATATTTAAATATCTAGTTCAGTAATCAGTATAGCTTAATGAAAATACACACTGACTTTCTATTCGATGAAGTTGATTTAAATAATTTTATTCAAGTCTGTTCTCTATTTGAACCCAGTCCCTTGTTTCTGCTGAAACAGTAATTAGAGGCATTACAAGTTTGAAGTAATATTTAAAAAAAAGTTGCAGAAGCAAAAATTCATAATTTGCATCATCTGGGCTCATATTTATTGTAAAGATGACGTAATTAAGCAATAATGAAAAAGTGTTATCGATATGACAGAAATCGCTTAAAAAATAAAAACGATAAGATAGTTTAAAAACTATTAAAGCAATTGTAAAAAGAGACATGATCTTTAATTGGATTATAAAAAAAATAAAATTCGTAGTATTTGGATTATTTTATTTTAATACTGTAAATTAACAAATTTTAATTATTAAAAACTTTTTATCTATGCAAAAAATGTAATTTTAAAGACTTCTTTTAAAGGTTTTTAAGCTTTGTAGTGTATTTTTTAGTATTCATAAAAAAATATTTTGAAATAAAAAAATTAACATCTCTATTTTACATTAATCATCAAGATTTGTTTTTTCTATAATATGTGTATTTTATACCACCATTATTACTTTTAAAAAAGTATATTTTAGGCGAGTTTAGGTATTGGATAGTATAGTATTCTTTAGAAAATTTTTTCTAATTATTTTATTTTACTTTACTATAAATATTCACAGTTTCAGCTAAAGAAAGTTTTGAAATCAATGAAGCAATCGTTAAGTAGTACTGTATTCGACTCATTCTTTTTAAAGATAAAAATTTCATAAAAATATTACATGCTTTCTTTTATTTTTGATTGTTATAAAATATATTGAAACCTTTTAAATATTATATCTGTTATTCTTTGTTTTTGGTCATTATTCAAATTGATAAATACTATTTTATCTTTATTATTACTTTTAAGAAAGTATATTTTAGGCGAGCTTAGGTATTAAATATTATAGTACTCTTTAGAACATTTTTTTCTAAATATTCTTTTTCTAAATATAGTATTCCTTAGAACATATTTTCTAAATATTCTCTTTCTAAATATAGTATTCTTTAGAACATTTTTTCTAAATATTCTCGTTTACTGTATACATTACATTCTTTTTTAATTTCAGTTTTTCAAAGTACTGAAATGACTAGAGTAATCATCAAGTTTATGCCTTTCATTCGATTTATCTATTGTTTTTGCTTAAGAAAGTTTTAAAATCAATCAAGCAATCGTCGAGTACTTCTGTATTCAATTCATTCTTTTTAATAATATAAAATTCATAAAATGCTTAATTTATATTCTCTTTGATAGGTGAATGTTTGAAAAAACTTTGCCAAATAATTTATGAAAAAAGCGATTATTGAGATGAAGATAGCGATGATAATACACATCGAAATTGGAAAGACAAATGATATACTGAATCAACTTGTAATTCAATTAATAACTGTGTAATTTTATTTCTAGAATCTTGGCGGAAGGGCCATTAGCTTCTAACAACTTATATTTGAGAATTTGCTGCTATCAGCTTCAAAATTATTTATGTTTCTTTATTATATGAGGAAATGTACCCATTCCAATTGTAATACTTTAAAAAAAATTGTGCATGCTCTATATCACTATACTATCTTTTCATTTTTAGTGCTGCGAAATATATTAAATTTTACAGCACTCAAAAATAAAAAGATAGTGTAATATAAAAAGCTATAGCCCTTCTGCCAAGTTTTTAGAAATAAATTTTCACAGTTTCAAATTAAATTACAAGTTTATGCGGTATATAATTTGTTTTTTAACCGACTTCAAAAAGGAAGAGGTTCTCAATTCAAATGAATTTTTTTTTTTTTTTTTATGTCTGTTACCTCATAACTCCGTCATTTCTTAACCGATTCGAAAAAACTTTTTCTTATCTGATAGAGAATGTCTGCAGGAAGGTCCCATACGTGTCCTATAATTATTGGGCCAATATTCGGTTTGTATGACCCAATTACCAAATTAAGAAAACTGGGAGTTTTGTTCTCTCTCTCTCTCTCTCTCTCTCCCTCCCTCTCTCTTTCTCTCTCTTACCTGAGCTTGAATATGTATACATGCACACATAACGACACTGTGCTGTTGAGCCTTCTTTCTTTCCTGCTATATATTGCTTGGTGGTGTACTAATGCATGCGTTATGAATTAATAATGAAAGTTTAATGTAATTAGTGGGTCTACCTATATTTGCGTTTTTAGTAAGGGGATTCACTAGAAGATAGAAAATAAAAATTTTTCAACAAAAAAAATTTTTTAACAAAAAATAAAACCGACTTCAAAAAACAATTTTTTAACAAAAAACAAAACCGACTTCAAAAAAATGCACTAAAAAGTTGCAAATAATTTTTGATCTTCAATAATTATACGCATACCACGCATCTAACTCAACACATGTGTAGCAAACATTTTATAGATTATCTAATCATTTGTAAACAGCACCAACAAATTATATTTTTTTTTAATTCACAAAAAGTGCACATATAGCTGCAAATCATCAGCATATAAGAGGTGCTGAACATTCAGATGGAAGGCAGAAGAGATGTCATTGATATAGATAGAGAACAGCAGAGGACCCAGAACAGAGCCCTGAGGAACACCAGTGTTAAGACAGACAAAATCTGATGACCTACCAACAGTATCAATGACAGCTTGACGACGATCAGAGAGATAAGAGCCGATCCACTTGATAACGGTGTGCGAAATATCGAACGAATGTAGTTTCCGAAGTAAGGTGACATGGCACACCGTATCGAATGCCTTGCTGAAATCGAATAACAGGAGCATCGTAACGTACCGTCTGTCCATATTAAGTCTAATGTCCTCTGTCAATTTAAGTAGAGCAGTCTGTGTGCTGTGGTCAGCTTTAAAACCAGTCTGATAAGCGTCTAGTAATTGTCTAGTTGTCAAGTAATTATACAACTGATCATAAACAAGGCGCTTAAGAACCTTGGACATAAAAGACAACAAAGAGATGGGTCGTATATCACCCATGGTGCGCGGGGAAGAGACCTTGTTGATCGTAGTGACCAGCGAGGTCTTGCAACAAGAAGGAAAAACGCACTCACGCAGCGAATCATTATAAATGCGACAGAGCTGAGGGCCAATGACAGGAAAAGCAGATTTTATGATAGATTGGGGGATAGCGTCAAATCCTCTAGCCTGAGAATCAGAACGACTAATAGCCATTCCAACCTCATCCAAAGTAACAACATTATACTTGAATAAGGGCATGAGAGGTTCATCTACAGATAAAGACTTTAAGTAAGAAGAAATAGAAGGTACCAAAGGATCAAACGCGACCCCACCAAAGTATTTATTGAGTTCATCAATAGAAAAAGTATGACCGGATCTATCACCACTAGAGCATATACCAAGGTTACTGAGCTCCTTCCAGATCAGTCGAGAGTCAGTGATACCTGATAGTCTGTCATGATAGTAGAGCAGTTTAGCCGATTCAATGCGCTCATGAGCCTGATCACGAGCGACCCTGTAGCAAAGTAAATCAGCATGTAGTCTTGAGCGTTTATAGCGTCTGTACAGCCGATCCCTCTCTCGTATCAGATGATGATGCTCAGCAGTAAACCACGGTCGACGATGGCCCCCCTGACGGACCCTCCTGAAAGGCACAAATAGTGCAACTGCCTCATTCAGATGGTGATAGAGACATTCAAGGCGATCTGACAGGGAGGAATCGCCGACACACACGGAACAATTCAGTGAACGAAAGTAATCAAGGAGAACAGCATCATCAACGGAACTGTAATCACGAAAGCTAAAGTCATTGAGCAAAGGCTTAGGGAGAGATGACTGAACAGTAGCTGCAATGAACTCATGTCCGTCGATGAATGGAACATCAGTCTTCCAGTAGTCAAGCAGCAAGTCATTCGCATCAACAAGGCACAGGTCAAGCCAAGTATCAGAAGTAGAGGTGTGGTGAGTTGGTCCATATGGCACAGAAAAGAGAGCATTTTCAGCAATTAAACTCCTGAGAAACACAGAATCATCAGAATCAGTACATAAATTAGTGTTAAAGTCGCCCAGAATAACCTTAGTACTGTAATTATGAATGAAAGAAGTTAAGTCGGGAATAAAATCTGTGTTTAACAGAAACGGAGCATGTGGGGGCCTGTAGACGATACCAACAAAAACAGGCGAGGCCAAGTCATTAGAATTGACTTCACAGAATAAATATTCTGGCAAACCAGGTTTACCACACTATCCTCCCTTAGAGGAACATAAGCGCTTTGAAGAAAGAGAGTTATGAATGAATAGGGCAACGCCACCACCCCTGGTATTGCGGTTCTGCCTATGAAGAGCATAGTCATCCAAAGCAATTAAAAAGTCACCAACAATTTGGCCCAATTTGGTTTCGGTCACAGCTATCACGTGGAAGTAAGGTCGAGAAGCCAGAAAGAGCCTAATCATCTCAATGTGTGCTCTGATGGAGTTAGCATTGAAATGTCAAACCCTTAGACCATCCTTAGCAGTTTAGTGGTGATTATTAGCAGATGAAGCTATGTTGTTAGTTGAGAGTAGAGTGTTAGGTGCAATTGGAAAAGAGAATGGACTTACCTCAGCATCATCACAAGCTAAGACGTTGTCAGATTGATAGTAGGAGCCTGAGAAATCTTCGCTAAAAAAGCATCCAGATCCGCATCAGTGGTAATGCGGATAGGAACACCACTCTTCTTCTTGCGGACAAACAGCTTACCATCTCTCACAAAAGTAATGAAATCGGAATGCTCATCCTTGGACTTGATTAGCGCCTGGAATTTCAATTGGTACAGAGCAGAGGGCAAGAACTCATTTATATTGATGAATCCAGAGGTAAGAGTATCAACCAGTTTAACCCCATGGAGAAGGTGCTCCTTGATTTTAGTAGTGTGCAGATTACCCATCCTGATTTTAGCAGCGATGATAGACCTGGCAAGCGAAGGTGACTTTAAGGAGACCAAGAGAAAAACCTTAGACGTTGAGACACGTTGTTGTTTAGATACAATCTCCACAGAAGCATCATCAACAGCAGCATCAGTTGTGACCCTGGATCGCCGAAGCGGACGGACAGAAGTAATATCTGTTAGAGAGGGACCAGGATCCAGAGTGGCCAGTACAGCGAAAGCTCCAGACTTGAGGTCTTTGAGTTCTTTGGGCACCAGCCCCCCCGAGCACCAGATCAGAAGCACGCTCAAGACGTGATTGCTGCGCCGACAATGCCTTGCATCGCTGCAAAAGAGACCTATTCAAGGTCTCCAACTCCTGAAGCTTATCAGACACAGGCACAAGGACAGATGAATTAGGTGTCTCCACAGGCACGCTCTCTAGCCTCTTCAAAAGGTCATGATGATCGGCAGAGACTCGATCAACTTTAGCATCACAGGCAGCGAAGCGCTCCTCAATAGAGGAAGACAATGTATCTACACGACCCTCAAGTGCAACAAGCCTGGCATCAAAAGCAGAAAACTTCGCACCGATGGCAGTAATCTTTTCATCCATGGCATATTCACCTCCAGGACATCAAGTTTATCAAGTTTCTCTATCTTAGAAAGAATTAACGCCAAAGCGTCAGGAGCAGCAGGAGCAGGTGACTTAGCAGCAGAAGAGAGAGAGAGAGAAAGAGTGAGAGAGAGAGAGAGAGAGAGAGAAATAGAGAGAGAGAGAGAGAGAGAAATAGAGAGAGAGAGAGAGACAGAAAGAGAAAGAGTATAGCAGGCGAAGTATAAGGGAGGTGAATAAGAAAACGAAACACCTGGTATTTCTTAATTTGATAATTTGCTCATACGAACCAAATATTGGTTCAATTATTAAAGGACACGTATGACATTCTCCATCAGATAAAAAAAAGTTTTTTGAATCAGTTCAGAAATGACGGAGTTATGAGGTAACAGACATAGAAAAAAAATAAAAATTCAATCAAATCGAAAACTTCCTCCTTTTTGAAGTCGGTTAAAAAAGAACTTTTAATAAATTTAATTACAATACTAGCCAAAATAAAATGAAAAAAAAAAGAATTTCATCTGTTTAAATAATTAGTTTCTTACATTTTCTTATTGAATAAATCCTCTCTCGGGTTTGATATAACTTTTAATTCTCTCAATATTGCATGAAGATAGCATTTATTTGTGAATCGAGCTTCCTATTACCTGAAACAAAGAAAAAAGGGCCTGTTCCCTGGGAGTTTGCAGCCGATTCGCTACACAACACATAAGTATATTTTATAACACACGAAAAAGAGCAGCCTTAAAAGTACCCTTTTACGCCTACCATCTGCCTTTTGTACAATTCGCAGTACTTCCACCTCGAGGATGGTTTCCCACTTGGAGTCTTTCGAGATCAACTGTAGTCACGCTCCTTCTAAGAGAAACAAAATATATTTTTTATGTTTCCAGGTTAGTTGTTAGATCGCGCACTCATCAAAAGAAAAAACTATTGCCATCTAAAAAATAATTAGTTAAAAGTGAATTTATAAAGTTAGTCTATAGAAACACTAACAAAATTAACAAAAGAAACAAAAAAAAAAGAAAGAATTCTTAACACTTTTCTTTAAACAACGGCACTACACATGACAACCACACATTGCTCCCTGGTCTGGACACTGCTACCTGGCAAGCACATTGTTTGTTTCTTGATACTTGCGATGGCTTCTATGAAGACTTCTGTAATGCTTGTGACTTTACGTCTAAGATTAAAACTTGTTGAAGCTGGAGATGCGAATAAGAAAACGAGAGCGCCTTTTATTCGCCATTATAAGATAACTATCTGACTTATCTATTAAGATACTTGAGATGGCGCGTGCGTCTCTTTTACACATGTGTTTGATGTTATGCCTCGCGCCTGTATACCAATGTTGAAATACTAGTGATTTAGATAATATATCTCTTTTTTATAATATAAATTAAAGTAAATGTAAATTATCTTTTATTATTTTATTCAAATTAAATTAATAGCCTAGGCGCCCAGAGGGTTCCGTATGAAGTTAAAGGTCCCACCAAGCAAGTCGGTGATTTTTATGTATTTTGAGCCGCAGAATCCGAATTCGCAACTTGCTTTTCGCACAAATGGTCAAGTAATTTTTTACAAACAAATTAATTGTTTAAATGGCTACAGTTTATGAACTACAATAAATGCAGTAATTTTCTCTGCGAAAACTTGTTCTTTAATAAAAAAACAGAAAAAAATCGTTTTTGTTGCATGTCGATTCGATAATTAGAACCAGAGATATGGCAAATATATTGCTAAAAAAACATAGAGACGTAGCGCAAGGGCGGAACGCCCTGGTAAAAAACCTTGTAACTCGACAACTAATTAATATTTTTTGAAGTTTAACATGTGTTTAAAAAATATCAGAGTCTTAGCTTTAATGATAAATTGTTATATATTACTTTCAAATGTTGATAAATAAGCTAGAATGATTTAAAGCAGAAAAAATCTTCAATTTTTCAGAAATTTGTTTGTTTAAAACGAAATAATATAAGTTAGCGAACAAAATATTTCTATATTTTTGATAAAGAATGATAAGAAATTTCATCTAGTTTAAGAATCTTTCTGGTTTTTTAAATTTAAGTAAGTAGAACCTGAGATATCGCAAATTTAAGCTGTAGCGCCAACTCCTTGCAATACGACATATGTGTGCAATATGGCTATCGCTTTCCTTATAAAAAATTCTTTTATTATAAGGTAAGTAATTTCATTCTTTTGTAATAAAATTAATTTTAATTCTGTATTTGGTAATTAAATAAAAATTTAATAAAAAAGGATTCAGCTAAAAATAGATGACTCTAATGAATCGGAAAGTTAAACAAATTTTTTGAATAAAATAGATTGTTGTTTTTTTTGCAATTGCAAAAAAAAAATAAATGTAAAAATACTCCATAAGTTGATTAAATTGTTTACTATTGTAGTAGAAAAATCAATGATTATTTAAAACCCTAAATCTACTTCATCTCCATGTATTATACATCATTAATATTATGACAATAATATTATGACAAAGTATATAAAATAGAGTCAAAAGTAATTTTATTGGAAAAGAATAAGATTACTTACCTTATAATAAAAGAATTTTTAATAAGGAAAGCGATCGCTGTATTGCACACATATGCCATATTGGAAGGAGTTGGCGCCACAGCTTAACCCTTTCAGTCACGAATTATTTTCGCAAAAACACGTATTTTCTATCATACATTAATTTTTTAGATTTATTTACAATCGTATATTCAAAATATATCATATGATACTTATGAAATGAACACTCATCTATATGAAAATGCAAAAAGAATATAAATTAAACTTAAAGTTCGAATTAAACAATAAAGAAAAGAAAATGAGAAAGGGTGCCACTATAGTGGCTCCTGTGACTGAAAGGGTTAAATTTGCGATATCTCAGGTTCTACTTACTTAAATTTAAAAAACCAGAAAGATTCTTAAACTAGATGAAATTTCTTATCATTCTATATCAAAAATATAGAAATATTTTGTTCGCTAACTTATATTATTTCGTTATAAACAAACAAATTTCTGAAAAATTGAAAATTTTTTCTGCTTTAAATCATTCTAGCTTATTTATCAACATTTGAAAGTAATATATAACAATTTATCATTAAAGCTAAGACTCTGATATTTTTCAAACACATGTTAAACTTCAAAAAATATTAATTAGTTGTCGAGTTATAAGGTTTTTTACCAGTGCGTTCCGTCCTTGCACTACGTCTCTATGTTTTTTAGCAATATATTTGCCATATCTCTGATTCTAATTATCGAATCGACATGCAACAGAAACGATTTTTTTTGTTTTTTTGTTAAAGCACAAGTTTTCGCAGAGAAAATTACTGCATCTATTGTAGTTCATAAACTATAGCCATTTAAACAATTAATTTGTTTATAACAAATTACTCGACCACTTGCACGAAAAGCAAGTTGCAAATTCAGATTCAGCGGCTCAAAATACATAAAAATGACCTAATTGCTTGGTGGGACCTCTAACTTCATACGAAACCCTCTGGGCGCCTAGACTATAAGTTAATTCTATTTTTTATCTTTTTATATTCAATTCATGTTATCATCATGCATTACCGATCATTAAAAAAAATAACTAGATGTCAGTAACTTTTATTAGTAGTTGAAACCTCTTTTACACTTAACGTTTGAATTTTCTCTAATTTTATTCATTTTTACTTTCACATTTATAACTAGTACTCAATTTAAGTGTTTATTATTATTCTTTATCATGCTACTTTCAGTGCTAATATAATTTATGAAAAATAAAAAGCAATTTATAATTTAAAACTTTGAGGCCAAGTATATCGTTTTGTCTCTATATAAAGTTCTGACTTTACACTAGGACAGAATTAATAATTAAATGTGTTGTTATGAGAAAAACGTGTATATGTTTTATTATAATATTAAATAAAAGAATAAAGTTAGTAATTGATTTATATATTTTGTTTTATTGGTTTATAGATTCATTGATTTATATAATTGATTTATATGTTATTGACTAACATTTTATTAATACATTTAATAAAATGTTAGTCTAGTGCTAAAAAGACTCTACCAATTTTAATTGATATGAATCGCTGTCACGATTAAATATACTTTAAATATTATATTTTGAAAGCAATAAAGTAATATAACTATTATAATTTTATCTTGATTCAGCTAGTAGGGCGATAGTCAGATGATAAATGAATACACTTGATTTAATATTTAATTAGAGAGATATTTATTTTATGCTTTGAATAATATTTTATAATCAATTGAATACAGTTATTTCGTAATCTTTATAGTGTGATTAATTGTATAGCGCGAATTATTTAAAGTGCTAATAATTTACGTATAAAAGTATCTTTTCAAGTGCTTTCTTTGAAGTTCGGGAAGTATAGTTGTAATAATTATATCTTTGGAAATGCTTATTAGAGAGTGCTCGTAAAAGTGCTTTGAAGAAGTGCTGCTTAATCTTGACTTGATTTGCCTTTTTATATTGATGATCCCTGCCTTTGTTTAGGAATAATTGTTTTATAATTTAAATTTTAAATTGATGTTAATCGATGGAGCAATGCTTATTATGCATTTTGACTCTTATTGAATGATATGGTTAACGCGGTAAATTTGGTTCATGTAGCCTTCGCATTGTTATTTAGTTGATTTTATAAATCACATTGCACTTTCTTTTATTTCTTAAGAAATTTCTTAATTTTACTATATGCTTGATAAGTTAAATTATCTGATTGATCAATAACTGCATATTTTGGAATAATAAATTTTGAAATAAAAGATACGTCGTGACGTAACGTCTAAGACTTTAATACCAAATAATAATCAAGAACCTTGTTGTGGCCAATTTTATATTTATAATAATAATACTGTAATTAAAAAACAAAAATAAAAAACTAATGAAAATTTAATAAAAGATCATTTGGACATATTAACAAAAGTATGAAATAATAATCTTTATGCTAAATATTATAAACATTTACATCAATTAACAAACGTAAAAAATTTACCGAATTATAAATTATATTTTATTAGGAAAAATGATAAGCAAAAGCATCGTTACAATAAATCATTAACCTTTGAATATAGGGCTATAAAAATATCACAATCTACAATTTCAAAAGATTATGATTTATGCATTTATCCTTAAAATACAATAGAAGATAAACCAAAACATGTTTATTTAAATAAATTATCTCAACATGTAGTTCCGTTAGCTTTTCCAATTCTTTTTCCATCTGGGAACTTAAATTGGAGTATTGTTCATACTTAAGATCCTAAATGTTTAGAAAATTTAACGATGTTACAACATCATTCATATAGATTGGCTTATAGGTCAGATTCTATTAATTTTCATCGTTTATGATATTATGGACAATTAACACAACAATATTTGCTACATGTTGCAATTCAAATTAGAAATAATAGAATGAATTTTCTGAGAAACAATCAAAGACAGTTGAGAATTGAAAGTTATCATGTATTAAATAGCGCTTGTAGTAAATCGAATAATTTTGAGAAAAAAGAAAAAATAGGTATTTTATTTATATTACCATGAACTTATATTGGAAGTCCTAGATATATGCATCAACATCATCGAGATGCAATAGCTATTCATAGAGAAGTTAGTAGACCTGACATTTTTATTACTATGACTTGTAATTCCAGGTGGAAAGAATTAAAAAGAGTTTGGAAAAAATTTTCTGCAGGTACCACTACTAATGATATTCCTAACATAACAGTTTGTTTCAATCTAACACCAGAGGCTTTGTATGTATATTCTGTTAGAATTTTTTTATCTGGACAGTACAACATAGAGCTGTCCGTGCAAAAATAAAGGTCTTCAAATAAATAATCCAATTTCATCAAAACTTTGATCTTGAGATTTTTTAATAGTCATAAAAAGAGCTAAAGTTAAAGGAAATTGTTCTCTATAAAGTATAAGAGGTAAAGATGATGATTCACCGGTATTCAATGTTATTCTTGAAATGAAAATTTTATTAATAATAAGCTACACACCAAATTCAATAAATTACTTGATAAAAAAAAATATTTGTCGTAAAGTTATTGCTTATGTATACACAACTGAATTTTAAATAAGAGGTTCACCACATATTCATATTTTTATAACGTTGCATCCTGATGATAAATAAGTAACTCAAGAGAAAATAGATAAGTATGTTTTAGCTGAAATTTCAGATAATGATGATAAGGAATTACAGAAATTAGTAATCAAACACGTGTTGCATGGACCGCATAATAATAATTCACAGTGTTATAATAAAAATGAAAATATTTGTACAAAAAAATATCCAAAAAATTTCGTAAATAAAACTACTATTAAAAAAAATGGATTTCCAGAATACAAATGAATAAATAATTTACACGAAAATCATTATAAAATTATAGTACATTATTAAACGGGTGTGTAAAGGCTTTATTTACGAAACGAGAAGTTTACAGCCCGAGCCGAAGGCGAGGGCTGTAACGAGTTTTGTAAAAAAGCCTTTAAACATCAGTTTCATAACCTCAAAATCATAACTTTAATATGATTATTCGGTTCTCGTGGTATAAAATATAATAAACAAATTATTCCTATAAATAATTCAATGGTTATACCTTACAATAGTTACCCTGGTAGAGAAAAGCCTGGATTTACGGTGTCATTATGGTGTATTTTATGGTTTGCAACCATATTATGGCCACAAACCCAGTCTTATTTCGACGGAATATGGCCAGCTTAAGGACTTGACAAGAAATACAAATTTATAATTTCAGAAAGATAATTAAAATTTTTGAATGATAATTGAAGAAATTATAATTTAGGATTATAAGAAAATAATTCATTTTAATGAATTAACATCACATATTATTTATTTTTATAAATTATTTATTTTACAACTTATTTTCCATTAACTGTTTGTTATAAACTATTTATTTTTATAATTAACAATAACATATTTAAGTTTTATTTATAAAATTATAGTTAATCTTCTGACATTATTTACAATTAATAATAATTACTTGTTAGTACACCACTGAAATAGACAAAGGTTATAATGAACAATACAAACTTCATAGGTTATAATTTATGTCAAAAATGAATTTTGTATTAATATAATTTAATATGATATTAGTAATATTTAAAATTTATTGTAGTTACACTTATATAAAATGTCAATTAATTAAGAACTAAAATTATCAAGCCCAAATTTAAGCCTAAAATAAAAGTTAAATTTAAATGTCATAATAATTTTCTCAAATATTATTTAAGAAAATTTTTTTTACCTCAGATGCATATAATATAAAACTTTTGCCCATAAATAATTTTAACTAATCTCATCAAATGAGTGAAATCCTTTCCTTTATTTTAACACTTAATTTTGGTGGTCACTGCAAGCTTTCTAAACCAATTTTTAACGAATTGACTTAAAAATTTCCAGGTATCTTTAATTTATATATATTCACAAAATAACACTTTTATTTAAAAAAAAAAGAAAAAGAATTTAAAAGTTTGTCAATTAATTTGTTGAAAATTAACTGAGAAAGCTTACGACAGCCATCAAGTTGAAAAGATCACATTTTTGACTAATCAAAAGGATTTTGAGCATCGAATGAGATATTTTAAAATTATTCATTGACTTTGTAAATGAGTTTAGAATATTCTGTCTATTATAATATCTATACAGATCTATGTAATGTAGGTTGTATTGTAATCTCACTTTGAAAAAATTGGTGTCAAGTTTCATTTTTGGTCTAGCGACAAATAAAATATTTAATAATATATATGTTGGACTATTCATTTTAAAATTATGGCACGCAAAGTTCTAGAATTTATAAATAATTTTAAAATGTCCTACTGTAACATCATAGACTAAATCAAATATAAAACCGCTTACCAACTTTTTAAAGAAAACTAACAGTATAATATAAATGACATTCATATCCATTGATACCATGTTTGAGAAAGATATTTTAAAGCAATGTACAAAGTATCATAGCTTTAAGTACTATGGTTAAAAAAAAATCTTACATGTACCACATGAAACATTTTATTCGACATAAACTAAAAATGAAACTGGCCATCAAGCTTTTTAACTAACTAAGAAAACTTGAGAACCACATTAGCGCCTCTATTTTCAAAGTTGATAGTTAGGTTAAGATTTCGAAGTCGTATCAGAAAATTTTGTTATAATAAAAAAAAAACTCATTTTTTACTAAAATCTGAAGAATGGTGAATAAAAAAATAATAAAAAAGAGTAGAGGAAGTTTACAATTAAAGTTAAACTTGTTATACTATGAATACAAGTTTATTATAGTAGTACGCACAAACTGCACATTAGAATAAGTCCATATTATGGCCGACTGATAGTGTAATTTGACGATGTAATTACACTTTACAAATATGGCCATGTGTTGGTAGAAACGCCATATTTCATGCTAAACTTTCTACTAGAGTATTTACCCAAAAAGTATAAATGTCATATTGATTTTGAAATATATGCTACTATACAAAGTATAAAATATGTTTATAATTATATTCATAAAGTTAGAGATAAGGCTTTTTGTAAAATAAAAAAACTAATGATGAAAACCAAAAAGAAACTTATGATGAAATTACACAATTTATAGATGGAAGATACATGAGCTCTATGGAGGTGGCTTGGAGATTGTCAGAATTTCCGTTATGTGAAAGAAGTCACACACTTATTAGATTAGCTCTGCATACAGATAATCAACAAAAAATTATATTTCAAGAAAACAAAGAATCAAAAAATAAAAAATAACATTAATTGCATGGTTTAATCTTAATACTAAAGACGAATTTGCAAAACAAATAAAATACAGTAATATACCTAAATATTACGTATTCGTGTTAAAAAACATTAAGCTATTGGAAAATTAAATATTGTATCTCCTAAAGATACTGAAAGATTTTATTTGAAATTAATTTTAAGTCGTGTTAGAGGCATAACTTGATTTATGGAATTGAGAACTTTTGAAAACATAATGTATAATATATTTAAAGAAACAACAGCTACAATGGGGCTAATAGAAAGTTCTTCACAAATATTTGATATATTTTCTGAAGCATGCACCATTAGGCTACCGAATCAGTTGCGTAAATATTTAGCATGGTTACTTTTATCAGGAAATATTCAAGGTAATGAAATATGAAATAACATTTGAAGAATATTTTAGTGAATATTATAAAGATGATAGAGAAAATAGAGCATTGAACAAAATTAATAAAATATTATCAACAGAAGAAATGACTTGTAAAAATTTTAATTTACCAGACCCAATAGAAAAAATTAATCATGAAAATAAATAACTTAACTCAAAAATTATTTAATGTAATAAAAGTATGTTTAAAAAAATGTATTTATTATCAAATGAAGATCGAAATTTATTTCCGAAGATATAATAAAATATTCATCTAAATTATATTTTATTGGTGGGCCAGGTGGAATTGGAAAAAACATTTTTGTATGAAACATTAATCTATTATTTTTCATACAGTGTAAGAAAGTACTATCAATCGCGTGGACTTGTATTGCACCAACATTATTACCTGAAGGAATGACAAGTCATAGGACTTTTAGACTACCTTAGATTTAGATAATATAGAAATCACATTCTTTAAATTAGAAACCAATAAAAAAATTACGAGATGCAGACATTATTATATGGAACGAAGCTTCTATGATAGCAAAAAAAGCTTTAGTTCATAAAACTTTACAAGATTTATGATGTAATAATTTACTATTTGGTAATAAATTAGTAATTTTAGAAGGTGATTTTTGACCAATACTTCCTGTTATAAAAAATAGTTTTAAAGACATAATAGTACAAAATAGTTTAAAATATTCTTTTTTGTGGCCTTTATTTGAAATTAAAAAATAAAATAAAAATATCCGTCGCAATAATCAATTATTTAATTATTTATTACTACAAATGGGTGAAGGTCAAATTGAATTATTTCAAATTCCTGATAAACGAAAAACTAACGATAGTTGTTTGAAAATTTATAAAAATATTAATGATAGTAGCAATATAAATCGAGTAATATTAGCAGCTCATAATGATGACACAAATAATTTAAATAAAAGAATCTTTAACGGTGAATCGACAACTTTATAGGGATGGAGATTTATATTTTTTAATATTTTTCGCACTGATTCATGAGAAATGTCATGTTTATTTGATGCTTTACGTAGAGCATGATGCTGATTTTCAACGAAAGCTTGAACGATCTCAAATTGTTTTTCTTCAGTAGTTGCAGACTTTGGACGGCCAGATCTCTCGAGATTATTAAGAGTCCCATGCTCATCGAAATGCCGTACAGCTCTTTGTACTGTAGATTTAAATATTTGGCTTGAACCATCTCTGTTACGAAAAGTATGATTAAATAATATCCGCGTATCCTCTAAACTTCGTTGGCGATCTCCCCAAACATGCATCATTAATAGAGATATTCTTTCCCGTTTAGAAAGTCGAACATATGCCATGGCTTTTGAGTAAAATGAGAACAAAAAACTAAACAAATTGCGGGAAGACTCTTCGAAAAATTAAAAAATCAAAATTAAACTTTATCTATTTGAAAGAGAGATACTATAAATGCAAAGTCTATTAAATTATATAAATTTTTTGTATAACATTTAGAAAATGAAGAATAAATTTAAAATTAACGCTAACTTGACATGAGTGCAGAGTTCATATGCAATAACTGTGTAGCGTGAAAAAGAGCCTTACTTGTATTCTTCGAGCCATTTATTACATTACAAATTTACTGGAAATAATCAATATCTTGACCAGTATAAAAAAGTCTCACCTCAAATCAGCCCAACGTTAAGTTTAGAGTACCTTAAAATGACCTTAAAGATCATCCTTAAGATCAAAATAAAGGTCACCATCAAATCCTCGTTGAAAGTTACTAAAGGAATGGCCTTGTCCAGTACAATACAAACCTTTCCAGAGGTCAGATGGTCATGAGATCCAGTTATCTTTCAAATCAGGTTCAAGGTCGTTCAGGTCATATGACCTGAGTACATATTTGAACGTAAAATTTTCTACTCTTTTGATTGCCGGTATCAAAATAGGGGGTTCGCATTTGGAAAAAAAAGTTGACCTTGAAGGTCATTCTCAAGGTCAAAATAAAGTTCACCATCGGATTCCTCATTGAAAGTTACTAAAGGAATGGCCTTGTCCAGTACGATACAGACCTTTCCAGAGGTCAGACGGTCATGAGTTTCAGATGTCCTTCTAATCAGGTTCATGGTCGTTCAGGTCATGTGACCCGAGTACATATTTGAACGTAAAATTTTCCACTCTTTCGATTACCGGTATCAAAATAGGGAGTTCGCATTTGGAAAAAAAAGTTGACCTTGGAATGACCTTGAAGGTCATCCTCAAGGTCAAAATGAAGTTCATCATCGGATTTCTCGTTGAAAGTTACTTAAGAAATAACATTGACCTTTGCCAAAAAATCTTGCCTAAAAAAATACAGAATCGTCCAGTTACTTTTTTGACATATATATATATACACACACTAACAAACTTCCCTGGTAAAAAAAATCAGATGACAAATCACCTGATTCCTCAAGTGATTTATCATACCAAAACATCATGTAACTTTTTTTTTTAAACATTTCAAACCATGCTTATTTAATTCAGAACAATTTTTTAAAAGTTTTAAAATTTTTGAACTTGGAAATTCTTTTGTAAAATTAGTTAAAAGTTTTCCTAAGACCAAATTATCTAAAAAAATTTTCTAAATTCAGAATTTTCAAAAATTTTTAAAAACTCTCCTGATTGACTAAGCATTGTTTGGAACGTGTAAAAAACAAAAAAATCGTTACATGATGTTTCGGCATGATAAATTACCTGAGAAATCATGTGATTTATCCCCTGATATATTTTAGCAGGCTTGTGCCTACACACATACACTTACACACATACATATACACACATATATATATGTATATATATATATATATATTCCCATGTACATTTTCACATATACATGTCACATAAACACATACACTTATACTCATAAACACATACACACATACACATACACATATAACTTATGTACATACGCATATATATATATATATATTCCCATGTACATTTTCACATATACATGTCACATAAACACATACACTTATACTCATAAACACATACACACATACACATACACATATAAATTATGTACATACGCATACAGAACATTTGCCTTTACATCTTTATGTTTTTGTCTCCGTTTCTCCATCTCTGTCACTCGATCTCTCTGTCTCTGTTTTTTTTTATTTATCTCTCCGTCTCTCCAACTATGTCTCTTTGTCTTCGTTCCTATGACTCCTTATTTTCGTCTCTGCTCCTCTGTCTCTGTCTTTCCGTTTTTGTTTCTCCATCCTTCTTTGCACTGGGTCTTCGCACGGAACAATGACGAAACCACCAATGAAAAATAAGTATTAATAATTCATATATATTTTATATAGCACAATGTTGGTCAAACTTTTATCAAAACATTGTTAATCGATCAACTTGCTAAAAGTAATTTTAATTCTTTATTTATTTAAAATTATTTTAAACAATTCAGTAACCAGAGAATCTTTCGAACTTTGTTTGGTTTTGGGATGTGAAATATGTAATTTCTATCTCTACTTTGACTCGAATAAGCGATAAGAAAACTCTCATAACTCGAATTAATCAAATAAAATGAATTATGAAAATATGACTCTGTAAATTTAAAATAAAGTAAAAAATATAACGGCGAAACCGACGCTGAAGCGATGAGCAAACCAGCGATGCGCACTGACTCTCCTCTTTTATACAAAGGAATAAGATAGAAGAATCACCATAGCAAAGCTGATCTCTCGCTTAATCCAATCGAACCGGAATCCCCAAAAATCTCCTCGGAATTCCTCCACTCCCTCTCAAAAAAAAAATTCAACTAAAAATCTCACTTTCCTTATCAATAAAATTTGGCAGTGAAATCTCTCTCCTATGTATCTTTTTCTTCTAAAAATCGAAAAATGACAGAAAAATGTATATCAACAAAATATTTCTAAAATAGCAACCGAAGTATATTCGGTCTAGTGAAAAAGTGACGATGAAGCGTCTTCTCTTCAGCTTCTTCCTCCTCATCCCCTCTTTAATAAGCTACGTCACGAATATAATAACTGTTGAATAGTTAATAATCGTTTCTTCAATTGTTACTTGTCAATTACAAAGGATGTTGATTTATAACTAATCAACACTTTTCATTTTGGCAGCTTCTTTGATGTTAACGCCCTCTATTTCTCGCGCGCTCCATTTAAATTCACATTAAGAATGTTCCATATGCTTGATTTTGACTCTTCTCCATACGAATTCCATTGCTATCTCTCTCTAACGCTTGATTCTTCTATCCTCCATTTCGACTTTAAGCTTTTTCATACACTATACTCAGGCTAATATATTTCATCTCTATGCATCCTTACATTCACATACATATAGCCATATGATTGCTTATATATTAGCCTTATGCATGGACTACTGCTGGCTTCCCTTGTTCTCTAATCCTGTACTCTCCTCACTCGTGACTTAATTTACTCTCTTTTTCTTAATACTATTGTCTCTTTCTATCAATTCCGTCATCAATCGCGAATTTCCGTCGCAACTTGGTCATTTTCATCCTTACCGGCACTTCCTCTTTACTCTCAAGCACGTGTTTTTAATATTCTGCACCATTTCCCGGTTCTGCGCATCATCGCTTACCACGAGTGTATTGTGTTATGTGTACCCATACACTGGGTGTGTATGTGTGTGAGTGTCAGTGTCTAGCAGTCAGTACCGTGGCACGTACGTCGTTGAAGTTGGCGATGTAAACGAGCACTGACAGCCCATGCTTCTCAATAAAGTGTTTTATTCTCAAATATGTTCTGTGAACTAGTGTTGAAGAGTTACAGTCTTCACTCCTAGGGTGCAATGAAAAACCGATTGTGAGTGTGGATTTTTCATCACTACGTATTTCTATTTTAGGTTAGATTGTCCTCATCTCTATCTCTGTCTATGAATGAGTCGTCTGCTCACGACTACTCGCGTTTTCCTCAAAACAAAAAAAACAAACAAAAATAGTTAGTTTATTAAATTGTTGAATAATTGGTTTCATGAATGTATCTCGGCATGAGTCTTTTCTTCTCGTTCTCGTAAATTCTTTTATACTAAGAGAAAAGCTCTGACGTCATAAGATGCCTACACCATGGGACGCTAAAGTTGAACTCGCGTTTGCGGTTTAATTTATTCGTATATGTATATGTATTGCGATGGCTGTCGAAATCAGGTCGCCGCAGAAGTGTAGCTGAATGTATAGCTAGATATATATTATCATTAATTACACTATAAACTACACATACACAAAAACAAGGGAATGAGCTGAAGAGTACAAACTTATAGATTTCATCTAAATACAAATTCTAGTTATACATAGAAAAGGGCGCCAGTTGCGTGATACGGACGCGACTCCATGAAATATCTTAATCGTATTAATATGAAGTTACGCGGCGAAAAGAGAGCCAACGATGCGCTTGATTAATTTATGAGGGTATTTTGACCCGAAAACTACACAGACGGACGCACTATCTAATGCCGCGTACGTGGTCACCAGCACATACGTGCACAAAGCAAAAAAACAAAAAGCGATATATTTATCGTTACAGCTAAAAAAAAAGTAGATTATTACAAAGCATTTATGCTTTTAGCACTCGCGCAATAATCACTTTCTTTCATGCACAAAAAGACGCAAAAAAAACGTATATTTAAAAGGCTTTGCCTCGTACAATCTGCAGCGCAGTTAATATAGATGGTACGTCGACCGACTTGTAGGCTAGCGACAGAAGGAATTAGCATCTCAAGATGGATTTTCTTCCTACCTCATGCAGCACGCTATGCGCGTCACTTTATGCTTTTACCTTTTCTGTCGACTTAACTGCTAGAGTCATACTATACGTAGACTAGACATGTTGGCTAAGCTTGCTGTGCTGTATGTTAGGTATATAGTAATGTGCTGTGAGCGTTTGTATTGTTGATGGCTTAGGGTTGGCTTTAGGTTGACCGACGTTGTCTCTCTCTTAACCATGCACGAATTTAACATCTTTTTTCTACCGCTTATATTATCGTATTATAAAAGCAAGGTTCTAGTAACATGGCCAATTTGACAACGAAAAATTTACTGCTAGAATGCATAAATTATTTTTTAATCAAACGTTTAGCTTTGTCCATTACAAAAAAAAAGGAGTTTGGTTAGTTAAACAATATAACAATTTCGTCAAAAAAATGTTAGTAAATTTAAAGATTTTTATAAAATATTAGAAATGCAAATTTATAATTTACAATAGGCATAATGCAAATTATAAATAAACGTTACTAAAAATGATATTAATTTAACAAAATTTATTTCTCAGAAAGAACTATCAAATAAAAGAAATATTTTATTTACCTGTGCATGAATTCGATTTTGAAATTAACTCACAAGGAGAGCATTGCATTTGAGTTTCGGATTTTCTCTTAACTTGAGGATATTTTTTTTTAAATTATGAAATAAGCCGCGTCAATTTGGTCTAGCGCTCAATTTTTCTAAAGTTATAAGCATTTATGTCTAAATTTAAAACTTTTTCATTTGCTTTATAGTCGTACAGTTTTTGAACTTATTATTCTGGAAGATTTGTATTAATAAATCACTAAAATTATTTTTTTACTAAAATATTCATTAGATCTATTCATTAGATAAGAGACTTAGATACATCTATTATAATTATATGTAGATTTTTAATTATCTGAAAAGAATGCTCACAAGGTACGGTGCTTTAATTTTATTAAAAATAGATAAGTACGTATTAGTCAATAATAAATTAGAAATTCATAACTTTTCATGTGCATTGAAGATTATTATTTTAATTAAAGATTTTTTCAAAGCCGTGAGAAAACATATAGATTAGTAATAATTTACTAATTTGAAAAAAATTATCCAGGTGCTTCATATTCTTTTCTGACAGAGTTAAGAACTAGGTAATAGAAAATAATATTAAAATTCGAAATATAAGTAATTTTTTTTAAATGTCACACTATAACATAAATATGTTTATTCATCCATCATAAAATTTTGACAACGAATGAACGAATATATTTAAGTCTTAAATATGAGACAACTGTCGTTCTTTAACAATTTTTATTATTTTTATATCAAAGGTAAATATTTTTCTTGCCTGATTAATTTTCTCATTTTCAACGGGAAAATAACTGAAAACTTCTTAATTTGCAAAAGAGTCAGAAAAATATTCATTTTATAATTGATCATAAGATCTTTTTTCTCTCCTTAATTTTAAAGAAAATATACCCTGGAAGAAAATTGACCATATCGGAGGCATAATTGCTGGTCAACGAATGTTAAAATGGCACTTATCTAGAAATTCTAGAAATAATTAAAACAAAATTTCTAGATAAGTGTCATTTTAACATGCGTTGACCGACAATTATGCTTAAGATATGGTCAATTTTCTTCCAGGGTACGAATACATTTTTTATCAGATATCATTTAGATAGATAGATAAATATTCATTAAATTATATTAACTGATTAAATCGACTTAGTAAATATTTTCATGTAAAATATTGATCAACTTCATTTTATTATAAATAATTAATGAATATACTTAAACAAGATATCTAATTTTTTAAATTCGAGTAAATATTAAAGTATAACGAAACATTAGTCCTTGTTTAATTTAATAAACGTTTCACATAATATGTTAATAAATAAAATTTAATCTAAATAATATTAAAGAATTAAAACATTTACTTGTTTAATAATCATATAAATACTTTTTGGATGAAAATTAAATTAACACATAATTTAAATTGACGTAAAGTATTAATATCGACTTTCGCAGTACTAGAATCTAGAAAGTCGAAGTATACGAACTCGCAACGTTGTCTCTGTGCTCGGTCTCGGCATGCGGCAAGCGAGACGCCGACGAATCGAAGCAAGCAACCACGCAACGCTAAAAGTTGTGCCCGATTTCGTCTGTCGGCATGGATGATGCCGACGAGTCGAAGCGATTGACTCGGCAATGCAGTCGCAGCGCTCCACTCAGATTCGCGTTACTATACTGTACAGACGGTCGCAATGATTGACTGCGGTATAGTAACGCATAAACCTACTACGATTTTGTGTATACTTATGCTTCAAGTGTTGTTCGCATCCCGCTAATACGATTAACTTCGCAGCGCTGGATTCGGGTTTTTTTTCAGTGTACCGCTCTGGCTTTACTCATATTTTGGTACCTAAAAATATATTCCAAAGTTTCGTCAAGATCTGTGACCCGAAGCTCATAGCCTCTCCTGGTTAGACTAGTTTATTTGGTCTTGAAATACAACATTAAAATACATTTTATAGTAACATACGCATATTCATTTTTATTTGGTCTTGAAATAAAACATTAAAATACATTTTATAGTAACATGCGCATATTCAAGTTGAAAACTAAATATAAATTTTCATCTAATACTAAACTTAATGATAACAACAATGCATCAGATGATATAACATAATTAAAAGCATTGGATAGCCATAAACAAAATAATTCTCCATATGAGTTTTAACATTAATTATTGCAATATAGAATAAGAAAAACTTATTAATGGAAATTAAAAATAAAACTTAACGTCGTTAATAAATAAGTAAAACTTCAGATAGGATAAATAGCAATAATCAACATTTAAGCTAATAGCAATAATACCAATTAACAATAAAATTTTAGTGAGTATAGCCGCTGCTACTAAAATTTAAATTTAAATTTAATTTATTTAAAATTTATAGCAAAAGAATATTGAAATTAAATCATTAAATTAAAAAAAATATTAAACAATTTCAAATAATTTCGACTTGAGTGTTACTCAGCCAGTACGAGTCTCAAGCTACCACAACTAACGTTCACTTGATAATAGACTATCATACAATGAACGTTTAAAATAAAGGGAAGCCTCAGGAGAAAAAGACTCCAGCGAGGATAACTCCTTGTTGAAACATTGAGCTGCTGAAAAGGTAAAAGAGTGTTAAAGTGCAGCAGTACGCACGTTAGAACAGATAAACAATCTAGGGGGTAATCTTGACGATGAGCGCACTAATGTATCAACATGCTGTCTTATGAACTTTAATGCTAAATATGGATGCGAATTATGCGATACAACATTGTAAGCAAGAGACATCTCAAGATATAAGCGCCTATTTTGCACAGACAACTATCGATAATCCAATCTATAAGGCGTAACCCTACTACGCCAGCCAATATGAACAAATCGAATACAAGCATTGAAGGCTTTATGAAAGAGTAGATTTTGATTTTGAGGTAGATCATCATAAGCAACAATTGCATAATCGAGGAGTGGAAAAATTAGAGACTATACTCATTGCTTCCTCGTATTCAAGTTCAGAGCATGTTTATAGGACTCAAGAGATCTTAAAGTAGCATGAATCTTACGTACAGTAAAGGAAACATGCTTGGTTCAGTCCAGTGTAGAAGAAATCCATAAACCGAGATTTCTCATAACAGAAGAATAAGGTATGATGGTATTTCCAACAGAAATAGCAGGGATAGAGGTATGATCATTCAAACGTGCAATATATTTGTCACTGCCAATGAAGATGACTTGAGTCTTACCTGCGTTAAAAAGAAGCCCATTTTTCTATGCCCACTTAATCACAGGTAAAATCTTGTAAAATCTCTTAGTCACAGGTGAAATCTCTTAATCACATGGCTAATCAACCATAATGAGATTAATCTCATCTCCCAGATTAGATGGCAAAAAGGATTTGTAAATCTGCAAATCATCGGCAAATAGAATTTGTTTAGCAGATGTTAAGGCAAGAGAGACATCGTTTATATAAATGAAAAATAGCAGTAAGTCAAGCGCACTACCTTGAGGAAAACATGCAGTCACCTGAGACTAGACAGATGGTCGATTGTTTTCATCGATAATAGAATAGGCACAACCTCTCAAGTAAGACGCAAACCATTTAATGACAACGTCAGAGCAGTTCATTCAGCGAAGTTTGGTTAGCAGTCTATTATGAGGAACCCTGTCAAAGACCTCAGAAAAATCAAACAGAAGTAATAGAATGATCATTCTTTAATCAATAGCAGACCTGCAATCATCAAGCTAATGGAGTAGGGCAGTCTAAGTACTATGACCGTTTCTAAAACCAGCCTGGTAATAATTAAGCAGAGAGTTCACCTCAAGGTGATTAGATAACTGCGTGTGCAAACCCTCTCAAGAATCTTGGAGACTTCACAAAGCTTGGCTATAGGACGAGTTTGAGAGAGGTCTGTCTTAGAGATACAGAAAGAGAGAGAGAGAGAGAGAGAGAGAGAGGAATAGTGGGAGAGAGAGAGGAAGATTTTGATAATATTTTTACTATACATTATATTGTACATATAAGATAAAGATAATTAAAAACAATTTGACCAATAATAATTATGAAACAAGAATGAAAATAAAAAAATTAAATTTCACAATTAATAAGCACTAATTATTAAAAAAAGATAGCAAATAAGAAAATTTAAGTGATTAATAAAAGGTGATAAAAATAAAAATGAAGAATATAAGAGACACTTTAAAGATGAGGCCTCAATAGAGGAGTCAGTCCGCTCTCGGAGGAATCCTTTGGAGGAAGGAATTGAATGAGGAAGATATAAAGAAAGTAGAGGAGGCAGAGGATCTAATGATAGCGAGAAGGTCATTCCAGAGACGAGACGATGAAGCGGTAAATAATCTGTAGTAGAACTCGGTTAAAGAATACGGGATGACCAGCGGCTTCACATCACTCCTCAAAGGTCGCCCGGTCAAGTTCCAAATATATCTGTCAAAAAGATAAGCAGAAGATTTATAATGAAAAACTGAATATAACAAAGAGACTGTGAAATAGTTTCTTCTAGCACTAGTGGAGAGCCAACCGAGGGAGAACCTATAAGAAGTAATATGTTCGGACTTTCTAACACTACAGACATAACGCACACCACAGTTGACGACACGCTGAAGCTTGAGATCAAGTTCCTCAGAAAGATCACTGTATACCAAACAGCAATAGTCGGCAAGAGGAAAAATGAGGGCCTGGACAAGATGTGTACGCAACTAAATATTAGTACTCAGACGAAAGTAATTTAGACGATAAAGAACAGAGTTTGCCTTTCTGCAGATTTAAGAGACATGTTCCTTCCAATTCAATTTGGAATCAATTCAGACACCCAAAATTCTCACACTAGATTCAAAAGGAATAAGGGTACCTTTAAATAGCACACCGATTAAAGAAATATCTGAAAGTTTATTATAATTGGCTTTAGCCCAATTAGATATAACATGCGCCTGGACACCCATCAGTAAAGAAAAATGAGAAAGCTCTGCCAGAGAAAAGTGAATATAGATCTGTGGTTCATCAGCATAAATAATATAAGAAACACTGGGATCCAAATTCTTTGCAATATCATTGATGTATACAGAAAATAGAAGAGGGCCGAGAATAGACTCTTGTGAAACTCCCGTGTTAAGGTAACGGAACGCAGATCTAGAATCTCCACAACCTAAGACAGACTGATTCCTATCTGATAGATATGACGCAAACTATTTAACCACCATGGTGACCCGGCGTCCATCCATGTCGAATGTCGTCAGTTAGTTTCAGAAGTACTGTCTACGTACTATGTGAAGTCCTGAAACTAGTCTGTAAAAGGTCAAGTGACTGCTGATTATTAAGATAATCATGAAATTGCTGATAAACAAGGCGCTCAAAAACCTTTGACATGAAGGACAAAAGAGAGATTGGTCACATGTTATTTATTGACGAAGGAAAAAGAATTTTATTACAAGCAGAGACCAGAGATTCCTTCCAAACAGTGGGAAAGACCGAAGACTTAAAAGATTCATTATATAGAGCAGTCAAGATCGGGCAAATAACTGAAAAAGAAGCCAAATGATGGACTGCGGTATACCATCAAAGCCCATTGCTCGTGAAGAAGAACAAGAGTCCAGTACGTCCAAAACGTCTGTAGAGTCTGTCCCTCTCAAGAAGAAGTTGATTAAAATTAAGAGTAATCTAAAAGCGATGACGTTTCTCCTGCCGGACCACCTTGACTGGCATAAAACAAGAAATAGCATTATTAAGATGAGAATAAAGATAGCCAAGGCGATTCTCCAAGGGCAGCGAGCCAGCACACAAAGGACACTTCATAGAATGATGGTAGGTCAGTAAAGCAGGTTGATCAACTGATTTGAAATGACGAAATGTAAAGTCATTCAGAATAGGCCTCGAAAAGGAAGACATCACAGTAGTCAGGAGATCATGACTGTCTATAAAAGGAACGTCAGTCTTTCAGTAGTCAATCAGAATGTCATTGGCATCAACAACACATAGATCAAGCCAAACATAAGAGGAGGCTGTATGGTGCGTAGAGCCATAGGGTACAAAATATAATAAATTATCCAAGATTCAACATAATTGTGTAGGAAGGTCGTTAAGTCAGGAATAAGATCATTGTTTGCCAAGAATGGAGCATGAGTTGGTCTATAAACAACACTAACAAAGATAGGAGCAGAAATTGAGTTAGAAGAAACTTCGCACAAAAGATACTCAGCCTGGCTTACCTGACAAACCATCTGAAGAAAAGAATAAAACTTGAGAAGGAAGTGAATTATGAATGTAAAAAGCAACACCGCCACCTCCAGTGTTGTGATCATGTTTGAAAATAACGTAGTCATCGAGAGTTACAATCGAACCATCAATCACTTGACCAAGTTCGGTCTCAGATACAGCAATCAGAACGAGACGCAAGAAAAAGTCTAAATATTTCAATGTAAGCTTTAATTGAGTTAACATTAAAATAGCATACACGCAAGCCATCCTTGGTGACAATAAGTAAATGAGTGTTTGTGATATAAGGATTAGGGGGATGAAAAGAAGATGCAGGGAGACCAGAATGAGAAGAGTAAGCACTTGAAAGTAAAGAAGGTGAAGTAGAGAGTGGACTTACCGCATAAGAAACCGCATCAGTCTTCTTTATTTTAATTCTACAGTAAAGAAGGAGTCCTGGCAATAGAGGCGGCTGTAGTCTTCTTAAAAAAATCATCCAAACATTTATTAAATACAATGGGAGTACTCGTGTTGCTTTTCTTCCTACGGACGAAGATGCGACCATTTGTTCTCACAAAAGTAATAAATCCATGATCCTTGTCCTTTGCCTTGGCCAAGACACGCAGCTTAAGTTGGTAAATTGCAGGAGGCAAGTACTCATTAATGTTGATGAGCCCAGATGTTATCGCATGAGTTGGTTTAGCAGCATTCAGTAGATCCACCCCAATTTGGGAGATATGTAATTTCTTGATACTAATTTTAACAAGAATAACCACTTGAACCAAATTAGGGCTTTTAAGAAAAACCAAGAGTGGGACTGAATCCTTTGGTATAGACATAGAAGACAACACAATAGGAGTAACGTACGCAGCAGAGACAGTCCCCTGAGCAGAGTCATTTGAAGGTGGCAAAGCAGAAACACAGGCAGAAGAGCGTTAAAGTGGTCTAACAGAAACTATACCCTTCAGCAATATAGTAGAGTCAAGTGTGGTAAAGACGGCATAGACCGCATGCTTCAGATCATCGAACTCAAGCGATATTAGTCTACCCAACACAAGATTAGCAGAGCGCTCAAAACGCTGTTGCTGGGCAGCAAGCTCCTCGCATTGCTGATTAAGAGTCTTACTGAGTTAATTAAGCCTTGCCAAATTAGCAGCATCAGAAGCTGGAAGAGCAAGGGTTGAGGTGGCTGAAGCAGTAAGTGGTGGAGCGGCCAACAGTCAATCCACCTTTTTTTACCAAGTCTAAATGGTCATTCTGAAGAGCATCAAGACATGCCTTACCAGCATCTAGACGCCTTTCCAAGGTCACATTTATGTCCACCATTTGAGTCTCCAAAGAAGAAAGCCATGAATCAATACCGTTTCGAGCTTATTCAATTTCTCAAGAATAGCATTAAGAGCATCTTGCTGAGTACCAACTGATACAGGCGTCAAGGTTTTTGTCAAAGACTCAAGTCAAGTAAACTATTGGTCAGAATCCACTGAACTATAACGGGAGCGATTATTAGAGATGTTTGCTTCTTGAAGACAGGGTTGACTAACCTTCAACAAGGTACCATTCTCCTTATGCACCGTCATAAGCTTGGCCAATCCAGTAGCACACCCAGTATAAAAGAGATCACTACATCTGTTACACTCAAGTGTAATAAATTAATAGACGAAAATAGGTCGCAGTAAATTTGTGTGTGATCGTTACTTACCGACCGAGAGAGGAGAACGGCAGGAAAAGAGATTGATCGATTGATTGATTAATCGATTTAACTTTATTTGGCCTTTGGGGTACAAACCCTATTTGGCAATAAGAGTCAAATACAGTTACGGAATACAATATTATTCATAATGACTATGCAAGAATTGAAAAATAAAATATACGATTTATTTTTATTATAACTCGAGCAATAACTATTATAAAATTAACTAACAAGGAGAGCACCCCACCTCCGGAAAACGGATTCGCCTGAAACTGCAGGATATGATTTTTTTATGAAAAAAAAATAGTGTTTTTTTTTCGTCGAATAGGCCCTCTAGACAAGGATATGGATATTTTTTTTTAAATATAGTGAATAAGAGCCTTCATAAGAACTTAAATAACCAAAGAACTAAGATTCTTACAAAAAAATGCATGAAAGATTAGATGAAACATGAATTAAATGCTTCAATTTAAGCTGTGTTGCATTAAAAAAGCTTCTGTTGTTCAAAAGTTATTCTCAATTAAATATTACCACGTATTTACTTAAGATTTTTAGCATCTAAAATATCATCAATTTTTCATGTTATTTCATTAACATATTTTAATAACCTGTAACTTTTGAACCACTGAAGATTTTTTAATGCAAAGGTTTATTGCTTAAATTAAAGCATTCAATTTGTGCTTCATTTTAATTTTTATGCATTTTTTTGTAAGAGTCTTAGTTTTTTGGTTATTTAAGTTCTTGTGAAGGCTCTTATTAACCATATTTCTAAAAAAATGTCTATATCCTTGTCTAGGGGGCCTATTCGACGAAAAGAAAAAACACGGGTCCATTTTTGCTTTCTCATAGAGAAAGCATTGTATCAATAAAAAAATTTTTTTTCCAATTTTTCATTAATTTGTACATATTTGAACTCGGAGAGTCGAAAAAAGTGGTTTCCAGAAAATGTCTGTATGTATGTGTGTGTGTGTGTGTGTGGATGTATGAATTCAGTGAGTAAACTGTATCTCGAGAACTACTCGATGGATTTGCTTCTAATTTTGCATGGAATTTAGTTTTGTGACTAACTTGCTGGGAAGCTATTGATAATTGGTTCTTCTAGCGTAGTTTTCATTTTAAAGTTTTTGAAAAAAAAAAAAAAAAATTCGATTTTTCGTTTTTTGATTTTTTTTTGTTTACTACTCGATGAATTTGCTTCAAAATTTGCATGGAATTTATTTGTGATTGCCCGGATAAAATAGGTTTTTAAAAACTGATTTTCTTAGCTTAGTTTTAATTTTAGAGCGTTTTGAAATTAAAAAAAAAATGTTTCTATTCATTAAGCCAATAAAATCTTAAAAACTACTTGATGGATTCACTTCAAATTTTCCATACAATTCAATTTTTTGATGAACTGGTGCGGAAGCTATTGAGAACTGGTATTCTTAGCGTAGTTTTTTTTTAGAATCATTTTAAAAATTTAAAAAAAATTTCGATTTTTCATTTTTTTTGTATTTTACGTAAACTACTCAAAGAATTTGTTCGAAAATTTGTATGGAACTTAATTTTGACTGCCAAAAGTATAAAAAATTTTGTAAACTAATTTTCTTAGCGCACTTTTAATTTTAGAGCATTTTGAAAATTTTTAAAAAATTTTTTATTTTTAATTTTTTTCTATTTTACAAAAACCATTTGATAGATTTGCTCCAAAATTTGTATGCAATTAATTTGCTACTGTCTGAAGAAAACAAGCTTTGTAAAACTAATTTTCTCAGCGCAGTTTTAATTTTAGAGCACTTTGAAAATTTTCAAAAAAATGTTTATTTTTCATTTATTTTCTTTTTTGCGTTAACCATACTATAAATTTTCTCCAAAATTTTTATACAATTAATTTGCTATTGTCTGAAAAAAATAAGCTTTTGAAAACTAATTTTCTTAGCGTGGTTACAATTTTAGAGAATTTTAAAGATTTTTAAAAAAATTTCGATTCTTCTTTTCTTATTTTTTTTTATTCTACGTAAAGTACTCGATAGATTTGTTCTAAAAATTGCAGGGAAATTATTTGCGACTGCCGAAAGAAGGTAAATTTTCAAAAATTGATTTTCATTGCGTAGTTTTAATTTTAGAGCATTTTTAAAATTTTTAAAAAGAAATTTTGAAAAGAAAATGTTATTTATTTAACCAGTTAGATCTCGAAAATTACTCGATGGATTTGCTTCAAATTTTGTATACTATCTATGTTTTTGTATAACTAGGCGGGAAGCTATTGAAAATTTGTATTAATTGTGTATTTTTTTTTTATAGAGCCATTTTAAGAATTTGAAAAAATTTTCGATTTTTAATTTTTTTTTTGTATTTTACGTAAGTCAATTGATGAATTTGCTTTGAGATTTCCATGGGAATAATTTGTATCTGCCAAAAGAAGGATAACTTTTATAAACCGATCTTTTTAGCGTAGTTTTCATTTTAGAAAATTTTAAAAATTTTCTTAAAAAATTTTCATATTTCAGTTTTTTTCCATTTTACGTAAAGTACCCGATAGAATTGCTCTAAAATTTGTATACAAGTTATTTGCTACTGTCTTTATAAACCAATTTTAAAAAAAATAATTTTATTAGAGTAGCTTTTTGATCACTTCTTTTGATTTCTGAGTTACTCTTGAAAATTTAGTATAGTACTACTGATTTAGATGTTGACTTGTATTATTACATTCAATAAAGTATTTAAATATAATCATTATTAAATATTATTAATTAAATTGTTTTTCAATAAATGCAAAAAATATTTGAAGAAGAAGAATGAATTTCGTTGTCATCGTTCTTTTAAAGTACAAGTTTATTAATAAATATTAATGTTCGACAATTTCTTTATATTAAAATCACATTTAAATAAATATAAAAAAAATAATGAAACTCAAAGAGCTCTATGAGAAAGCATTCCGCCAAAGCACTTGGCAGCGTTTTTTTCATCAAAAAATCATATTCTGCAGTTCCAGCTAAATCCGTTTTCCGGAGGTGGGGTGCTTTCCTTGTGAGGATATACTATTATATGCTAAATAGCAAAAGCAGAACTAATTGATAGAATAAAGTAAAATACAAAAGTGATTTAAAGAATTCTAATGATATTAATGATAGTAATAGTAACTACAAGCAAGTAAAGCAGTATACTAAAGTTATAACCAAAAAAATTTTTTTAACAAAAAACAAAACCGACTTCAAAAAAATGCACTAAAAAGTTACAAATAATTTATGATCTTTAATAATTATACGCATAGTACGCATCTAACTCAACACATGTGTTGCAAACATATTATAGATTATCTAATTATTTGTAAACAGCACAAACAAATTATATTATTGTTTAATTCACGAAAAAATATTTTCGAAATCAGCGTCAAGTTGTTGAATCGTTCTGCACAGATGTAGAATTTGACGCCAACTTCAATAATATTTCTACGTGAATTAAACAATAATATAATTTGTTTGTGCTGTTTACAAATAATTAGATAATCCATAATATGTTTGCAACACATGTGTTGAGTTAGACGCGTACTATGCGTATAATTATTAAAGATTATAAATTATTTGTAACTTTTTAGTGAATTTTTTGAAGTCGGTTTTGTTTTTTGTTTAAAAAATTTTTTTTTGTAACTGTTTAGTGCATTTTTTTGAAATTGGTTTTGTTTTTTGCTAGAAAATTTTTTAGTGAATCCCCCTACTAAAAGCGCAAATATAGGTAGACCCACTAATTATGCCTAACTTCATTTATCAATTCATAACGCATGCATTAGTACATTATACCAAGCAATGTATAGGAGGAAAGAGAGAAGGCCCAACGGCACAGTGTCGTTGTGTGTGCATGTATACAAAGCTCAGGTAAGAGAAAGAAAGAGAGAGGGAGAGAGAGAGAGAAAACAAAACTCCCAGTTTTCTTAATTTGATAATTGGGTCATACAAACCAAATATTGGCCCAATAATTATAGAACACGTATGGGACCTTCCTGCAGACATTCTCTATCAGAAAAGAAAAAGTTTTTTCGAATCGGTTAAGAAATGACGGAGTTATGAGGTAACAGACATAAAAAAAAAAGAAAAAAAAAAAAAAAATTCAGTCAAATTGAGAATTTCCTCCTTTTTGAAGTCGGTTAAAAACACAAAGCAATAATTTCAATTAACAAATCAGATAATTAATATTTACATACATGCAATGCTATTAATTCAGCAAATTACCATATACTTGCCTATATTATAATGACTACTGAGTCATTTAGCCGGCACTTAGCTCACGCTGCCACAACTCACATTCATTTAGGAGGAGGCTGTCATACAGAGATCGTTTAAAAGAGAAAGAAGCTTTAGGAGAAAACGACTCTAATGAAGACAGCTCTTTGTTAAAGTATTCAGCTGTCGAGGAGGCAAAAAAATGCTGAACAGCCGTAGTACGAATGTTTGGACATATAAATAATCTAGAAGAAAGCCTGAATGAATTGAAAGCATGCTTATAGAACTTCAGTGAACGCAGAGTAGCGTGCACCTTACGGATAGTGAAAGAAACCTGCTTGTTCTAATCAAGTGTAGAGGATATCCACGAACCAAGGTTTCTAATTACTGAAGAATAAGGAACGACCATATCGCCAATTACAATATTAGGAACAGAAATCTCCTTTAGACGAATAATATACTGATCACTTTCAATAAAAATTACATGGGTTTTCTCTATATTAAGAAGTAAACCATTTTCATTTTCCCAACTAACCACAGAAGCAACTTCATGACTAATGAGATTGACCTCCTCATCTAAATTTAATAGCAAAAAAATGTATGTATCTACAAATCATCAGCGAATATAATATGTTTAAATAAAGATAAAGCATGAGAAACATCATTTATATATACTGAGAATAACAATGGCCATAATACACTACCTTGTAAGACACCAGCTGTCACTTGTGACCATCCTGTCGACTTATTTATTTCATCTATCGCAGCGTTAGCAGGATTACATCAATAGGAAGGAAACCATTTAATTACTCTGTCCGAGCTACGTAGCTTAATAAACAATTTTTCATAAGGAACTCTATCAAACGCCTTGGAGAAATCAAAAAGGAGTAATAATGTAATCATACAACGGTTAATAGCAGTTCTACAGATATCGAGTAATTAAAGTTGTGCTGTTTGAGTACTATGCCCCTTCCTGAACCCAGCCTGTCATGAATCAAGTAAAGAATATGACTCCAGGTACGATGAGAACTCAGAGTAAACAACTTTCTCCAAAACTTTAGATACTTCACAAAGCTTAGCAATAGGACGAGTTTGCGATGGACTATCCATCTTAGCTTGTTTGGCCAGTGGTAACAGAAAAGCTCTTTTCCAAGCTGTTAAAAAACAGCCAAGGACAAGAGAGTCATCAATAATTTGAACTAAGTTATCAGTTATTGAGCTATCCACCATCTTCAACATATCTGCTGAAACTTGATCAGGACGAGCTGCTTTAGAATTAGCTAAGTTAAGGATGTTAATTAAGTTTGAAGAGTTTGTTGGAGAAAAATCGAAAACTGGAACGTCAGACCTGAGTAAGGTCAAGAGTACTCGCTCGATATCAGAGTCAAATAACACGGGGCCAGAAGAAGAAACCAAGATATAGTGTTTCAGAAGTACTGAAGAAGAAAAGTATTTAAAGGGAAAAGGTGGAACGTTATTTGTCAAGCCCAACTTACGAAGTTCTGACCATTTATTTTTAATCGATGATGCTGAGCAAATTTTTCCAGCAATAAAATTATTTTTAGATTTATTAAGAGAATTTGAGACTTCATTTTGAAGAGATTTGAATCCAGCATAATCGACAACCGAGCCGAATCTCTGTACCAATCAATAGCAATTATCACGTTTTTCCATAAGCAAACGTAGGTTATGAGAAACCCATGGCTTGCGTCTACTAGAAATCCTAGTCACTTTTACTGGAGCAAATTTATCAAAAACATTAATAATATTTAATGTAAAGACATCTATCTATCCTACCATCAATGAATTACCATTTAGAACTTGAGGTAGATGATTAACAGTATTTGACCCACGACTAGTAGGACAAGAAGAAGAATCAGACAACACATTTACTGTAGAAGAACACCACGGGCTCGCGTGGAAATATAAAGAAAAATTATTACTAACAGCAGCCTTCGAAGCATTAATATTACAACCACTAAGATTGCGAAATACTAGAGATTAAACAATCTTTTTAGGCTTAAAAAGCTTGAGTTTCATTTCGTACTGATCGTGACCAGCTATAAAAGGAGATGTTGATTTCTCAGAAAAAAGTAATGCTGAACTATCGTTGATGGCGAAAAAATCTAACTAAGTATGAGAATCATGATCAGACGTGAAGACATGATGTGAAGCCTTCAGAAGATACCAGAAAAAGGGAGAGAGAATCAAAACAAGACCTGGGAGCATCAGAGAAGTAGGTAGATTTAAGCTGATTTATGTTAAAATCACCTATGATGATAATATTCTTGTAATTATCTAATGAGAAAGCTTTAGGCCTAACATAAACTATACAACATAAAATAGAATTTACCCTATCATTTATATCTAATAAAAGAAACTCTCTAGTATTATCAAATAATGGATCCAAGTGATGAACAATACGAGTTTTAAAACAGTTTCGGACATATGCCCTAACACCACCACCAATCTTGCCCTGTCTATCAACCTGAAAAAATTCATAGCCATCAATATTGATCACAGAACTAGTATCAGACTCTGTAAGAAACGTTTCTGCGATTGCAAAGATATTATAATTTTTTAGTTTGCATTTAAATTCAATCTCATTAAAGTGTGATCTAACACGATTCACATCAGCATGAGCAACTAGCATATAACTTTTTATTGGGTTATTCCTTAAGTGACTACTTAAATAACTAGAGGACAAAACACTGGACGACACAACCTTCGAGCCATGAAGACTTCATTTCTCCTTTAATTTCTCATTTAGAGTTAATAAAGCCGTGCCTCTTTTCCCAACCTGAAGCGACGATTCTTTGCTCTGTTACTCAGATTTAAGCTCTAAGCCAGCTGAAAAAAACGTGTATCACGTGATTTATATGCACGTGTAATTAAATTACAATAAGCAATTCTACGATGATCTATTAAACAAGTCAAATCACAGCATGCAGTATGAAATAACTTATTACAATTTACACACTGGAGCGAAGTCGCCGATCGAATGATTTCACAGTTACATACACCACATATAACCATCACATACACACATGTCGTGGCAACAAGTACAGAGCACCAACCAAGAAGTCACAGCAGCAGAGATTCAAAGTAGCAGGCAACAGAAGCTAGTAGAAGGCACGGCAGTCAAAGTAGGTAATGATCATCCTCAAGATGTTAGAAGCATGACATCAGTCAGATGTAGAAAATAGCATTGTAGACATCACTAGCATCACAAGCGTAATATAGTTACCAGAGCGAACTTCACAATTTCAACCTCATAGAAAGGAGAAATATGAGATCAACAAAAGCAACAATTTTAAAAGTTATACTAAGAATAAGTATATAAGAAATATACGTACTATGAGCACGCATTAATCTATAATGCATACTGCACGGCAACGTTTAAGCCTTCAGTAAATAGTAGTATCCAGCTCTCAGTATATTCAGCACCAGGTATAATATCAGTAAGTAGAAAGGCAGCCTTATGATTAACGAAAGTGTTATAAAATGAGGCAGGTGTGGAACATCTTCAAATTTCAGCAGCCAGCACCATGTAATTATCAGCAAGTAAAAAGGGGCGTGAAAAAGTAACGTTACCTTTGCTTTAGACCATGAAATTTCAAGCACATCTGATCGTATAGTCACAGCAAATATAAGCTCAAAATGTATAGCTTAGATTAACGATTGCAAATTGAGGTAACATACAGGAAATATACTTACCGACGTGAGCACACATTAATTTATAATGCGTACTACACCAAAACGTTGATGCCCTTAATAATATCAAGCAGTGATCGGCTCAGTAACACATGACTTTTGGAAAGGTTGATGCTTCTTCAATACCAGCATGGCTTAGATGATAAACCCCTTACCAAGGTTGGTTTAATAAAAAAAAGTGTAGAAAATAAAAAGCCAATATGCAATTCCAATCATGTGTGAGATTAAAAGACTAAAAAAGGGTGCAAAAAGATTACTTAGACGCGTGAGCGCATGCAAAATACACACATCGCACAACTGCAGAAAAGCCTTAGAAGTATAAAAGCACCGCCAAAATTCACACGTGCCGACGCAGCTTCGTTTCACGCGGCAACAAACGTGACTAACCTCTTCTTTAGCTTCAGCCAAATACCTTTGAAACTTTGCTCTGTAATTTTGTTATTCTGAGACAATCAGGAGAAAACTAATTTGTATAATAATGGTACCGCGAAATGACTCTATCAAGAGTAATCACAACTTAACTGCAAATAGTTTTAGTTCACTGCTAAAAAAACCCCTCAAATACGGAGCGACAAACAGCACGTTTCACCAAGCCAGCAAGAGAGAGAGAGAGAGAGAGAGAAAGTCTAAGAGTATGAGATGGTGAGCGAGAGAGTTGGAGAGGAAGGATGCATCTTTTCATTCTTTATGCGAAGCTCTGATGTAGTAGACGCCATGTCGCTGGTTGCTAGATTTGGATTTCGGTAGGGGTCGATTTCGTATTAAGTATTTCGTTTTTTGTTATTAGTATATTTTTTTATTATTTATAGTATGTAATGCATTTAAACATATTGTTTGATCGTATGTGTATTTATTATTGATTAGATTCGTCAGAGTGTGAATATGAATGAGTAACTGAGTGAGAGAGGATGAGAGAGTGTTATGAAGTGTTATAGCAGAGTAAAAAATAGTTTTAAAGTGAATGAAATATAATTTTGTTATATATAATACTTATGTCATTTATTATGTGTTAATATTATTACTAAAGTAAATATTTAGAAATTTTGAATTATTATATAAATGTTTTAGTATTTTAATTATTCATTAATTTTTATTAAGAGATTTTTCTATTTTATTTTTGTTTCGTTCGATACAATGATTTCTCATAGAAAAAGCATTGTATCGATAGAAAAAAAAAATTTTTTTTATTAATTTGAACATATTTGAACTCAGGGAGTCCAAAAAAGTGGTTTCCAGAATATGTCTGTATGTATGCGCATGTGTGTGCGTGTGTGTGTATGTGTGTGTGTGTGTGGGGGGGGTGTGTATGTATGAATTAAGTACGCCAGTTCGATCTCGAAAATTACTCGATGGATTTGCTTCAAATTTCGCATACAATTTATTTTTTGTACAACTCAGCGGGAAGCTATTGGAAATTGGTTTTCTTATTGTATTTTTTTTCAAGTCATTCTAAAAATTTTAAAAAAATTCCGATTTTTCATTTTTCTTGTATTTTACGTAAACTACTTAAAGAATTTGCTTGAAAATTTGTATGGAACTTATTTTTGACTGCAAAGAGTAGAAAATCTTTTGAAAACTGATTTTCTTAGCGTACTTTCAATTTCAAAGCATTTTTAAAATTTTTAAAACAAAATTTCTTTCATTTTTTTTCTATTTCACGAAAACCATTTGATAGGTTAGCTTTAAAGTATTGTATGGAAGTTATTCGCTACTGTCTGAAGAAAACAAGCTTCGGAAAATTTTTTCATTGCAGATTTAATTTTAGAGCATTGTGAAAATTCTTTAAAAAATTTTTATTTTCCATTTATCTTCTATTTAGCATAAAACATACTATAGATTTTCTCCAAAATTTTTACACAATCAATTCGCTATTCTCAAAAAAAAATAATTTTTCGAAAACTTATTTTCTTAGGGTGGTTACAGTTGTAGAAAATTTTAAAGATTTTAAAAAAAATTTCGATTCTTCTTTTTTAATTTTTTTTTATTTTACGTAAAGTACTTTATAGATTTGTTCTAAAATTTGCAGGGAAATTATTTACGACAAGAAGAGAAATTTTTAAAAATTTATTTTTTTACACTCAGGGCGTAAAATTCAATTTTTGATGTCTATTCTTAGGGGCTAAAATAGCTCTTTTTTACCCTAGGGCAAAAAAGTAATTTTATCACAAGCGTGATTGATTTTTTCCCTGTTTCCAATGAGAAATTTACTTTTTCTAACTGCGCATGAAAATTTAGCATGCGCTGTTAGAAAATGCAAAATGAATTCAGTGAACGTAAAATGAATGTAGTAATTATTAGTGCGGGTATTCGATTCTACGAGCAACTCTAATGAATTACTCGACTCGACGAGTTCGTGTCGAGTATTAACTCGAACTTGCCGAGTTACTCGAATTTATCGAGTAACTCTAAAAAAATATCAACTACTCGAATAACTCGAATCACTTGAAAAAATATGTATTCGAATAACTCGAAGTGTTCGAAAAAAATATGAATTAATCGAAAAAATATAAATTACTCGAATTACTCGAAAAAAAATATAAATTACTCGAATTACTCGAAAAAATATAAATTACTCGAATTACTCGAAAAAATATAAATTACTCGAATCACTCGAAAAAATATAAATTACTCGAATTACTCGAAAAACTATAAATTACTCGAATTACTCGAAAAAAAATATAAATTACTCGAATTACTCGAAAAAATATAAATTACTCGAATTACTCGAAAAAAAATAAATTACTTGAATTACTCAAAAAAATATAAATTACTCGAATTACTCGAAAAAATATAAATTACTTGAATTACTCAAAAAAATATGAGCTACTCGAAGGACTCAAGTTACTTGAAAATATAGTTGCTTTTTTTATCAATATTTTCTGTAGAAACGAGTTTTTCGTGTTATTTGATTTATTTGAATAGTCAATAGATTTTCATGAAAGTTAAGTTTAATGGTTTTTTTATTTCAATAATTATTATTAATTTTACCCCCCCCCCCCCAATATCATTATTTAAACACAATATCATTATTTTAATTTTCGTGCAGTCTTCAAATACTCCTACAATTTTATAAAAGAAATTAATAAACTTAGCTTAAACTTCTTAAATCATCTTCTAATATTGAATAATTTTTTTGCAAAAATTATATTACTAGGTTTGGTATTTACATTGACAAGTAATTCTCAAAAACTTTACTAAAAAATATATTAAAATTGTTAAATCTTTTATTTGTTTCCTAATTACAATAATGATTTACAATTTTAAAATTATAAAATTAAATAAATAAATTTCAAAATGTGTAAAATTTATATGTAATACAATTTAGGTAAAGTATGAAATTTGAGAAAGATGGATGCTTACTGTTGTAATTAAACATAAAATTTAATACATATCATCATGTATACGATTTACCCCAAAGAAAAGAAATATGTAAGGGTGCAGTCAGATGAGTAGAAAAGAGTCTGCCGAATAGAGGATGCGTAATAGAAACAACCAATCAGCGCTATTTGGCAAGTTTCATGCGAAGAATAGAATTCTATTCTCTATTTCACTGTAGAATGGAAAAGTGAGTCGCGATACGGAGTAAATAAACAAAAATAATTAAATTATAAATACAAGTCTACTCCATTCATTTAAAAAAAAATTGTAGAAAATCGCTCTGTTTGAGCTACAATTTTAAAGAGGTTATGTTTATGTTTACGCGACCTAATACGCAAGCATCTTCTTTACATTCCACGGATTTTTTTCCCCCTATGGTCACATGGAGAGAAAAACAGTAGAATAGGCGGTAGAATAGAAAAATCAATATATAGCTTAATGTTTGTTTTAATCAATTCATTTTGTTGTTTTTTCAAGTTTTTAAAAAGGATTGTAAAAAACATGTACTTTTTCCAAATATATGATTTCCTTAGATCTTAAGTCAGTCTTTGATACAGTTGGTAAGAATATTTACATTGAAATCACATTGTAAAAAACATATACTTTTTCAAATATATAATTTCCTTCTTGAATGTGACCTCATTAAGAGCTCACATTGGACAGGTGCGCGAGCTCTTATGCGATGGTCTCTCTTATGATCTGTTTGGAGTTGCTGCAACCTAGCTGGGACCGACTGCCTCGGATGACGTCATTCGGATTAAGGATTATAAGTTGTTCAGGCAGGACAGAAACCTTCATGGAGGAGGGGTTGCCTTCTACGTTAAAAATAATTTAAAATGTGAAGTACTAGCTCTTTCTAGTACCACAACCATAACTAGCAGCGGTAAACCTGAAGTGCCAGAATATATTTTTGTTCGATTAAGGATGGCGACTCTGAACCTGTGCTGGTTTCTGTCATTTATCGCCCTCCTGTCATTTTATTTACAAAAAATTCTGATTTGTTCAATTCTTTGAGAGATTTATCTTATGATTTTTCTCATAAAATTATAATGGGGGATCTGAATGTTGATCTTCTGCGAGAAAGCAGTGATGCGAGGTTTCTTAGTAAACTAACAGCGGAGCTTTCGCTTCAGTTGGTCCAGCATGGTGCCACGCATATAACTCCATCTTCTCACACATGGATTGACCTGATTCTTGTGGATGACAATGACAATGTACTTGACGCACGTAACTTACCTGCGAATTTTCATAGTCGGCACAACTTAATTGATGTTTTTATTGCTTATAATACGTGCAGTATAGATCACATGTCGATTAGATACAGAAACTATAAAAGCATTTGTCAAAATGAATTACTAGAGAAACTAGCCGGCTATGATTGGCCACCATTAACAGCTGGTACTGTCGACCCAGAGTCTGCACTTAGCTGCATTTGTGACAATTTTACTTCTGTCATAGACAGTTTAGCACCAGTTAAAATACTCAAGCATACGAAGAATAGCCCACCATGGTTAAATAAAGAATTGTCGCAGATGCGGCGCAAGCGAAATGCTACTTACAGGAGATATAAACGGACGAACGAAACGCAATACCTAACTGAGTTTCTGCATTTACGTAAAACGGTTGACGAACAGACTGAACTTGCAAAGACCACATACTATCATAATAGACTGTACGGAGCACTTGCAAATGGTAATGCCTGGAAGGAGCTGAGAGACCTGGGACTGTTAACCGGACCACAAGGGACTTGAATAGATTCACTCCTGATGAGCTTAACGCGCACTTTGCTGGGGTATCGGTCTCACCGCATGATGGTGATGAGCTTCACGAGAGGATTCTTACTGAATGTAGTGAAGATGGTTTTGCTTTTAAACCTTTCAATATCAATGATGTTGTTCTTGCGATTTTCCATTTTTCATCGCAGGCTTGTGGCGAGGGTGGTATTTCTCAAAGCGTGATACTTAAAGCCTTACCATTTATTGGTGAACATCTTGTGACTCTGTTCAACTCTTCTTTTGCGCGGGGGATCTTCCCTGGCCTTTGGAAGCAGGCCGTATTGTGCCATTAAAAAAGTGTGCTGCACCTAAGTCGCCTGAAAATTTTAGGCCAGTTGCGTTTCTGTGTTTTTTTAAAGGTACTGGAGAAGATCGCCCACGACCAATTGCAGGAATATATCACTACAAATAAGATACTTGATCCCATGCAGACTGGTTACAGAAAAAATCACTCTACGCAGACAGCTTTGCTTAAATTAACAGACGATATAAGGTCGGGTCTTGACAACAAACTCGTCACGTTACTTTCACTTTTTGACTTTAGTAAGGCATTCGACACAATCTCTTCCTCTAAATTACTTGCAAGGCTTAGATCGATGGGATTTTCTAGATCCGCTCTCGTGTGGATTAACTCTTATATTTCAGGAAGGAAACAAATGGTTTCAACACACTTACAAGAAGAATCAGGTTGGCTGACAACCAACCTAGGAGTTTCACAGGGATCGGTACTGAGGCCTTTGTTGTTTTGCCTTTACATTAATAACGTACGTAACGCTCTTGGCTCTGGTTGTGTTGAGCACCTACTGTATGTAGATGACCTGCAGATTTATACACACGTCCCTCGTGAGAATGTGGATGCAGGTAATCTAATTTTACAGTGGGCGGCCAATGCCAATATAAGCTTTCTTGGGAGCCTCACATTAATATGGTTACAAAAAAATTCAATAGAGTGTTGTACGCTTTGCGGTTTTTTTGTCGGTACGCCACGGAGGCTCTGCGTAAACAACTTGCAACTGCCCTGCTGTTTCCGCATCTCGATTACTGTTTGGTGGTTCTGCTCGATGCTCCTCAGGGCTTGAAGAGAAGAATACAGAGACTGCAGAATTCGTGTGTGAGATATATATTAGGTATAAGAATGGGAGCTCATATTTCTCCTTATAGAGCCGCGTTAAGTTGGCTACATACTGATTCGAGGAGACAATATTTTTTGGCTGCACTTATGTACAAGATCGTGCGCATGAATACTCTGGAGCATCTAATAGGTCTCTTTACTAGACGTGTACCCAGGGTGGCTACTAGGGGAGAAATCAGGGATCTAATGGTGCCCTTTATGCGTACTGAGGTTGACAGAAATTCCTTCCAAGTTCAAGGTGCGCATTTTAGGAACTCACTGCCTGCTGAGATTAAACGTCTTCCATCTCTCAGCAGGTTCAAAGCAGCGATGAGAGGGCACTTGCTCGACCTAGACTAATATTTTTTACTATTAATTTATGTTAATTTATTAAATTTATTTTTGTAACGTCCTGTATATAGGCTCAAGGTGTAAGTGTATTTATTGTATGAGTGTTGGCTGAAAGGTTGGTGAGTGAGAGTTTTTATTTGATTTTATTTTTGACTGCATTTTATGCTATTGCGTACGCTTGTTATTTTATTTTATTATGTATCAAATTTAATTCTTTTAAATTTTGATATTGTGACTGATAGATATTGTATGATTGATTTTCATTTATATGATTATTCTTATTTATATTGCGTGTATTGTATGATTACTCTGTGATATCACTTTTATTTATTGTTGTTTATGACTTACTTATTTAGTATTATTAGATTTAGTGACTGACTGTGATATTAATCGTGCAATATTTACATTTATATATATATTTATATTTTTTTATAAAATTTTGTGCAATATTTATTGTTTTTATATTTACCAATTGTATTACACGTTTTTGTACTCTTTTACAAAATAAAATAATATCTATCTATCTATATCTATCTTTTTCAGAAAAAGAAAAAAAAATACCGTTTTCGTCAACGGAATTTTTAAAAACTAAAATTGTAATAGGAGATCAATCAACGTATGTATTGAAAACTTTATTAAAAAAATCAAAAATATCATATATGTTATAAATATTTTTGATTACATATAATAAATCTCTGGTTGCATTTATTGAAGAAATTTCCGAAGAACAAACTTTTGTTAACAAACAAAAACAAACTGATTTCAGGATTTTGAAATTCATAATAAATAATTCTGAAGGATTCAGAATTCAATGCAATATTTATGATAAAAATATTGAAAACTTCAAGAAAAATCTAAAACTAAACGAAGTAAATTTTTATAATATACAATATTATCAATTACAACATAATATTAAACATTTTTTAATATTTCAGAAAATATTATTAGAGAATGTTAATGTATTAAAAGCAAAAGGATACAATAAAGGAAATAATATATATGACTCAACATTAAAATATTATTCGAATATTATTCATTTAGGCGAATACAATACATCGAAAAATAACAAACCAATTAAAATAAATTTCGAAGAAATAAAATGAAGACCTGAATTAATAAATAATTAAATATTATAGAAAAAAAAATATAATAATATAAATAATTTTTTATTTTTTAGAAATACAAGGGTATTTAAAAAATTCTTTTGCACAAAAACATAAAACAAATGAATCAGAATACATCGGAACAATAGCGGATGGACAATATAAATTAGACATTTTATTAAATAAATTAGAAAATGAATATGTGAATCGGGTAAGAGGAACAAAACTAGAAAATATTGGAAAAATAGAATATAATAGTAAAAACAATTATAAATATAAATATGTAAGCTTTTTATAACTACAATGGAATTTAAATTTGTAAGCTTCTATTAGCGACAATAAAAAATAAGTCTATAAAATTATTTCAGTAATAATAACAAATTAATCTGTAAGCTCCTTTTAGCGATAACAAACAATAAATTTGTATGCTTATATGAGATGTTTTTAGCGACAACAAACAATAGATCTGTATGCTTCAACGACAATAACCCAATAACCCAATAACCTAATAACCCAATAACCCAATAACAAATTAATCTGTAAGCTCCTTTTAGCGATAACAAACAATAAATTTGTATGCTTATATGAGATGATTTTAGCGACAACAAACAATAGATCTGTATGCTTCAGCGACAATAACGAATAAATTTGTAAGCTTTTTTAGCGACAATGAAAAAAAAGTGTACACTTCTTTAGCGACAATAAAAAATAAAAATCTATGCTTCTTTTAGCTACAATAAAAAGAACATTCTTAATGCAGCCATATATTTATATATGTTGGTCTCAAGCCCAAAAATGAAAAATGCAGAGAGGGAGCGTTTTCTTTGTATCTTTTCAATATGTATAAAATTTAGGACATAAGAAGATAAAGATATTTATTTATAATCACAATTTTCTATTATTCTATTATTCGCTCATAATTATTATTAAATATTATTATATACTATCATAACTTGAATTTTTAATGTAATTTACTATTCTATTTTTAATTTATTTCAAAAATATATAAGTTTGATTCATTGTGAACTTTTGAATGTCGCGTTAAACCATCTTTTTTTTAATAATTCTAATCCTATAATTTCATATCTTATATTTTTATGTATCGATGTTTTCTATTGAACTTTTTTCACATTAGCAAATATAAAATTGAGCTTCAATATGTCCTACTCTTCTATTTACTTTGAAATGTGTGTATTCGGGGGTTATGAGCGGAGGAGCAGCAGGGGAGACCCCCTAGTATATATATGTGTATATATATATATATACATATATATATATTATATAGTTGTAAGGAAAATTTCTACAACCAAGGTCCTCCTCTTTTCTTTTTTTCCTCGGCCTCTTACCTAATTTTGATCGTTTTTTTTTCCCTTTTTTTACGTTATTTTACGTTATTTGTAAAATTTTCTTTCTTTTCCCTTTCTCCCCTATTCTTTTTCTCTTCTTTTAAGTTTCCTCATGCCTTCATTTTCTCTTCCCTCTCTGTTCCTCAAAAAATTCATCACTTTTTTCCGTTATTTTTACGTTATTTCAGGTCATTTTTACTCCTTTTCAGGTAGATCCTCAAATTCTACCTTTTTTGTGTGTTATTTTACGTTATTCTACGTATTTGTTGCTCTTTCTTAGCGGCTCCTTAGCTCATCCTCTTTGATCCTCAATTTCATTCAAATCCCATCATTTAAAAAGCTTTTTGCTAATTTTTATTGTTTGCACCTACTGCTTTTACTTTGAATCTATAGAACGAACATATTAAGTTAATAATTTTTATGATAAATTTTATAAAATGTAAAATTATTGCTTAAAAGGATAAATGACATCAAACATGGTAGAATGGAAATTCCGCAAGCCCCCTGTGCGGAAGCGCGCCAACCTCCACTACTTATTATTTTGTTGAAGATTTTAATGAAAATAAAGAAAATAATGCTTTATTTGTACTTGATAATATTTTTATTAATGAATATATGTCTTGTAAAGATTTTGGTTTACCTGAACCAAAAATAAATTTAATTACTTTAAACAATAACACAGGCCAACATGGTTTTGTTGTCAAAAAGTGGAGGGTCATTTCCGAAGTAATTTTTTGCGTAGAATCCGAATCCGGGGTCCGAATTGCTCTATCACGTCAGGATTTTGAGATATTTGAGGTTTTTTACCCAAAAAATGGCGTTTTTGGCTACTTTTGAGGTTATGTACAGAAGAGACAAAATTTTTTGGGAGTTTTTTTTTAGTTGCATCTTATAGCACTACTCTTCCTCTTTAATTTAAGAGTCGCAGAGTTCAATTACGATTTTTCTACACCAAGTTACGCCAATTTGAAATTACGAGCGGGAGTCCCTTCACCAATATTAAAACATGTTTTCTTTTTAATTTTGCCCCGTCTCACTTTGGAATTCCTTTAAGCATACATTTCTTTAGTGTGAATCATTTAGTATAATTTTGCCCCGTCTCATTGATATACAATTTTTTATTATTTGTACAAAAAAGACCATTTGTATTGATTCTGTATTTATTGTAATCGCAAATAAATCATTTTTTTAATAACATTTTAAGCAACAATTTACTAGATAGCTCTTAATTGTTCGTTCATGGTGCCTTATTTTTTGGAAAAAATTTTGTGAATATTTGTATTTGATCTGTTGGTTAACAACTCGCTGGAGGTATAAAGTATTAAATTAAATATTCTAACTATTGATCATTTCAATAATGACCTCGCGTAAGTGTTTAAATAATCCTGACAGCTTTTGCTACATTTGTAGTCGCTTCGTGTTCGCAAAAAATGCGATGAAAATCAATGAAACGATAAAAATATTTTATCTTAATTACTTCAATATTTCGATAACTAATCAGGATAAGTCTTGGGTTCCACATACGGCTTGTAAATCATGTGTTGAAACATTAAGACGTTGGTATAATGCCCATAAAGAAGTAACACCAATGCCTTTCAAAACTCCTGCAATTTGGTGTGAACCTGTTAGCCACAATGAATGTTATTTCTGTTTAACCAAAACATTTGGATATAATATTAAAAATGCTTGTAATATAAAATATCCGAATGTAGCAAGCGTAACGAAGCCTATTCCTTTTGCATCTGGTGATGTTCCTCCAAGCCCTCCATTTGTAAGAATAAATGTTGAAGACCATATAGTCTGTGACGATATTGAAAATCAGGATTTTGAAGACATCGAATCAACCTCTGATGCTCCTATTTTATTTGATCAGGCTTCTTTAAATGATTTAGACAGAGATTTAGGCTTGTCGAAAGAAAAATCTGAGTTGTTAGGATCAAGACTTCAAGAGAAACACCTTCTTGCTCCAGGAACTACTTTTAGTTGGTATCGTAATCGAGAGAAGGAATTAGTTGAGTATTATTCTGCATGTGATGAATATGTTTTTTGTAATGATGTTAAAGGCTTAATTGAAAAATTAGAACTTCCTTATGATACTGATCAATGGAGATTGTTTATTGATTCCTCAAAAACAAGTTTGAAAGCAGTTTTATTGCATAACTCAAATAAATATGCGTCAATACCTATTGCTCATTCTGTACACCTAAAGGAATCATATGAAAATGTAGAAACTATTCTTAAAGCAATAAAATATGAACAGCATAAAAGGGAAGTATGCGGAGACTTAAAAATGGTTTCAATGCTGCTTGGACAACAATTGGGTTATACAAAATATCCGTGCTTTATATGTTTGTGGGATAGCAGAGATAGAGTTAAGCATTACGTTACAAAGGATTGGCCTCTTTGTAAAACTTTAAAACCTGGAGATCCCAACATTATTCAACAACCGTTAATTGACTCTAAAAAAGTTTTGTTTATAAAATTAGGATTAATGAAGCAATTTGTAAAGGCTCTTGATACCGATGGTGCATTATTTCAATATCTTAGAGATAAATTCCCTTATTTAAGTGAGGCGAAGATAAAAGAAGGAATATTTGTTGGACCACAAATAAGAGAATTAATGAAAACAACAGAGGTTGAACAGGTTATGACAAATGTAGAAAAAGAAGCCTGGATTAGCTTTAAAAAAGTTGTTAAAGGATTTTTGGGTAATAATAAAGTTAGTGATTACAAAGAAATAGTTGACGATATGATTGAAAAATTTCAGAATTTAGGTTGCAATATGAGCGTAAAATTGCATTATTTACACTCTCATTTAGAATGGTTTCCAGAAAATCTAGGTGCCGTAAGCGAAGAGCAAGGTGAGCGATCTCATCAGGACCTCAAAGAAATGGAAAGACGTTATCAGGGTAAATGGTCTCCAACAATGTTAGCGGACTATTGCTGGTGTCTTCAACGAGATGAGCTAAATGTTCGTCATAAAAGACGGTCTGGGTCAAGATCTTTACTAGATCAAAAAAAAGATTTCATAAGTTAAACTGAAATAGTTTCTAATCGTGAGAGGCGAGGGGACTCACGTAAATTAAGCGCCCCGATCATGAGAGTCGAGGGACTCACGTAAATTAAGCACCCCGATCGTGAGAGGCGAGGGGACTCCACGTAAATTAAGCACCCCGATCGTGAGAGGCGAGGGGACTCACGTAAATTAAGCACCCCGATCGTGAGAGGCGAGGGGACTCACGTAAATTAAGCACCCCGATCGTGAGAGGCGAGGGGACTCACGTAAATTAAGCACCCCGATCGTGAGAGGCGAGGGGACTGACGTAAATCCAGCACCCCAAAGGGAATAGATTTTACTACGTCCACGTCGTTGTTCCTGGGTAATGCTAAATGTAAAAAAAAGTTTAACTTGAAATGCACTTGAAGATCAAGCTGAAGGTCAAATTCAATGTCACGATACCTGTGTAAATATAAATTACTATAATGTATTATGTTTATCGTAACAACAAAAGTTATTAGATAACAGAAAATGGAAATATGTTTCATATTTGCAATGTTTTTTGAAAATTTTTATACGCCATTTTGAATCCGCCATCTTGAATTTGAAAATTTTAATATCTCAACTTCATATTCGTAATCAGTAACCCCAAAAATCCCCAAGTAAAAATTTTGAAGAAAAAATACCCAGTAGACAAATGTCTGCCTCAACGTATTCAATGCAAATGGTTATGCAATTGATAGGACATATCTCGTAATTTCAAATTGGCGTAACTTGGTGTAGAAAAATCGTAATTGAACTCTGCGACTCTTAAATCAAAGAGGAAGAGTAGTGCTATAAGATGCAACTAAAAAAAAACTCCCAAAAAATTTTGTCTCTTCTGTACATAACCTCAAAAGTAGCCAAAAACACCATTTTTTGGGTAAATAACCTCAAATATCTCAAAATCCTGACGTGATAGAGCAATTCGGACCCCGGATTCGGATTCTACGCAAAAAATTACTTCGGAAATGATCCTCCATTTTCCAACAACTTCCATGACCCCAATATTTGTAGGCCTGTGATAATTATCATGATGAAATAGAAAGCAAAAAAAATTTTAAATTAATGTATAATAAATTAAACGATGAACAAGAATTAATTTTTGAAATTTTAACTGAAAAAGATAATAAAAAAATATATTTTATTGATGGTCCTGGAGAAACAGGAAAAACTTTTTTATATAAGACTTTTATATTTTATTTTAAATCAATTATTAAAAAAATTTTGTCTATGGCTTGGACTGGTATTGCATCTACTTTATTACCTAAAGGAATGACAAGTCATAAGACTTTTAGATTACCTTTAAATTTAAATACAGTTGAAAATAAATTTTTAGAATTACAATCAGATTAAAAAACATTAAGAGAAGCTGATATAATAATATGGGATGAAGCATCAATGATTCCAAAAAAAGCATTAGAAATAGTTAATAATACATTAAAAGATGTTCGTTATAGTGATTTTCTTTTTGGTGGAAAATTATTTATTTTAGGTGGTGATTTTCGACAAATTTAACCAGTTGTTAAACATGGAAATAGAAATTTAATTATAGAAGAAACAATAAAAAGTTCATATTTATGGCAGTTTTTCAGTATATTAAAATTAACAAAAAATATTCGATCTAAAAATAAAAAATTTGCTTCATTTCTATTACAAATTGGTGATAGCAAAATAAACCCTTTCATAATTCCAAACAAATTACAAACTAACGATATTTCTTCTAAAATTTATTTAAATATTAATAAAAATTGTTGCAAAGAAAAAATTATATTAGCTCCTTACAATGAAGATATTAATAATTTAAATAAAAAAGTATTAAATTTATTAAATGGAAAAACTGAAACATATTATAGCATTGATTACGTTACGCATAAAGGTGTTGATCAAACTGATGATAACATTTATTTGAATTACCAGAAAGAATTTTTAAATGAAGTTAAAGAAAGTTTACCACCTTATAAATTCATTTAAAAGTTAATGCTATAGTAATGTTGTTAAGAAATTCAAGTATATCGGAAGGATTATGTAATGGTACACGATTGAAAATTATAAATTTATATAAACATAATATTGAAGCTGAAATAATAACAGGCAATAAAAGTAGAAATAAAGTTTTTATTCCAAAAATTACTTTAAATACAGGAAATAATTCTTCATTACCATTTATTCTTTACAGAAAACAATTTCCAATTATATGAGCATTTGCAATAACTATCAATAAATCACAAGGTCAAAGTTTCGATAATGTAGGCTTATTTATAAGAAGACCATTGTTTTCACATGGTCAATTATACGTTGCTTTGTCAAGATGTAAAACTTTTAATAATATTTATATTCAAAATAATTTAGATGATACATAAAAAATAGATAACATTGTTTGGACGGAAATTTTCAATAAATAATTTATTTGAATTTTCACCGTTTTTATTAATTCATTTCATTTAATTTTAACGATTAATTGATTTTTAAATTTCATTTTGTTGTGTGAATTTGATTCACTTAAAGGGTATTTTATAGGCGGGTTACCATAGTAAAATTGCCCCCTCTTAGAATCCTCATGGCTCATGTACCATTTGATAGAGGTTGAAAAAAAACTCCCACACACCAATTTTCAGCCCTCTAACCCTTGCGCATGCGCAGTAAAGTCAGAATAAGTGTTTTTTCGACTTTATTTTATTTTGACGTCCCTTTACATGGAAGACTCTTGCAAAAATATATTAGGGTAGGTTATTGTATGGCAATTAACCAAAAATTTTTGTAGATTACATAACCTTAAATATCAACCTTAAAATTGATATTTAAGATTTAAATCGTTACTTTCACACCCTCGCTATTAAGGTGCCAGATTTGGAATTGATTTTTAAAATATATTTTTACCCTTTATTAACGATAGTTATATTAGCTAAAATAAAAAATGGTGCGCCACCCTGATTTTCTCAAAAAACCGATATTTTTGCACTTTTTTCGTATTTCCTATAGTTTATGTTACAATCTAAGAATCCAAACGAAGATTTTTAGTGTATTTTATTCCCCTCTTTACGACGTTACTATTAGTTTCAAGGATAGAAGGCATTTGACCCTTATTTTTTGCAAAAAATCAACTTTTTGCACTTTTTCATATTTTTTATAGGTTATGTTATAAGTTAAGAGCTTGAATGACTTTTTTTTGCGAATTTTTTGACCACAAAAAAAAAAAAAAAAAAGCTACCACTACTACTATTACTACTACTACTTCTACTACTACTACTACTACTAATAATAATAATAATAATAATAATGGGCAGTTGAATACCCTTACTTATAATCATTCTCGTAGAATCTGAAATCTAGAAAAATCCAAATTAATTTTATAGAAATATAATTTTTCTGCATTTCGCTATCAAAAATAAATTTTAAAATGAACAATTTGTTACATTAATAATTCTCTTTCCAATAATGTTAATATTATTTCAATACTATCAAATGAGGTTGAATAATAAATTAAATAAGGTTCAGTAATAAATTAAAGATTTACTTTACAGAAAATTAGTCTCTTTATTTATATAAATATATTATTTTCTATTTGAATTAGGATACACAGCTGGATAGTTTTTTAAGCATAACAAATGTTCATAATAGGAACTTTTTTTACTCATCATCGTCACTGTCTTCATTAATACATACTTGTATTTTATCATTAAGAAACATTTTAGAAAGAATTTCAGCTGGTCTTATGATTTTTGATAAATATCTTCCATGTGAAAGATAATATACTATTGCAGCAACGTGCGCACAACATCCAACAGTGCGGTTACCATTGGGACAATCGCAACAATATCTGAGGATACTGGAATAACCAGTACCATTTGGTTTATATTCAACGAAGCATTTGTATTGTTTTTTATTTACATGTCTTGATTGAACTTCGAATTTAAGAATATTTTTATGTTCTATGGAATATCCTAGTTTCAAATTATTATCTGAATCTAACATTTCTGCTAGGTATGATATGGTCTGTTTAAGTTGATATGATCCTGTAAAAAGAATTTTCAAATCTTTTTCTGTTAATTCAGGAAAATCTGGTAAATCAGTCGAAGTTATGATCTGAAATGGTAATTTACGACGACACCATCTTTTTTCTGCCACTAATTCTGCTAGTGTGTTTTCAATATTCCTTCTCGATTGCATGGTATTAAATATTTCATCTTGAATTTCATGATCAGAATCTAAGAGTTTGCCAAATAAATTATTTAAATAGCAAGCAATTCTGCAATACAATCCAGTATCCTTCACCATTTTATTGTCAAGTTTGCGATCTAATAATCTGAATTTATTTTTTTCAATTCCATGTACTGCTTCAATAGCCCACCTTATTATTGTTACGAATCGTGTTTTATTTGATTCTTGTGCTGAAAATTGTGATTTTGAACCTTTGAGTTCAGGCATCAGAACAATATAACCCATATCTTCTAATTTCTTTTTAATATCTCGAAAGCCTCTGTCTCGAACGAAAATATCGCCTTTGCGGAGCAATTTCTGTAAAATTACTGGCATTGTTTCAAATATTTTCATTAAAATTGCAGCATCATTCATGTTAGCGAGATAAGGTCCTAACTGGTCAACAACATAGCCATTTGTTGAACATATTGTAAAGGGTTTATTGAGAGGAACTTTATTTTTGACCTGAATAGGATTTTCTCTGATACTCATTATTAGAGCTTTTCTCATGCCTTATATAAGTTCCATCACAAATCAAAATAAGTTGGTTGCCTGGATATAATTTTTTCGTCATTTGAGAAGTTTGGTTTTCAATCAAGTCATTTCTGTCTGCATTTTTTAATCCAAAATAATTTGGTAACACGTCTTTTTCAAAAGATGATAAGACTGAATGACAAAAACGAGATACTTGTTCGCTCTCGATATCAAATATTGAAGAAATAACTTGATTAGAGTTCCCTGTACGCATTTTAAATAAAAATATTACGATGGCTTGAATCACTGTTCTTGCACAGGAATCTTTAAGAGAAGTGAGTTGTAATTTAAGTTGGATGATCTGTGCCCAAGATAATCCTGTAGACACTTTTAATTTTTTTTCTGGCATAACAAACTCGGCTACTTTATTTAATAACCTTTCATCTGTTTTTGCAGATATTGAACTTAGTATTTTTGATAATTCATTAACATCTAATGTACTACTGGTGGAAAAAATCTTCATTTTATTCAATTCATCTTCATAAAATATTTTTTTAATTATATGATCAGAACAGCATCTATTGCCATTTGGAATAAATAAGTTAATTTTACTGAAAACTTGAATTCTTGCTTCAAAAGGCACTAACATTATATTTGTGCGTTTATTGTATCCACAAATAAAACAATACTTATGTGTTGCAATCGTTCTTTGCATTTGTAATTTTATGAATTCTGGTTCTTCTTTTTCATCAACTTTGTACGACGAATCTGTATTTGTCTGAGATGATGAACTGATACTTATTTCGGATAATGATTCCGAAATATAAGATTTTTGAGAGAAAACATTTTCTGCAGTATCATCAGATATTTCAATTTTAGAGCTTGACATTTTTTTACCACTTGCTTTCTACACGGATCACACATTACATCATTAATGAAAATATCTTCTCTGGCAGATACTACTTTTGCATATTCTAGTTCTGTTTCGCATTGAATTTCTTTTTTTCGACCACTTATTTTTCTTAAATAAATATTGCATATAGAACATTTTCGATCATCATATTTCATTTTTTTGTTAGCATTTCCTTCGCTATTAGATGCTATGTCTACTATTATCCAACAAAAAAATCACTTCTGAAACAATAAAAAATAAACAAATGTTTTTAAAAATCTAAATAATTTTCATATCCATATAAATTTCATTATCCTTTGTTAAAAACTTGTTAATTGTTTTAACAAACTATTTAAAACATTCATCATGAATAAATATAAAAATTAATAAAGTCGCTAAGTACTTTAAAGATCTTAATTTTAACTTAGAGTTTTAGTTTTCAATCACACAAATATTATATAATTTTTTATGATAAAGCTTAACCGCTCAAAGCTTCTCAGAGTAGTTATCAATCATTCCTCCGAAATCATGCAACACACATGAATAAAACTATATACAAAAGGTTACAAATAAAATAAAAACAAATTGATAAAACAAAAAGCTTTAACTTTCACATAATCTCAAGATTTAATATCTGAATGTCAAATCTATGTTTCAAGCGTATACTTGCAAATAGAAAAATATTTTTAAAAATATATTGTTCTTCAATTTTTAAATCTAAAAAAGATAGAACAAATCTACACAAAAATCTAAATAATTATCATATTTATATAAATAAATAATTTCATTATCCTTTGTTATTATTATTATAAAATGTAATAAAAATTGTAAAAAACTACTATTAGAATTACATTAGCAAATTACCACTTTGTAAACTTACTGTCAAAAACTTGTTAATTGTTTCAACAAACTATTTAAAGCAATATATAAGAGACAAGAGCAAAAACAAAACAGGACTCTTCATAGCTTTTGTATTGACATTCTGACTTATAAAATATATATATATATATATATATATATAACCTTATATCCAGGTACGCTGCTAATAAATATTATAATTTAACACTTTTGGATCAAAATAATATGAAGATACTACAAAAAGTGCACAGAAACTTGTGGCATACAATCTTTGCAGTTACTCACTTTATTATTCATTACATATAAATAAAGAAATTCATATGGAAATATAAGTTTGAATTTATAAACGTAACTCAATTAACGATTGTATCATCTATCCTGTGGGCACTTACTCTATAGTACACATATATACACACACATACTCACTAGTAACGTATGCGTATACACCCAGGGGGGTTGCTCTAGAAAATTGCACAACTCTGTATCACAGAGACAGAAGATATAAAATCAATGTGCTGAACAAAGATAGCATATATTGATATACTAAGTTTATCGCTTCGGAGCAGCCCCCCAGTAGTACGCGTGTAAGTACATTCACACTAGTAAACATATATAAGTGCCCCGCGCAACTAGCGGTGCGCAGAACTAGCGCCGAATCGTGTGCTCTGGTCGTAGTGTACAAAGTCCGTCACTGTGTTCGCAACCTTTAGAAAGATAAGTTTTCTATCTTCTGATTCCAAGGTAACTGTATCGCTTATTGAATAAACTAAGCCTACAAATCTATTTTCTAGTGGTTCTTATTTCTACCTCGACTACCATCTCCGAGCACGAAGAATCCGAAGTTCTATTTCTTATCACGATAAAGACAAAGACAGAACGAGGTTTAAGTATCAATTGTTACTTGAGTTGGGTCTATGAATTCGAGCCATAGATCCAAAATTAGGCTTGAACTCATAGTCATGTCTTGAGTATTAAGTATCACTTAAAATTAAAGTATTGTTACTTGAGTATCAGCTGTTACTCCAATTAAGTGTTAAATTGAGTGTTGTTTGAAGTAACAGTTGATGCTCAACTAACGATAGTCTTAAGTCATACTTAATACTCAAGTTACGACTATGAATTTGAGCCTTACAGTCGATGTGTGTGCTCAAACTCAAACCTCATTCTGTTTTTGTTTCTCTCATAAATGAAACCTCATTCTGTCTTTGTCTGCTTGAGTTTGAGCATCGATTATAAATTCAGGCCAGTTTTCAATGAGATCACTTAGATAAACAAAAACTATGACTCGCATTTAGAAATGTAACTTGAGTATCGGTTGTTACTTTAACCTTATTCTGTCTTTTTCTCTCTTATGATAAGAAAAAAAGACATTTAAATACATTTATTGATTCGAACCTATGTATATAAGATTAACCTAAACATATATATATATATATATATATATATATATATATGAAATCATCGAAAAAATGAAAAACAGAAAGTAAAATATAATTTCAACCCCTCAGAATATACTGCAACCTGATCATAACGTCAAACAATTGTAGAAATCAGATTGTTCGACAATATTTAAACGTATTATATTAAAAACCTTGATTAAACTGATACCACCATGACAAGCAGAAAAAACTACACATAAAATCGTTATTTCAGCTCTCAACTTTTAGCACGAACTATAAAAAAATCGAGAAAATATCGGTTTTTCTCGATAATCAGGGTTGCAAACTACTTTTTCTTGAAAGTAATAGCACGATTATAACGAGCAAAAAACAAATACGCAAAAAAAAGTCATTCAAGCTCTTAACTTATAACATAACCTATAAAAAATATGAAAAAGTGCAAAAAAGTTGATTTTTTGCAAAAAATAAGGGTCAAATGCCTTTTATCCTTGAAACTAATAGTAACGTCGTAAAGAGGGGAATGAAATACACTAAAAATCTTTGTTTGGATTCTTAGATTGTAACATAACCTATAGAAAATACAAAAAAAGTGCAAAAATATCGGTTTTTTGAGAAAATCAGGGTGGGGCACCATTTTTTTTTTAGCTAATATAACTATCGTTAATAAGGGGTAAAAATATATTTAAAAAATCAATTTCAAATCTGGCACCTTAATAGCTAGGGTGTGAAAGTAACGATTTAAATCTTAAATATCAATTTTAAGGTTGATATTTAAGGTTATGTAATCTGCAAAAATTTTTGGTTGATTGCCATACAATAACCTACCCTAATATATTTTTGCAAGAGTCTTCCATGTAAAGGGACGTCAAAATAAAATAAAGTCGAAAAAACACTTATTCTGACTTTACTGCGCATGCGCAAGGGTTAGGGGGCTGAAAATTGGTGTGTGGGAGTTTTTTTTTAACCTCCATCAAATGGTACATGAGCCATGAGGATTCTAAGAGGGGGCAATTTCACTATGGTAACCCGCCTATAGCCTTTGATTCACTTAAAGGGTATTTTATTTTTATTTTACTAAAATTAAAGATTTTTTTCTTTTGTAAAACTTGTTTTAAATTTAATTGAAAGCTAAAACAGTTTCTGCATAGCTGTCAGAGAGTAATTAGTCGAAAATATCGGAGTGGTAGCTGTTTCGTGAGCTGCACCACTCATGATGTGATTTTTGTCCACAAAAGCTAACAAATTTTTCACTGTGAAGATAAGTGCGTGCGTAGGGCAAGCGATCAACAAAAGTCACTTCAGTGTCGGGTAGGCAGCTAAGTAAAGAGTAAGTAGACTCTTTCTCTTTCTCTCTCATTCATATTAGAAAGTTGCAATCAATGAAAATGTCAAATAAAGCAAAGGTGGACATTTAATACTCAATATGTAAAGTATTTTTTAGCAGGTAAACAATAAAAAGTAAAAAAATTAAAACACAAAAGTAAAGTTTCAAACACTTTTTTTTCTTGCAAGTAATCTTTGTTTATTTATTTTTTAATTTTGACATTTCCTATTTTACCAAGTCAACACTTCAAGTTCAATTTGTTATTTATTTATTAAAAAAATGGATTACACAACTTTTATACATTTTCTATTTTGTGTTTTATTAGATTTAAATTCTATAAAATACAAAAAAGAAAATGTTAAAGAAATAAAGTTGATAGAGGACGAAGTTGAAGGAATTGAATAAGGTAACGAAGAAATTATAATTGCACAGGCGCCTCTTTGTCACAATGAAACATGGCAAATGCCTCTGTGCAATGAGATTTGCTAAGTGTGCAATTTAACATACGGACACTTGCCGCCAGGAATAATAATTCACGTCAGTAAAATATATATATTCTTCTACTTTTTTTAAAAAGCTGGGAGCAGGTAGGTCACCGATTTCGCTGCAGCTTGGATATATTAAAGTACTATATAAATTAGGAACTTAGCCAAAATTTCAGCCCTCTAGACCAATTTTAAGCTGTGTTATGCTCTTTGAAAGACCTGAAATTTAGTGATTTTGACGTTTGACCTCGCATTTTTTTTGTCTTTTAACCATCTTCAAAAATGATAAGTAGTGTCTATGTTGAAAAATGTATAGTTTCGCAGCTAGTAGTTCAAAAGCAGAGGCATGTTTTTATCATTTTTGCCTGTCTTTAAACATGTGTAGAAATTCTAAATCTTAATGTTTTTCAATTCTACAAAAAGTTATGTCTTTATCTTAAAGAGAATATATAATTTCTTTTTCTAGACGCTCAGAAAGGCCAAAAATTGACAGAGATACGACACTTTGAAAATGTCAAAAAACTGGAAAATCGATTTTTTAGCCGTTTTCGAACTCTTATAATTTTTTTCTATCAACTTCGATTTGGACGTTCTTTGCTTCAAAAGTTTCCTTTAAACATATAGAAAACCATCAAATATATTTGCCCGTGTTTTTCGGATCGATACTACTATAACATGACGATTTTGCAACTGAAAATTCTTTAAATTTTCATTGTTTTCAAGTGTAGGTGTGTATTAGGCTCTCTTTTCTCTCTCTCTCTCTCTCTGCATATATATATACATGTAATCATGGATTATCAGTGTTATAGACCACTATCAGGCTGACAGTACATTCTCGTAATGTGATTGTTTTGTGTCTTTAATAAATGATAAAAAAGAAAAAAATTCATTAATTTATGATATAATATGAATAATTGAACTTTTTTGACAATATAGAATTCAAGAAATATGAATTTAAAATATTACTAGATTTTATTTAGTATTTATAGGTTGGAATGACCGTCGAAGAAAGCATTACCGCTAAAGAATAATTTTTTTAATCTTAAAAAAGCAATCGAAACAGTATTAAAAAATTAATTTTGTTATAGCGTCTTTGTTTGTTTGAATGTTTTAACATATTTTAATTTGACAGACGACATGTTTTAACTGATAGAAAGAGCTTCAAGGTGTAATTTACTAAATTCAATTTTATCAATTAGGAACCAGCCTACATAACTTTGAACTTAAAAGATTAAATTTTGTCACGTTACGCACCTTTGAATGGTGACAATTGGAAAATTGTCACAACTTGTGACAATTTTGGAACATGGGTTTCATTTATCTTAAAAAAATCATGGTTTCCGTGTGCGTGCGCGCGCGCGTGTGTATGTCTGTGTCTTGATATGATTAATCTTTAGCTGTTATTGGTTAGCTCAGGTTAAAATGTTTTTTGAATGTATTTAGTTATTTGAATTATGAAAATCATATTTATGTCATCATCTGCTGTAAGTAAAAACCAGAATATTATCCTTAGTCGATTTAAAGTCGCATTACTGTAAAAGGTTTATAATAATAAAAAAATTTAATTTAATAATATGATGTTACTTCAATTTTTCATTGAATGTTTTCTATTTCAATCTCTCACAATTTATTATATCTCTATAGCTACAAACATATAAAATTATACATTGTATTGAAAACAATTTAAAGCACACTATTCAAATAGGATTTATTAAAAATGAAAATTCATTTTCAAACATTTTCTTAAATAATTCCAACCAACGTAAATTCATCGTCATCCGAAAAACTTTTAACTTTTAATATTTCTCTACTAATCGGTTCAACATAATGTCTTAGCCTGGTATTTGGTATAGTTTTTGCCATTTTGAAGCGTACACTGAGTTTTTGTTTATTTGCTTCTACTATTTTTTTTTTCAATATAATAAAATCTGGAAAAATCACGTACTATGTAATAAATATAATAGATTATGACTGTTTTAATAAAAATTATTTTGTTTTACTTAATATTAGTTATATAATCCCGACAATATTCAAACATTTGCCAAGGAGTTTGTATTTGATTGTCTATAGGACGTTGCAGCGATGCCTTTCTTACTAATCGTTTAACAGTAGCACCAATGGCATCACAAGAGCTTTTACCGTGGCTTGTTGCAAAGAAATTGTGTGACTTTACTGTCAGTCCAAAATCTTCATAATGGTAACATAAATTAATAAAATGATTCCTAAAAAAACAATATTGTCATGAGTGAATAAAATAATTCATCAAATTTTAATATTTATGATTTAGAGAAATCTATGTTACTTGTTTTTGTATCGAGTTGGAGCTCCATCTGAGTAATAAATTATGTTTTTGATCCACGGATACTGTTTTTTCAGAAAATTACAAACTTTTTCTTGAAATGTATGCACGGTGACTGCAATATGCATAAGCGAATCAGATATTATACAAATGTTTTGGACTTCAAGTTTATTATTATCTGGATGTTTGTAATAAATTACAAACGGATGCAAAGTTGCTTGCGTATTATTATAATAATAACCTTGTGTCGAGTCTTGGCACACAAAAGAATAATTTTCTGCAAAGTCCATCAATACTATACAAGTATCTTGATCTAAATTTGATTTACTTGTTTTCAAAAATAGTTTTTGACATTCACTTATATAATGATGAGGTAGCAAATTGTAAATATGTGTAATTAGTTCTTCTAAGAATTGCTCACGAGGTTCTTTTAAGTCATCTAAAGTGATTCTAGAAACCTGTTCTGTTTCTTCATTATTAATACGGGTTTTAGAAGACACCCATTGTTTAAAAGAAATGATATTTGAATTATTGTCAGTCACGTGCATTTCAAGATATTTACGAATCCCTTGCTTTCCCGGGCAGAACTCACATATGTGTAACATGCATGATTTATTATCTAATGAACAAACGGATTCATTAATAATGTACCTGTAATTGATACTTTTGTTCCAAGCAGCCAATCTCAATTTCACATTTTGATGCATTTCACACACGCAAACTGAGTGTGTACCAGGGTCACCAGCAAAAACACATTCTCTTGGCCTGAGCTTAGCAAAAAATGAGAAACATGGTTTTTTTCAGAATTTGATCCTTGGGACCAGATATTGTATAAATCTTTGAGGTCATACAAGAGAAGGCGCTTTCCCACTGGAATAGACTCAGCATTTAAAACTTTTTTCATAAAACATTCTCTCATGCCACTGCAAGGCCTACTGTTGCGATCATCATTATAGAAATCGATAATTTCCTTTTTCACATTTTCCGAAATATGACAATAAGTTTTTCTCAAATGAGCTTGAAGTGCTGAAAAATAATACGTGTATTCGCAAAAAGTTATTTTCTTTTCTGTACAACGTATGTTTAAACATGCAAGGTTATTTTTACAGAGATAAGCCTATAATAATTATGCTTCAGAATACCATAAAAACATATTAATTTTTGAAATTTGCAATATTTTAGACAAAAAAGTTACTACAGAATGAAAAATTTTTTGTCATTTTAACATAAAATTACATTTCAGAATAATAAAACATTTTTGTATTAAAAATACGAAAAAAACTTTTGGAAATTTTAAAACGAGAAATTTAACGTACAGATTTTTTAATATTACACCAAATTGTAAATAGTTTCTGTGTAATATTGAACACAATGACTGTTTAACAAATTGGCTTCAAAATTTCCAGATTTTAAATTTATATATCTTTACAGGTTAATCTTTTCAGTTTTTATAAAGTAAGTTTTGCAGAATATTCTAAAAAAAAGACACGATTCACATAGTTATATCAACCTATGCTTCTGAAAATTTTTTTGTATATTTTGGGTATATGGAACCTCTTGACAAATTTTTAACGAATCCTATTTTTTTTTCATTGCAATTCATATGAAATGTCCCACATGTATTAAGTCCCAAAAAGTTTTAGTTTTTCAGATAATGCTATATAATCTTTAGAACAGAGAGAAATTCTTTTAAATTAAAATGATTTTTTTACCTGGGTAAAATTAGTTGATATATAATCATATATAACTTATACATAATAATATATAAGTTTATATATATCAATATATTGCTATTCATATATAAGGATATACATGCTTGTATATTGTAAGTTATATATGACTATAGATAAACCGTTATTTTTTGAAAACACTAACTTTTTCGAAGAAATTCATTTAAAAATTGATACAGATTTACATATGATCTAAAAGCTATTACGAATCTATTCAGTAAACAATGGAAGAAAATATATAGTTATTCCAAGCTATACAAGGAAGTGAATATTTATATACTTTTAAAGGCACGATTACATTCATGTAAATGCACAATATTACAAACAAAATAACATTCCTAATAAATAGTCAACATAGTTAATTTTAATGCAATAATTTTTAATATTTTGTAGTGTTTTTTTCTTTATTTCTAAATTCTATATCAAATGAATGACTGACATGATTTATATGTGATGAATGAAGATTGATAAATGGATTTTGTACAAGAGAAAAAATTAAATTCAAAATTTTACTCTAACAGAGCTTTAAAAAATATATATCATGATTTACGTAAAAAAGGTATTAACGTACAAAAGGCAAAAAAGGCAAAAAATATGTCATAAATATCATTTTGAGTAAAATTAAATTCAATTTCACAATACGGCTGAAATATTGCAATAGTATTTTGAAAAAAGTATTTAAAAAATAATTTAAAGTATTTAAGAAGTAATTCTAAAAAATTTCTCAAAAGTCAAAATAAGACTAATTAAAATAATATAAAAACTTACTGTCAGATTTCCTGAATTTAAGAGCCTCATTAAAAATGTAACGAGAACAGTTGAAGTATTTTTGAACTTCTGAATATTTCCAATGAGTAGGGACTAATGATAAGATTTCAATTTTCTGATTATTCTTTGATAGTTGTTTGTATCCTGATATTAAATTTTCAATAACATTTTTTAATGTTAATGAATCTTGATGAATTTGTGTTAAATTTGAAAAATTAGGCAATTCAATGTCATAAGCTTGACTGATTGCAGTTGAAGCTTCATGCACAATATTTTCTAATACATTTACAACCTTCTTGGTAAATTTTTCATCATTTATTTTTTGTTTTTTTATTGGTGGAATACCAAATAATTCAAGCATTGAATGAACATCTTGTATCTTCTGGCTGTTAGTTTTAAAAGAAGATTGACTAGATTCTACAGGAGTACAGGTTTTATTATTTTCTGATAAAGTTTCTAGATTGTCAAAATTCAAAGCATTAGAATTTAGGGTTTCAAATTCAACGATTTTTGTTTTCATCCTATTAAAACATGAAGAACATACTTTAAATCCATATAACACCTGAATATTACAAGCTCTATTAATTTTATCTATTGTTGTTCTATCTAACATCTGTAGATCTTTATTGATCGGTCGTCTGTGTTTGTTAAAAGGGTCACAACAATAATTGCATTTATTTTCAAATTTAGTTACTGCACAATGTAATTTATTAAAACAGTTAGTACAAACTTTACAACCAGGAATTAATGTTGTATTACTAGCTTTCTCAAAATTTGTTGACATTTCCACATTTATTACTCTTAAGTTTTTTTTAATACTTTTTTCATGCCTTTTAAAAGGATCACAACATTTTTTTAATAAACTTGAATAATACTGTACATATTTCATAAAATGATGCATACATATAACACCTTCAGTATTTTTTTGAAAACCCGGTACACGATAACTCAGTAGAAGTAAATCATCATCTTTTATATCTCGCAATTTTAATATAGAATTATTTTCTGTGAATGTTTCACTATGACATTTACCGATTTCATTTGTCAATAAATTTTCGATACAACAATTCGCCATTATGGCAACACTAGTTGATTTATAAAAATCAAAATAATAACAGAAAAAAATTACTAGAAAGTTCACAGCGTTAAAATCATAGTCTTTTACTCAGGTCTGGAAAGTGAGATAGGCCCGAATTTATAGTCGACACTTGGCACTCAGCACTCAGTTTACGTGTAAAAAACATCATTCTATCCTTGTTTTTCTTATGAAAGTAGAGTAAGATAGAATAATGTTTGTTTCATGTAAACTGAGTGCTGACTGCCAAGTGTCAACTATAAATTCGGGCCATAGTGGTCGGTGTAATTATAATATTCGTACTCAAATTTGTATTTTGCTTACTGGTCACTGCGAGCGCTGTATTATTTGCAAAATAGTAGTGATTCATAGCGCATATGCATATTTTAATAAGGCTAGAATTTATAGACGTGACTTAAATATTGAGTATAACTTAGAACTTAAGGGTGCAAGCACATAAGTAGAATAGAGACTGCCGAATAGAGACTGCGCAATAGAAATAACCAATCTGCGCTATTCGGCAAGCATCTTCTTTCCATTCCACAGATTTCTTGCCCCCTACGGTCACATGGAGAGAAAAAACAGTAGAATAGGCGGTAGAATAGAAAAAAAAAATTTAATTTACCAATAAAAAAACAAAAAAATATTTGTATATTATTGAAAATATCTTTAAATAACTAATTAAGTTATCATTGCATATTTTTTCTATGATTAAGAATATATCCATTCATTTAAAAAACTGCATAACCTTTATTAAAAGACATTTCGTCTATTCGATTCTATTCGAAGGGTCTCTATGACACCCATGTGATCGTAGGAGCAGAAACATTTTGGAATAGAATTGATTGGCTGTTTCTATTACGCAGTCTTTATTTTACTCATGTGCCTGCACCCTAAGTATCGTTACTTGAGTATCAGCTGTTACATCAGTTGAGTGCAAACTACACAGATACTCGTTGAGAAAGATGTAATACTTAATTGAAGTAACAATTGATACTCAAGTAACGATACTTAAGTTCCAAGTTATACTCGATATTTAGGATACGTCCATAAATTCGAGCCTAAATAATATTTCAATATTTACAATTAAATTATTTGTCTTAAAGAATTATTTCGAAAAGTGATATATTAGGCTTGAAAATTCATAAAAAATTCAAATAAACATGACGCTATAACAAAATTAATTTTTTAACACTGTTTCTATTGTTTTTTTAAGATTAAAAAAATTAATCTTGAGCGGTAATGCTTTCTTCGACGGTCATTCCAATCTATAAATACTAAATAAAATCTAATAATATTTTAAATTCATATTTCTTAAATTCTATATTGTCAAAAAAGTTCAATTATTCATATTATATCATAAATTAATGAATTTTTTTCTTTTTTATCATTTATTAAAAACACGAAACAATCACATCACGAGAATGTGCTGTCAGCCTGATAGTGGTCTATAACACTGATAATCCATGATTACATGTATACATATATATATATATATATATATATATATATATATATTTTTTTCTTTTTTAAAAAAAAAGATTAATATATAAAGGATTTTGTCCTCTATATGATTAACCTTTTTTATATGGTGAAGTCGAGGGAGTCCAGCCCGGTACCCGTTTAACACATTACATCAGGCTAGACTGTCAGACCCACCATACCGAAAACTTTGACTACCGATGGATATATATTTGATACCGATACTCAATAAGGTCGGATTTTGTAAGAGTCGCGATATGGGTAGCACATACACTAATTTTCTTTCGAAAAAAAGTCAGAGGTGCCTGGCCAGGATTCGAACCCGTGCCCACCGCGTTGAAGGCAAGAGCTCTATCCGTTACGCCACCGCGCTCCTATATATATATATATATATATATATATATATGCAGAAAGAGAGAGAGAGAGAGAGAGAGAGAGAGAGAGAGAGAGAGGGAGGAGAGAGAGAGAGAGAAAGAGAGAGAGAGAGAGAAAAGAGAGCATAATACACACCTACACTTGAAAACAATGAAAATTTAAACAATTTTCAGTTGTAAAATCGTCATGTTATAGTAGTATCGATCCGAAAAACACGGGCAAATATATTTGATGGTTTTCCATATGTCTAAAGGAAACTTTTAAAGCAAAGAACGTCCAAATCGAAGTTGGTAGAAAAAAATTATAAGAGTTTGAAAACGGATAAAAAATCGATTTTCCAGTTTTTTGACATTTTTAAAGTGTCGTATCTCCATCAATTTTTGGTCTTTCTGAGCGTCTAAAAAAAAAAAAATTATATGTCCTCTTCAAGATAAAGACATAACTTTTTGTAGAATTGAAAAACATTAAGATTTAGAATTTCTACACATGTTTAAAGACAGGCAAAAATGATAAAAACATGCCTCTGCTTTTGAACTTCTAGCTGCGAAAATATACATTTTTCAATATAGACACTACCAATCATTTTTGAAGATGGCAAAAAGACAAAAAAAATGCAAGGTCAAACGTCAAAATCGGATTAAAATTGAAGATTCGGCAGGCATTTGAATTTATATAAAAAACCGCTGAAAATCACTAAATTTCAGGTCTTTCAAAGAGCATAACACAGCTTAAAATTGGTCTAGAGGGCTGAAATTTTGGCTAAGTTTCTAATTCATATAGTACTTTAATATATCCAAGCTGCAGCGAAATCGGTGACCTACCTGCGCCCAGCTTTTTAAAAAAAGTAGAAGAATGGCTCATATATATATATATATATATATATATATATATATATATATATATATATATATATATATATATATATATTTAATTAGATTATTTGTATTTACAAATATTTATTTTTTTTGGTTCAGAGTTTCTTTCACGTTTGAAAAAAAAGTGCTGTTCAGGTGGATGATTGAACATTGGATAAATACTATTAAATTTTCCCCTGTAATAAATAAATAATTTTTTTTTTTTTATTCAACTTCTAATACAATGTATTTAACAATTATTATTAAATTAACTGGTTCCATAACTATTATTTAAGTAATACCATAATGAATATTTTCTTCCAATTTAGAATTTTATATGCACGTTCTTTTTCAATTTCGCTCTCTTCCAATTGAGGATTTTTTAAATTTTTAAATTGTCAAAATACAAAAAGTGTTCTATAAACAAGAAGTTAAAATAATCTCACAATTACGTTAGGTTGAATAAGCATGTTTTGTTTTATCATTTATTTGTTTTTTTATCTTTTTTCAATTTACATTCGTTCATTAGCTGTTACTTTTCCTCTCGCCGCCATTGTAATTAGTACTATTATAAAATTTTAAAAAATCATGACATCTTTTAGAAATTCTAGTAAATAATTTATAAAGTCAAATTGCTTAAAAGTGATAAAATTGATTAAAGTGAATTATTTTTTATTTAAATTTTTAAATAAAACGAAAAATTATTTCATCTATAATAATTTATATTATAGATATAATATAATTAAAATTTTAAGTGATAACCTTTCCAAAACATTATTGGAATTTCAAGACAATTTTTTAAAAGAATATTTGCAGTTATTTATTATACAATAAAATAAATTTCTAAGATAAAAGAAATATTAATTTTCATATTATTATAATTTTGATATAAATGTTCTTAAAATGATTTCCGTTTTCTTAAAATAATTTTCAAACACCTTTGTTGCAACGAATACAAGCTATACGATGAGAGAGAGAGAGAGAGAGAGAGAGGAGGCGCGGGAGAAATTATTATACTTTAGGGAAAATTGTCATTTTTGTTATATCTTTTTTGTTATATCTTCACTGAAAAGGGAATTGAACTGTCACTGTTCTCTACGGTACAGTGTGTGTCATTTTTAGAATACAGTAAGTCCAAGCTTCGAAAAACGAACTAGTAGTCTCTAGAGACGACTCATTACTCTCTGAGCGTAGACTTGCTATTCTCTTTGTAGAAAGAAGCTTCGCAGAGAACACTCATTAGTCTCTAGAAAACACTGCCTACTCGCTCGTAACACAATGAATGTTCGCTAGCGACACTAACGCCACTCGTCGCCGTAGAGTACAATCAGTATTCTAACCCCTTTTCAGTGTTCGTTGTAAAAGCTACATGACCTCCTAGCCTCACAATTTTCACTCTCCCTCTCTCTCTCATTCTTTCTCTATTTTGTTCTTGAATATATACCAAGTGTGTTTTCATGTGTGCTATGTGTATATACGAGGTCAAGTGGCTAGGTCAAGTGCGATTTTCCGTATAAGATAAAAAAAAATTTCATAAAAACATAAAAAAACGATAGTGAAATAGTTGGCGAGAGGAAATAAAAAAGTGAGATATTCTTTGCGTTTCGTCGTCTTGAAGCCATTAGTCCTGAATACTATTGCAATCTAGTGGCGTTAAGTGTCTTATTAAAGCTATCGATGCTATATAGAAATCGTCCTTGTTTTTTCTCCCCTTTTTTTTTCTTCTGATGCTTGGAAAAATTTTTCTTTGTAATTATAATCAGAGATTAAAAAAAAAACTGCATTTCATATTTTATAGAACGACTTATGCTATTCTTTTTTGATTGGATCTTGAAAACTTTATACATTCTATATACTTTCTTTCTTCTTTTCTTAAAGAATCGACAGCTTTTTTTCAAGAGGTTAATTGATCTACCTTTCCTGAGTACTATCGTATCATTTGTTAAGAGAAAAAGGAAAGGATAGAGAATAAAACATCATGTATCTTGGATATAGTATACGATAGGAAAGTATTGATTGTTATTTTTTCATTTTTTTTAATGGTTTTAATTATATTTTTTTTTTACTAGATTGTAAAAACGAAGAACCACGAAAGCGAAACACGATATTGAAAAAAGAGCGAGGGAGATCAATTAGTCCTTCGGTGCTGACGTGACAAATTCTCGTTCTGGTACAGTATGCTCTACACTTTGAATATATATATATATTCAAAGTGTAGAGCATACTGTACCAGAACGAGAATTTGTCACGTCAGCACCGAAGGACTAATTGATCTCTCTCGCTCTTTTTTCAATATCGTGTTTCGCTTTCGTGGTTCTTCGTTTTTACAATCTAGTAAAAAAAAATATAATTAAAACCATTAAAAAAAATATATATATATATTTACATACATATATACACGTGAACTTCTGTAGCCACGAAAAATAACAAATTAATGACTTTATTTATTGGCTTATGTTACCGAAGCTATGCTTCTATTATTGGCTTTAATGGATTTTTCGCCTTCTTATGGGACCAGCTGTTTGTTTTATCGAATTGTTTACAGTGTAATTTCATGCGTTAAGTAGATTGAATTTTCTTTTAGATTATTATTTTTTTTTAATATAATATTATTTATTCAGTAAAGAAATAAATATAAAAAAAACTAGTAATTGAATGTTTCTTTTACATTATTTAATTTTTGAGATAAATTAATTAATCGTTTTTTGATTGATAATATTTTTTTAATTACGATATTTAAATTTGAAAACTATTATTTGAACTAAATAGCATCTTTTTACACAAAAAATTAATATTAACAATAATAGATTCAAGTAAATAGGATATCAATCGTATCTACTTTTAAACCTGCCATTTATATTTTTATTATTCACTGCAAACTTAATAATAAGTAGTACGATCGTTTCAATATTCGATCGATTTATTTTTCCTTTTTTTTTATTTCCAACAATATCCGAACAGCGCATTTTTAAGCACAATCTTTTTATGATTTGTACTCGATTTCACTTATTCTGTCGATGACATCTCGAGTAACCTTTTCATTACGGCAACCACCTTCTCTCGGTTGGGCCATCTTCGGTTGCCGAAGTCGGCTCACCATATGGGTGAGGCGTGGTGGTGAGCATGGGCCTATGACGGTTAGCCGGAAATCGTATAGATTTTGCCATAATATCGATATGTATCTTACGTAACCTCAAAATATTCTTTATTATATTATCATGCTATTTTAAAATTTTTTCTTAATTAAAAATTAAAAATAAGTGATCGAATTAAGAAAAATAATTTTTTTTCGATTCGACTTTAACTCGTTTCAAAATTGATTCCGGAATTCCGCCCAGATACATGGACAAATACAACCTAAAAACCAAATTATAAAAATGTGATGTTAAACTAATTTTTTTCGTGCCAATGAGAATCAATTACTACAGGTTAAATAATCTAGTAATGCGAGCTACTCGAGTTATTCATATTTTGTCGAGTAACTTATATTCTCATGAGTATTCGCGTAATTTATATTTTTTTAAGTACTCAATTTAGTCGATTAATTCATATTTTTTCGAATACTCGAGTAATTCATATATTTTCGATTGCTTAGAATGAAAATTCGAGTACCCCTCTAGTGCGAACACTCAATTATTTAATCAAGTTTTTTCTTCGACTTCGAGCTGAGTACTTGAAACCATCAAGTAAGCGACAAAAATATGAACTCGAATAACTAGTATTACTCGAATAATTCAATTTACTTGAATAACTCGTATTTTTTCTCTAATGAATAGTATTTTAAAAAGTAGACAGTCGCTTGAACAATTGAGTTTGCCGTATAATAAATAGTAAAATTATTCGGATTTTTAGCAACTCCGCATAAAGTAAAATCAGTAGACTTGGCTAAATTATTATTTAATTAAAAGCTAATTCTTTTTTGTAACAAGCACAAAATAACCGTTACAATTATTAGATGCATAGTTGGTTATATGGAAGAAATAATCGAAGAACAAACTTTCTTAAATAAAATGAAACAATTGGAATTCAAAATTTTTAAATTTGTTTTTAATAATTCTGAAAATTTAAAAATTCAATGTAATGTTTATTATAACAATATTGAAAAATTTTCTAAAAAACTAAAATTATATGAAGTAATAAATATATTCATTATAAATATATTTTATTATAAAAATATTTTAATAATTTAAATGTTATTTATATAAAAAATTTTATTAGAAAACGTTCATGTAGTAGAATCGAGTAATTTCAACAAAGAAAATTAACAAAGAATTTAACTTAGAATATTATTCATCTATATTATGTTTGGGGAAAATTGATCCGTTAAAAATTAATGAACCAATAAAAATAAATATCGAGGAAATTTCAAAACCTGGATACATAAGTAAATAAAATATTATTATCTTGAACGGTACAAAAAATAATAGTTAATTATTTTAGAAATGCAAGGATATTTGAAATATGCTTTAGTCCAAAAACACAAAAATAATAAAAATGAATATATCAAAAAAATAAAAATTAAAAAAAAATTTTAAAAACGCTCCAAAATTAAAAGTGCACTAAGAAAATCACTTTTCAAAAGTTTTTCTTCTTTTCACAGTCGAAAATAAGTTCCATACAAATTTTCAAGCAAATTCTTCGAGTAGTTTACGTAAAATACAAAAAAAATGAGAAATTGAAATTTTTTTTAAATTACATGAAATGGCTATAAAATTAAAACTACGCTAAGAAAACCAATTTTCAATAGCTTCTGCACCAGTTGATCAAAAAATTAAATTGTATGGAAAATTTGAAGTAAATTCATCGAGTAATTTTTAAGATTATATTGGCTTAGTAAATATAAATATTTTTTTGAAGAATTTCAAAATGCTCTAAAATTAACGCTAGAAGAACCAATTACCAATAGCTTCCCAGCAAGTTGGAAAAAAAATTAATTTCATGCAAAATTAGAAGCAAATCCATCGATTAGTTTCCGAGATACAATTTACTAACTGAATTCATACATCCACACACACACACACACACACACACACACACACACACACACACACACACACACACACACACACACACACACACACACACACACACACACACACACACACACACACACACACACACACACACACACACACACACACACACACACACACACACACACACACACACACACACACACACGCACACACACACACACGCACGCACGCACGCACGCACGCGCGCACACACACCACACACACACACACACACACACACACACACACACACACACACACACACACACACACACACGCACGCACGCACGCACGCACGCACGCCACGCACGCACGCACGCACGCACACACACACACACACACACACACACACACACACACACACACACACACACACACACACACACACACACACACACACACACACACACACACACACACACACACACCCGTGGACATACAGGCGCTTAGGCTTAACGTCCTTCGCTTACCTGAGTTGATATAAAATTAAAAAATTTCTGATTTAATTTTTTTCTTGGCCTTAGAGAAACGATTGGAACATACAAGCACTCAAGTTTAAAAGATTTAAAAAAAACATTTTAAAAACATGCTTTTCAAGAATCACAAATGGAAAAAAAGCGTGTAAAAATACACTAAAAAGTATTAAATAAATTAATTTACTTCCTTAAAATTACTTTTATACAGTTCATTGCAATAATTAAGAAAAAATTTTACAACAATTTAAAAAGAAATGTTGGCGCTGAATCGGATTTACTAAAACTAGCATCCACACTTTTCATTTTAAATTGTTGTAAAATTTTCTCTTAATTATTGCAATGAACTGTATAAGAGTAATTTCAAGGAAGTAAATTAATTTATTTAATAGTTTTTAGTGTATTTTTACACGCTTTTTTTCTATTTGTGATTCTTGAGAAGCGTGTTTTTAAAATGTTTTTTTTAAATTTTTTTTTCAATATAAAACTTTAAATAACAAAGGGCGTTAAGCTTTAGGCGCTTATATGTCCCAATTGTGATTAGTTTAAAAATTAGGTTTTATTTTTAATTTTGGCTCTAAGAAACAAAGGGCGTTAAGCTTAAGCGCTCGTATGTTCCAATCGTTTCTCTAAGGCCAAGAAAAAAATTAGTTTTTAGTTAAAATTGAATTTTCTATAAGTAATTTGTTTTTAAAAGCTTGTATTTAATATTTTTCATTATTTTTTAATAATTTCTAATTTTTAGTTATAATTTCTTTTAATCGAGCTAGTATTAATTATTTTAGAGAACACGTGATCGCATGCCGAGTTTCCCGCCATTTTGACGATAATGACGTCATTGGAAATTTTACCAAGATTTATTGTTTTATGTATTGTTGGACCACAAAATCGATGAAATACGGTCTTAAATTTTGCATGTGCGATGCAAAATGCTATAATTTATGTCTAATTACGGTATATGACAAGTTAAAGAATTTCAAAAATTTTCGAAAATTATTAGACATTAATGTTAAAAGTATATCTATATATAAAATCTTCAATTTTTCAATTTTTCAAACATCCCCGCATATAGTTAAGTATGTCAATATATGAATCGGTACAAATATATAAATTTGATTGTATTATCCAACAGTGTGTGTCTGTGTCTGTGTCTGCGTCTGCATGTGCGTGTGTGTGCATTTTGTACAAGTATCAACTGAACAAGAACCTATTAACTTGTCTCGACCCAGAGAAAGCCTCCCCACTTATACTTCCTCGGAGATGAGTTTGTACACCCGTCATCACCGACCTGGGCAACAGATTATTGTATTGTCATCGGGGACCAAGATCTGTGCCAAATTTCAGAAATTTCCATCGACAAAAAGTGTCTCAAATCAAGCGTGCAAGATTTGATTACAGACAGACAGACAAACAGACGCGAAAGCAAGCTTGAGAAAAGCGTGTAAAAAAGAAATTTAAATTGAGCTTTATTAACTCTGGGAACATACAAGCGCTCTAGGCTTAAGAGGCGGTCGGAACCATATCGGTGACTTGCGGTATATATCAAGTCAGCATTTTTCGCTTTACGATAATATTTTGTATATTTTTATGGCTTAAACTATTTCAAATTATTCTTTATATACATGACTAGAAGAAATGACTATATTTTTACCATATGAATAAGTAAATTAATTATTATAAGCATTTATTACAAATATCAAACTGACTTGACATACACCGCATGCAAAAAACTGTCGTGTCGATTGTTAGGTGGCATTTTTCGCTTTATAATAATATTTTGTATATTTATGTGGCTTTAACTATTTTAAATTATTCTTTATATACATGACTAGAGGAAATGACTATATTTTTACCATATTAATAAATCAATAAATTATTATAAGCATTTATTACAAGCACCGAACTAAGTCATCGATTTGGTTCCGACCGCCTCTTAATCCCCCAGGTTAATATCAAGAGCTATCATATAAAATAGAATAAATCTCATTGAGCTTATGTCTCCAAAGAGCTTCTCTTTTTCTCTTACCGGAGAGTTTTCATTTTTTTTGTAATTATATATATATATTTATTTGAATAAAAGATCATTTAAGATAACTTATATATATATATTTCCTTTTATTAATAATAATAATAATACATTAAATACTAACAAAGGAAATGCCTAGCTTTTTTAATAAGCTGGCGTTTCACTAATAAAATATTTAACAGCTACCCTCCAATCTGGTCTATTGCCCATACGGAGCTTGGGGAGTTTGTTAAAGAAGGGACCTAGCAACTAGACTCCAATCCGGCCTACTGCCCGAATGGAGCTTTTTGTAGTTTGCTAGTAAAGTATTTAATACCTACCCTCCAATCTGGCTTATTGCCGGAACGGAGCTTGCGTAGTTTATTAAATACATCAAAGAAAAATATATAAATCGCGTACACAGAATTAAAAATTAACGTAGGATTAGCATCGCGTCTATATTACACCGTAATTAATCCAGCATCAAACTTGGACCATAATTTTTTTTTTTTTTTTAAAGTAACTATTACCCACTTGGGTACGTTACAAAGTATTTATAATAAAAAATTGAAAAATTAATTATTAAATGGTAAGATATTTAGACATTTAATTCGTTATTATAACAATTTGTTTGGCTTTGCTACATTTAATGCTAAATTTAATAATGAAAAATAAAAAGCCATATATAACTTAAAATTAGAAGGACAAGTGAGACATGTTGTTCCTAAAAGTTTATAAACTAAAAATGGTATTAAAGCTACTTGTGGTTAATTATATATTTTTAATGACATTAATTTTACTGAAAAAAGACTAAAAAATTATACAAATTTAAGTGAAGAACATATAAAATTATTAACACAAATTTTTAATAATGATCCATATTCTAAAAAATATAAATATTTACATTATTTGTCAAATATTAAAAATATTCTAAAGTATAAATTATATTTTATTTGTGAAAATGGTAAACAGAAACATAAATATATAAAACCTTCAACTTCTGAATGTGGAGCTATAATCGTATCTAAATCTGGTATACCAGAAAATTATGATCTATGTATATACCTACGATGTATTCCTAATAATAAACCACAAATAACATATTTAAATAAATTATCGCATCATGTGGATCTCATGGTTTTTCCAATTTTGTTTCCTACGGGAGATTTAGGTTGGAGTATAGGGTATAATAAAAACCCTTATTCGGATGAACAAATTACGGTATTACAATATTATTCTAATAGAATAGCTTTCAAACCAAATTATAAAAATTTTAGTCCTTTGTTATATGCATAAGTTCAAAAATAACAGAATTTACTCAACTACCATTTTGGGATAAAAACATTCCCAGCTGTGAGATCCCTTTGTTAAATGTTCTTTAAACTTACAAAATACATAATATCGAAATTACTAAAAACCATATATTTTCCGTGTAAGCAACAACCAATGACCACTACTTCTTGTTTATTTTGAATATCTTATATAATTCGTATCAATATATGAAGTTTAAACAAAAACCATATTTTCTTCAGTATAAGCAACAACCAAAGATGATTAAATTTAAAGCAAAAGATATAATGCACTAAATCAAAAATTATTAGTCAGATACACCTAATATAATAATAAAAAATATTTTTATATGTTTTTTCCATTTCAAAGTTAATTAAAAGTAAATAAAATTTGAAGTTATATATATATATATATATATATATATATATATATATATATATATATATATATATATATAATATAAATACATATTTTTATATTAATATTGAAATTTAAATTAAAAAATTGATATATATATATTGTATAGATTCATAATCAATAAATTCAACATGTTAATGTGGGATGCTGACCAAAATCAATATGTAGAAGTTCAAAATGATTTACATTACATGTATTTATTACGATTATCGAGAGATGTTCAAAATTTAATAAATAAAGCAGATGCAGAAAAAGAAAATTTTCAGGAAAGTGTAAATAGTTATCAAAATAATGGAAAATTAAAAAAAAATTAATGAACTAATAGAAAATTTCAATTTTGTAAATTATAGTAATCATTTTACCACTTGGGACAATGTAAATGAATTTTTGAAAATTAAAACAGAAAAATTAATAATGTATCGATTGAAAAATAATATTAGGCCAAATTTGAAATATTTTAAAAATGATAATATTTATAATAATCATTTATTAATTTTAGCAAATACATTATATCATTTATATGCTTAAGTTCTAATATTATGTTACATTAGTTCATTGAATTTTTTTAATTTTTCATGTATTTATATCATAATAAAACCTAAAATATTTTACTTTTCAGATACAAAATATAATTCTCTAATTTATAAATTTTTGTTTTATGGATTAGGCCTAATTTTTCAATATTTACTGGAATATTTTTTGTTTATTTATGAATTATAATTCAGTAAAAAAATTAATTTTTAATATATTATAATTATTAAAAAAAAATATTCCAGTGAATATTAAAAAATAAGGGATACCATATAAAAAAAACGCGCCCTTGCTATTTACCTCACGGGTGGTGTGGTAAGAATAGAAATTTGAAACTAAAATTTATTTATTGAAAATTATATTTTTTTAATATGAACATTTTTTAAATAATAATTAAATGATAATTATAAAGTTAAAGTAATATAATATCTATTAATGAAACTATATTAATAATAATAAATGACTATCATTTTACTTTTAGTCGACAAAATCAGAGACGTTGTGTAAGATGAAGTCAGATAAGCGGTACGAGGCATATCATAATAAGAGACGTACTATGAGGAGAAAGATGAGGCAGAGCAAGAGGTATAATGAGAGGTGAGGTAAGAGGAATACAAAATAAATTCCTCATTGTAAGGTGGAGTATGAGGCATTGTAAGAGGAAACAATAAGAAGACATTGAGGCGACTCAATGCGTTCGCGATCATTTTTACTATTTTTTTTTTTAATTTAAATAAAAAATACCTCCTTGAAACTTGAGGCATTTCAGAAGTATTTTGAGGCATTTCTGAGGCGTATTCGAAACGTTGTATGAGGCGATGTAAGAGGCGACAAAAGCCGAGGCGACGTAAGAGGAGGGGGGAGCGGGAGGAGGGGGGAGTTCACAAGAGGATGGGGGAGTATGGGGAAGGCATCTAGTGAGGCTGAAAAAACAAACAGTAATTTACGTTAAAATAATCAGAGATGGTGAGGAGGGGAGAGAATGGGGAGGCAGCAAGAATGCTTAATATTGAGGCTTACGTCTATATAATATAGGAAGATATATATATATATATATATATATATATATATATATATATATATGGGGCATTCTCTGTCAAATCAGCCACCCCCGCTGCACATTTTAATTTTTGAGATACCCTAACGTTATTCAGCTTAAAATTTTCGTTATCGCGTCTACTTTTTGATGCCGTCTGGTGAATTTTGATTTTTCAAAATGGCGGACCTAATATGATCGCCACCACAAAGTAATTGCAAAGTTTCATCTCCTAATTTTAATCTAATTAATAGAAAAACATCATTTTAACCCTTGATATAGAGTTATAATATGTTTTTAGAGTCGCTGATTACGAATTTCGCATTAATTTTTCAAAATTTCAAGATGGCGAATCCAAGATGGCCGCCGGGAAGCGTCAAAACCACTTTTTACGGTAATAGCGCGAGTTGGGTATGTAAATAAGGGTTTTTGGGGTCGCTGATTACGAATTTCGCATTAATTTTTCAAAATTTCAAGATGGCGAATCCAAGATGGCCGCCGGGAAGCGTCAAAACCACTTTTTACGGTAATAGCACGAGTTGGGTATGTAAATAAGGGTTTTTAGGGTCGCTGATTACGAATTTCGCATTAATTTTTCAAAATTTCAAGATGGCGAATCCAAGATGGCCGCCGGGAAGCGTCAAAACCACTTTTTACGGTAATAGCACGAGTTGGGTATGTAAATAAGGGTTTTTGGGGTCGCTGATTACGAATTTCGCATTAATTTTTCAAAATTTCAAGATGGCGAATCGAAATTGATTATCTAAAATCATAAAAACTGAACTGAAATGGTATTTCTTAATATCATAATTTAAATATTAAATAGAGTCATTACCTTCGGAGTTTTTAATTTTGAAAATCCAAAATTTGAGTTTTAGGTGGCTGTAAATTTACGATTTAAAATTGGAATTCACAATTTAAATCATTAAGCATACACTCACTACGTACTACTATTAAAAAAATGAAGAAGAATGATTTATGATTTTTTGTTTACGTGCCGTCGGCATTAGCATTATCCAATGTGCACCACGGGGAGGTTGCGCGATCGGTCTTGCACATCATATGGCCCTGAAAAGGGCTGGTTTATACATATTTTTGAAGTTTTTTTATTAAATTACCTCACTTGCTCTTCGTACTTTGACCATTTGATTGCATTCTTTTCGTTTGAATACTTTTTCATGTAAACATTTTTGCATGAATCAACAATAAAACAATGTTGCTTGGAAATTTCAGGTACAGCATGAGCTTCTTCAAATCTTTTGTTTAGTTTGCGTTTTGTTTTTTTCGTAGTAGTTTTGTCATAGTAAAATACATTGATCTTTTTGTTTTTAAAATGGGTTTTACCCCAATTAAAAAGTGCTTCAGACGTAAGTATAGAATCATTTGGCTTTGCGGTAAGACTTGCTCTGTAAGCTTCTCTTTTAAAAGTTGCACCGAGACCGTCATAAGCACTTTTACCATGAGCAGTTGCAAAATAATGCCATTCAGCTTCAATATTAAAATCTTCTTTATGATGAACAACATTCGCAACCTGGAATCTATTTTTGAAGTGTTGCTTTGCTCCATCAGTAATGTAAATAATTTTTTTACGTTCTTCACATTTTTTTGTATTTCAGGTATTAATAGTTTTTGTACACTGTATACAATAGCAGTATCATGTTTTAAATTATTTGTTAAAAAGACATTACTTTTATGTTTCAACTCACCGTCTTCTTTATAATAATATATGACAGGAAAAACTGTACACTGATCATTATTAAAATGAAATGCTTGGGCAGCGTCTTGACAAGCGTAACAGTAATTTTCTGCAAAGTCAAACATAACAAGAACTTCACCTTCATTAAGACTCAGTTTCTTTTCTCGGACAAAAAGTGATTGCTGTTTTGATAAAAATGAATGGGGTTTCAGTATTTTCAATTTACTATCAAGCACTGTTAAAAATTCATCTAATCTTACTGTATTTGTTAAAAGCGTTGAACGATCAGTTCCAGACCACGTAGAGAATTGTACATGTGCAATACAAGCATCATCTAATAAATTACGTATATGTTCTAAAATGTTTGTTGTACCTGGACATTTGTCACATTCATCAAAATAGCATTCAGTATTTGGGTTTGGACAAGTCATGTTTTTTAAACAATCTTTATAATCAGCTAGCGGTAAAGTTGTTTTTTCTGTCATTTTTTTTATATTAATGGCATCTAACATAAGCTTAACATTTTGGTGTATTGTGCATACACATACTGAGTGCGTCCCAGAAGCTCCAGGAAGTATGCAATATTTTGGTCTAAGCTTGGCAAAAGTACTAAAACCTATTTTACAGTTGGGATATGATTGTTTAAATAAACTGTATAAGTCTGACAAATTTAGAAATAATAAACGCTTTTGCTTATGGACGCGCTCACCATCAATATTCACGGAAACAAAGTCTTTTGAACCAGATGTAAGTCTTGAATTCATATCACTAGTATAGAAATTTAATACTTTGTCCACAGTTTTTTTGAGGTAAAGATTTTCCATTTTTAATGGTTGTATCAGCTAAAATACCATGTTCTGACTTAAGTTTTTTAGCTTTGGCAGCCATGTAACGTGATGCACCAAACTCACTAGCTAATTTTCTAGTGGACCATGCTGATGGAGCTATTGTTAAAATTCGAAGCCTTAAAGGGTCTGATTTATCTAAATTTAAAAATTTTTCTTTTAATTCATTAAGCATCTCTTCCAATTCAATTTCTCTCTGTGATCGCTCTGAAGCATTTACACCAGATGAATTAGCTATAGCATCACGTTGAGACATTAAAGACTCGTCTATTTCAGTAGATTCATTTGATTCGTCCATTTTAGTTACAGATTCATTTGATTCGTTTGAAGACATATCGTTACTTTTAAATTCTTTATTAAATATTTTCACACATTGAGTACAAACCTTATTATTTTCGGATAATTTAGGAAATTTTTCTAACATAGATTTCGATATTGACCTTAGAGACTTACCAACGTGCCCTTGCTCGTTGGGTCTTTTAAATGGATTAACACATCTGTCTGTCTTTGACATTGTAATAAAAAGGCGATTTCGTATCGTATTTAAAAAAATGCAAATCTTGGAAAGCTTTCAACTTATTTTAGCAAAATTGGGAAACGTCATAACTACTTTACTATGAACTAAAACTTTACAGGATTAATTAAACACTGCAAATAAAATGATGTTTAGACAAAGTATTTATAACCACGCTACACTATTATAAAATTATTTTCAACTTGAACCCAATATCAGAAACAATTAAAATTTTATTTTATACATGTGCAATGTTACACAGCTTTTAAACATTTAGTTTATAGTATTTATGTAAAATGTTTAAGTTAATAAAAAAATGCACGAGGTATACTAAGAAAAATCGTAAAATTAAAATGTTTAAGTAAGTAAAAAATGTCACGAGGTATACTAAGAAAAAACGTAAAATTAAAATGTTTAAGTTAATAAAAAATTGCACGAGGTATACTAAGAAAAATCGTAAAATTAAAATGTTTAAGTTAATAAAAAATTGCACGAGGTATACTAAGAAAAATCGTAAAATTAAAATGTTTAAGTTATTAAAAAATGGCATTAGGTATACTAAGAAAACTCGTAAAATAAAAATGTTTAAGTTAGTAAAAATGACGTAAAATATACGTAAAATTGCCTTTATTTACGATATTAATATGTTTTCTGAGGTTACGGTAAAATGTAGACCTGTTGGGCAAATGTAGGTGACAAATTGAATAAAAAATTGAAAAATTAATTTCCATCATAGCGGATTAAAAATGGCAAATCGTATTTTTTATCAAAATTATCATTTATTTAAACAGTCATACGAGTCAAAGATATTATTTGCTGTGTTTTACTTTTTGCATTATTTCACTACTCTCTAATTTGAGAGTCAGATGAAATAGCGAACACATTGAAAAATGTGTTCGCCGTTTGATCTGAGACATTTCCTATTTTTGCTCCCTAGGTATGTAATATGTTATTTAACGTTTCCCGGCGGCCATCTTGGATTCGCCATCTTGAAATTTTGAAAAATTAATGCGAAATTCGTAATCAGCGACCCTAAAAACCCTTATTTACATACCCAACTCGTGCTATTACCGTAAAAAGTGGTTTTGACGCTTCCCGGCGGCCATCTTGGATTCGCCATCTTGAAATTTTGAAAAATTAATGCGAAATTCGTAATCAGCGACCCTAAAAACCCTTATTTACATACCCAACTCGCGCTATTACCGTAAAAAGTGGTTTTGACGCTTCCCGGCGGCCATCTTGGATTCGCCATCTTGAAATTTTGAAAAATTAATGCGAAATTCGTAATCAGCGACTCTAAAAACATATTATAACTCTATATCAAGGGTTAAAATGATGTTTTTCTATTAATTAGATTAAAATTAGGAGATGAAACTTTGCAATTACTTTGTGGTGGCGATCATATTAGGTCCGCCATTTTGAAAAATCAAAATTCACCAGACGGCATCAAAAAGTAGACGCGATAACGAAAATTTTAAGCTGAATAACGTTAGGGTATCTCAAAAATTAAAATGTGCAGCGGGGGTGGCTGATTTGACAGAGAATGCCCCATATATATATATATATATATATGATAAACAAAACTCTTATTTGGTACGTACACATTGCAATACTTGAATTTTATTAAATTTCATATTTTATGTAACAAGAAGGGTGTGATAATTGTAAATAGTCAATTTACTTTTATAAAAAATATAATTTCCAAATACGAAATTATTCATCGATTATAAAATACAATCATAAAGATTTTTTTATTGGATATAAATATAGAATTTGTTTTCAACATCTTGTTCGTGAAAAACGTTTTTTATTATTTATGAGATACGTAGGATATACGGAACCATCAAACGTGCTGAGTGTTAAGTGTTGGCTATAAAGGGTACCCCCCGATAAGATAGTCAAATTTGCCCTGTTCCTGAAATTTTTGTTTGACCTTGTAACTTTGTTTTAGATTCAAAATAAATAGTTTTTGTCGTATTTGCAGACCGCGACCTCCCTACTCCTGTCCATAGCATGAAAAAAATGACTTTTTCACTATTTATTTTTTTTCTCAGAGTCTAGTCGGTAGAAAAAAAAACCGATAAAATTGTGCTCATAGTTTAAATGTATACAAATCTCGTAGAATTTTTTCATAAAGATTTGATGATGCTATATAACCTAAAAAGATGGAAAAAAAATTAAAACCCTTCCCATTTTTACGGGAAATTCGGTAGAGAGCCAATTCTTGCAAAAAAAACTTGTATTTTGTTCAAAAGTACTTGCCTGATTTTTTTCAGATATATCCTGGAGGTGCGCCATAGTTACTAATGCAGAAAACTCATTTTTTCGATGTTTTTGGCTGATTTTAGCTTATTTGCAGACTTTGTATTATTATTTATAATATGAAATTATATTCTAGAACTTTATTTATAAATTAAATTATGCACTCAAGTCAGAAAAATAAGATTTGCAAACATTCGCATCATATTTTGTTACGAATCCACATTTTAGATTAGGTATTTAAACACTTCTTTCATGATTTTGTTGATATTTCACTACTTTATATGTGATAAAATCTTTTAAATATTATATTACTTTAATAAAAGCAAATACTTTGATAAATAAGTCATTTCACAGGTACAGCTATATTAAGTACGGTCAAAATATCAGATTACATATGAGTTAATGAATTTATATTTCGTAAATAAAACTCATTAATACAAACAGAATCATGATTTAATAATATGAACCTTGACTTTGACATTTCTAACACTATGTAATCTAAATCTGCACTTAAGTCACACTTTTGCGAGAGCTATGTGGTCTATTTTTACACTGTGTCAAAAAACATGAGCATGCGAGTACACTGAAATCTTGTTTACATGTCTCATATTAATATTACAATATTAAATATATTTCTATTAAAAAGCGCATATTATTCGCAATTATTTTATGACATTTGCAATCGTTTTAAAGATTATAAATAAAGTATGCATTCATGCCATGTATTGTATTATATTATCTTCATTGAAATAGGTTTGAATTCAGATACTTAACTCAAATAACAATCGTTAGGCAAAAAGTTATAGTCATTGCTCAGAGTTAAATTATTTTATTCTTATTTTTCTCACTCTTTTTAATAAGAAGATCAAGGATAGAATATTTGTGAACTGAGTAACGACTATAACTTCCAGCCTAACGATTGTTACTTGAGTTACGGATCTGAAGTAGAACCTATATCAATGAAAATAATATAATACAATGTATTATATTATTTTTATTGTACATATCCCGATAACGGATTTATTTTAAAGTTTATTCATTTGTCCTTTTTCTCGGTAATGAAAGGAAAAGTTACAAACTCTTTGTTTTCACTAGAAACCTTTATATTCATGTGACGTACAGGGAGAGAAAACATTACTTTAAACCTTAATTTTGTAGCGACTCACTTCATTTGTTTAATTTAATATGAAAAGATACATTAATGACGATAAAGTTTGCACTTATGCCGTGTATTGTATTATATTATCTACACTGACATAGGTACAAATTCAGTAGAAAAATTGATTATTTTATATAATTACATTTTTATTCTTACTTTAAAAGTATAATGGTGTTAACCTTTTTATATTTGCACTAAAAAATTAAAACCTAAAAATGAATTTACTAAGATACCACTGATAATAAACAATTTGAACACCACATAATATTTTGCCAACAGTGAGAATTCAACGAGTTTTATCATTATGGATGATATTAATGACTATATATTATCAGAGGTTTTGGATTTATTATCTTAACCTTATACAAATTATAATTCGAATATTTTGCCCTAATGTTTTATCGAAAGATCTTAAACTACAATAATAATTATAACGAACCATTTAATATCGAATCAATTTTTATTATACAATATTATTCTAGGCTCGAACTCATAGTCATGACTTGAGTATTGAGTATCACTTGGAACTTGGGTATCGTTACTTGAGTATCAGCTGTCACTTTAATTGAGTGTGACATCTTTACCGACGACTATAATATCTGTTTGATTTTATATTTCATATAAAAAAATTGAAGAAACAGCTGATACTCGAGTAACGATACTTAAGTTTCAAGTGATATTCAATACTCAAGTCATGATTATGAATTCGAGCCTAATATTGTAATATAGCACACGAAATAATATTATCGTCTTAAACTACAATATCGTTAGAAATAAATCCTTACCTAATATATAAAATTAGTAAATATAGAATTTTATTTTTTATACTAATAATATTCGTAATACTGTTTGAATACTAATGTTCCTTATTTTATTTACAAAATATTCTACATGTTACTTTTCTTTAGTGATGAAATAGCGTTTAACATAATTTTTTTTATGGCTCAAATTCGTAGACCCAACTTAAGTCTAAAGCTAGAAGTTATAGTCGTTACTCAGTTCTCAAATATTCTATCCTTGTTCTTCTTATGAAAAAGGGTAAGAAGAACATAGATAAAATATCTGAGAACTGAGTAAAGACTATAACTTCCAGCCGAACCATTGTTACTTGAGTTACGTTATTGAATTCGTACCTATGTCAATGGAGATAATATAATACAATACATGGCATGAATGCATACTTTATTTATAACCATTAAAACGATTGCAAATGTCATAAAATGATTGCGAATAATATGCGCTTTTTAATAGAAATATATTTAATATTGTAATATTAATATGAAACATGTAAACAAGATTTCAGTGTACTCGCATGCTCATGTTTTTTGACACAGTGTAAAAATAGACCACATAGCTCTCGCAAAAGTGTGACTTAAGTGCAGATTTAGATTACATAGTGTTAGAGATGTCAAAGTCAAGGTTCATATTATTGAATCATGATTCTGTTTGTATTGATAAGTTTTATTTACGAAATATAAATTCATTAACTCATATGTAATCTGATATTTTGACCGTACTTAATATAGCTGTACCTGTGAAATGACTTATTTATCAAAGTATTTGCTTTTATTAAAGTAATATAATATTTGAAAGATTTTATCACATATAAAGTAGTAAAATATCAACAAAATCATGATAGAAGTGTTTAAATACCTAATCTAAAATGTGGATTCGTGCCAAAATGTGATGCGAATGTTTGTAAATCTTATTTTTCTGACTTGAGTGCATAATTTAATTTATAAATAAAGTTCTAGAATATAATTTTGAACACGGCGTTCGGAAAATCCATTTTGCGGTGCCTCATTTCCGTACCGAAAATGCCTGTTTGCCGTACGAAAAATTAAGCGTGTAGAAAATTAAAAAACGTGCAGAAAATGGATTTTCTGCACGTTTATTAATTTTCCACACGCTTAATTTTTCGTGCGACAAACAGGCATTTTTTGTACGGAAATGAGGCACCGATAACGGATTGTCTGAAGCTTGTGATAAAAAAAACAGTACAAAACACGTGCAAAAAATAGGTCTTTGCCTCACGCGCGTCGCCGCTCTCGCTGCGCTCGAGCGGCAATCTTCGCGCGTGCGACAAAGAACTATTTTCTGCACTAGTTAAGTAAATATCATTTTATACTATAAATAATGATACAAAGTCTGCAAATGAGCTAAAATCAGCCAAAAACATCGGAAAAATGAGTTTTCTGCATTAGTAACTATGGCGCACCTCCAGGATATATCTGAAAAAAATCAGGCAAGTACTTTTGAACAAAATACAAGTTTTTTTTTGTAAGAATTGGCCCTATACCGCATTTCCCGTAAAAATGGGAAGGGTTTTAATTTTTTTTCCATCTTTTTAGGTTATATAGCATCATCAAATCTTTATGAAAAAATTCTACAAGATTTGTATACATTCAAACTATGAGCACGATTTTTTTGGTTTTTTTTACTGACTAGACTCGGGGAAAAAAAATAAATAGTGAAAAAGTCATTTTTTTCATGCTGTGGACATGGGGAGGGGGGTCGCGGTCTACAAATATGAAATAAACTATTTATTTTCGATCTAAAACAAAGTTATAAGGTCAAACAAAAATTTCAGGAACAGGGCAAATTTGACCATCTTAACGGGGGGTACCCTTCGAATCGAAATTGGAACTTGACAAGCTTCCCTGTTGAAAAAAATCAGGTGATAAATCACCTGATTCATCAGGTGATTTATCATGCCAAAACATCATGTAACGATTTTTTTGGTTTTTACACGTTTCAAACAATGCTTAGTCGATTCAAAACATTTTTTGAAAATTTTTGACATTTTTGAACTTAGAAATTTTTTTGTAAAATAAGTCAAAATTTTTCCTAAGACCAAATTATCTAAAAAATTTTCTAAGTTCAAAATTTTCAAAAATTTTTAAAAATTGTTCTGAATTGAATAAGCATGGTTTGAAACGTGTAAAAACCAAAAAAATCGTTATATGATGTTTTGGCATGATAAATCACCTGATAAATCAGGTGATTTGTCACCTGATTTTTTTCATCGGGGTTTACATTTTAAAAATAATATCATCTTTAAATTTTAAGAATCATTCATAATATAGAGTCGAAAAAATTTGAAACCAGAAATAATAAGATAAGTTGACTTATAAAATGTTTCTAAATTTCCTAGTATTTCTGAATAGTTGATCGATATAAAACCTTTAAAATTGTATTCGAAAAATAGTATTCTATGTTTTAAATGAGACCTTACACTCCCATAGACATCATTTTGTCTTCATATATTAGTTAAATTTAAAATTTTAATAAATAAAAATAATCAAGAAAAGTAGTAAACTATTTAAGAAATTAAAATTAAATTATTCAAAATAATAGCATTAAGAAATTCATCTTATATTGATTCAGAATAAATATTAATTATTTTATGATAATTAAATGCTTTCTGACACCTATGTGATTCACACTATTGGTATTTAAATAGGTAAAACATTAGATAAAATACAGAAACCTTTAAAATCATTGTTATATCGCTAGAAAAATATTTACATATAAATGAGATTATTATTTTAATTGAAATTTAGTATACAAATTCTGAATCTATTATAATAAGATGATTTTAATTTAAATAAAATTTTATGCAAATTTTCACTTCTTTTTTTTATAAAAATATAAAAATTGTATTTAGTACGAAACTGCGATATTAAAATTCATAAGTTAGATGATACTTTTCTATTTTGAAATTGGCTATTCATACATGTTAATATGAATCATGAAAACCCAAGCAAGTGATGTTGGGAGCAAAGTAAATCAAGCTAGTTTATATCAAAATTTTTGAAATTGAACAGGTCAAACTTTTATTACCGTTGTAAGCTTTATTCTCAACAAACCGAGTATAATTTTTTTTGACAGTTGACCTAATATGACATTGTTGATTGTTTCCAATGCACACCATTATGTAACGTAACAGCCCTAATTTCTACACGTGTCAGTGGATATTTTGCAGTAGTCTGCGACAATAGTTTTTCGTGTGCTAGCACAAGTAAAGGTTTTAATCTTGCTCGATGCACAAAAAGCGTAGCCTCGGTAATATTTACTGTGAAAGCATCAGCGGGATTCATGAGACAAAAGCCATCACGAGAACGCACGAGTCTTACTCTAACTTCAACACAACCCAGTAATAATTTTTCTTGATTAAAAACATCACAATGTAAATGGCCGAGTAAATAAATCTTTCTGTCAATCGTAATCGCTTTACGCTGGCTGAGACCTGCTTTACTACATGAAGTATCGTCCATTTCATCTGCTGTATCATCGTACCACAAGCCACTCGTTAAATTAAACTTTTTAGCTGTTGGGCCATAATTTAGTAATATTTCAATCTAAGCTCTGTATGCATAAGCATTGTTCGGCGGTGAAATAGGTTTCTGATTGGATAGCACATCGACTTGATTGAACAACGAATGCAAAAGATTATTTATTGGTTCAACTTTCGGATCTTAAGGTGGTTCAGCACACGTGCATGTTACGCTTACACGCACACTTAACATTGTGTGAGCTAAGTCTAGATACTCAGTGTTGCCAGGGATGGTAAATTCAATTGGTGATTGGTCATTGAGAGAAGGTATCGGTTTGTACTGTACCCAGTGAAAGTCTTTAATTGCAGTCTGTATCGAGGGTAATTCAAAGGGTGATAATTCCGACTTGATCGACTGACAAGATTCTGTATGCAACAACACCATCTCGAAATTTGAATTTTTAATAATATCTCTAGCTACACATGCTTTCTTACTCTGCTTCTTTTTAACAACTTTACCACTTTTTGAACGTTTAGCCGCTGAGGTGTTTGTAGTACCAGGTGCACTCGGCGACTGAGCTGATGATGTCTCATTCTTCCTCTTTTTATATTCAGATTCCTCTCCCTCTTTCGCACTTGACTCACCCAGGAGCAATTTTTCCAGAACAACGTCAGCTTTTCTTTTGAGATTTTTACTACTCTCGCAAGTGCGCTGTTTGATCGCCTCTTTGACCGGTCTGCCACCTAGAGTGACATCATCTAGGATATTTCCACCCGCTCGGAGAGCTTTCTTATCGATCACTTTTGCACCTTGCTTGATCTTCGGTATAGCTGCTCGGAACAAACCTTTAAAAAAACTAGCGATTTCTGCATCCGACTGGTGATAACCAAAACAAGGTTTACAAACTCTAACACACTTACCCCTACCAGCAACTATTTGGTTATTGAAAAAATCTTTAGACTCAGATATTTTATCGGATGCGCTTAAAGTGAAGCGTTACAGTCAGCGTACCGTAGTCGGATGGAATAGGAAATCCGTGTTCGTCTCTTATATCTATTTCTATGGACTGAAGCGCTGAAAATAGCAGTGGTAGGTACATGGGTGGTGAAGAGTTTTTAATTTCAACACCTCCGTGAACGTGGTCACGCAAATGAAGCGATACTATACGTAGCAAGCTCGTGCGCATGCCACCTGTTACATAAGGCTGGCAAATGTTACTGTCAACCATGAGTACGGTTCGTAACCCATTTACAAGATTTGCTGGACAATTACCGGCAATGAAGTGTTCTTTATTACCTTTGCTAGAGAAAATTGGTACATTTTCCAAACCTAAAATTCTAAGTAATTTTTCCGATAGTGTAAACGTGTGCATATAAGTTGTACAATCTTCACCACATCGACATCTAGCTGTACATAGCCACCAGCTTAAATTTCAAAATATAAATGATTTTTCACATTCTTGAGATTATTTATTTTTTCTAAGAGACTTTTAATGTCACGATAAACACCAGGTTTAACTCGGGCAAACACCTCAGCCCTCTGTTGAGTCTCCTCTGTTTCTCGCAAAACATTCGCCACATCACGTTTGGCTGTTTTAACAGAAAACACACCTTTCCGCTCAACTATTGATAAACGCTGAAATGAATTTCCGTGAGTCCTACACACCAGTTCCATGAAGATAAATATTTTGTGATAATTGTGTTGTAAAATGTGTCGCCACAATGTGTGGAAAGACAAACTTGCTGCTATTGCTCGTTAATACCATGTAAAATTCATCATTTATTGTAAATTTTTTAAATCTTTAGCCGCTCTCCAAAAATATAATTTTTATAGATACCCCCTCCAACTGACCAAATATTGTTTTTTCGACCCCTTACCTCTGCTCTCCAAAACATCATCAATCCTCAACGCTTCGCTATCTAAATCCTTGCGCACTCTGATCAATTGTTCTTCGTAAAAATATCCGTCAATTTTTTCTTCATCAAGATCTGTCGAAGTATAGACGGGTAGTTGTTGTCTTGTGTCGACTCTCATAATTTTAAACAGCTCCAGAGTCCAGCCATCCTCGTATGCTTTCCTGAAGGCTGTCAATGCACGACTGACACGAACCAGATCACCAACGCTGTATTTAGCTACTCAAACGGCTGTTTTTTGCTGTGATGCAACGTCAAATTTCGACGTACCACGTAAGCATTATATAAATTGAGCTTAAAAGGGGGCATTTTTATGGCACTGTGCCACGACTCGTTGTAACACGTCACAATTTTTTGCAAAATATCCACATAACGTCTTGTGCGCAAATGAGTAAAGTATCGCCAGATTCGACCTTTGTAAGTTCGAGTAAAGCGTTTGGCAATGGCTTCCTTTATATCAGGATTTCTGACGACTTGATAGGTAATGTTTCTTTCTTAGCATCTCTTGCACCTCTTGACCGATAAACTCTTTACGTTTATCAGTCTGTAGGTAAATGGGATGTCTATCATCACATCGTGATAAAATTTTGTTTTATGCTACAGCGACGCTTTGACTGGTTTTGTCGAGAAGAGGCTCTGCCCAGGCAAACTTCGAAAGTGCATCAATGACAATAAGAATATAGCTGTGTCCATAATTGTAGGTTTTAAGTGATTTCAAATCTGCTTCCCACACTTCCAAAGGGCTGAAAACGTTGTAATGTCGACGAGAAAAATGATGCCTTACGAGTTTGTATAAAGTATGTGCATCCTGACTCTCCAGCCATTTAGCAATCGTATTTTTATCAAATTTTTTGGGTTACGCGCGTTTGAGTAGATGAGCACCAGCGTACGCTAATGATACAGAAAGATTATAGTAATAAAGCTATCGCCCGGCTTCAGCGTCTCCTTCTTCTTTTTTTCCTTCTTTCTCAATGCTCCTCCTCGTTCTCTTATAAAGCAGCTTTCTCTTTCTCTTTCGTTGTCTTTTAAATGTATTTCTAATGCGTTTCAAAAATTTATCGAACGCAATTTTGCTGATCATGCACAAAACAGTAATACTAGCTGCAGTTTTTTCATTACCATCCGCAGTATCCGACAGCATGCGTGAAGATGCTCGTTCAGCCAGAAGTCTGTCGGCTTTTATAGGATTCGTTATTTTTTCATTAGAATATAAAATATCATGCTCTAGACCGGCATTGTCAAGAGGATCTTTTTCTCTCTGACCATGTCTGAGACGGTCTTCGAGATGCGTGCCAGAGCCGCAGAGCTGGTAGCCTGGTAGATGCATTTCTAAGGGTACAACTGAAATCAATCGGTCTATAAAAGTACCAGTATTCTCCTCCTCCTCCTTTTTCTCCTGCCCCTCCTCCTTCTCCTCCTCCTCCTCCTTCTTCTCTTCCTCCTCCTTCTCCTCCTTCTTTTTCTCCTGCCCCTCCTGCTTCTCCTCTTCCTCCTCCTTCTCCTCCTCCTTTTTCTCCTGCCCCTCCTGCTTCTCCTCTTCCTCCATAATTTCCTTCCATGCTTTTACATACGGTTCCATCTTAGCTGTTCAGTGTGACTCTTTTTTGCAGAGGTTAATGACGTAGCCTCCAGCTCGCCACCAACTTTTTTACGTCGATTTCGTCATTATTGTCTGTACCCATTGTCGTTTCCATTTCTAATAATGTTGTCTCGTTTCGGCGTATTATACCCCCACTCTCATCCTTCTTCTCTTATTTTAGATGTAAGTAACGCTGCAAGATTTGTTGATATTGCCGAGATTTTTGGCGCTCATCCACCGTAGAATGTAAGATTTTACTCATTTCCTCGTCAAAGCGTGTCATGGCTATACTAGGCGTTTGGACACTGGATGGTGTTGTTTTGTGATTGGTACTTGCTACGTCATGCTGCTGCTGCCGCTGTTGCTCCAAGCACTCTTGCGATACTGAAATCATTTTTTTTGCATATTCCATGCCGATAGAACAGGTTTCACAATCAGCCGCAGTAAATATGCTGATTTTACCACCAATTTCCTTTTTACCTCCAAACTACCCGGTTTAGCAAGTTTTCGCAACAGTGGTGCAACTTTTCGCAACTGTCTCTTATAATACTTGCTGTGTGGAATATTTCCACGTAAAATGTTCAAAGCACACTTGCAAACGTACGTTATAAGTACGCTTTGCTTCGCATAATATGGCCTTGAGTTGAGAGAGTTCGATTTTACACAAATCATGTAATTGAGTCCAGTACTTTCCCGGAATTGGTCTGCTACCATTACGTGTTACCGACTCCATTACAATCGCATGACTGGTAAATTATTTTAGCGTGCACCAGCTTTTATGTTTGTCGAACAGAAAAATACAAGTACGAAATCTCACGTTTTCAGGCGTATCCTGTTTCAGATCTATGGAGAAATAGCCGTGTTGCTAAGCTGCGGCATCGAGATATGCCTCTTACAAAAAACGAGGCTCCTCGGGATATACTTAACAAGCCAGATCATTTATTTGCACCAGATCGCGCGGATTTTTTAATACCACGATGTAATTAGAGTTTAAAGAAATTTCTCGCTGACCTTGATGAAAGAGATTTTGCGAGATAAAGATGACGCTCAAGTTATTGTGATGAAACTCTTTGGTAAAGAGATTGACTACAGCTCTGCTGAATGATTCTCTCATCAGATTGTCGAGAATCAAGAGTTTTGCTCGTGGATCATTGGCATAGTCTTCGCTCTTTGGTAAACCCTCGTGAAATTCGATGCCCTCAGCCAACTCGAATTTTGTATCACTCATGCGATCAATGTGATGCAAAAAATTCTTCACAAATACTATTTTACCTTACGAGCCGGGTCCACAAATCATCAAAGTCCATGGGTGCACCCACCTGCAAACGTCCATGCTTCTGCTGCTGCTAAACTTCTATTACTAACCTTATTAAATCCTCCAACCACTGTACATATACGATCATTTGTAGTAATGAGCAAGAGTGGGGGGCGGCGGCGCGCGCGCGTGTGCAAGCAGTATCGTGCTGGCGCTAGCGAATCGTTCAACTGTTTAGCCATATAGCTGGCTGACGCTAGTATTATTCCGCTTTTTAACTATATGGCTGGAAGAGCCAAATAAGTATTAACCTCCTACTTATTATTGTTACTTCTCACCCCTACCACTACCACCACCGATACCACCATCATTTATAGTATAAAATTAAAAGTGTCGGTAAACGGTCAGTGATGGTTAGTCTTGAACAAGTGCTGCTATCGTGAGCAATAGCCAAGAAATGAAAAAGGTAATAATTTTTTATTGAAGAATTAATCAGATTTTTATTTTTGATTCTCAACAATTTTATAAAATAGAGAGTCTACAAAAAGTACAGTGAACGATGAATCAAACAAAAAAAATGCATTTTAAAGAGGGTAAGCCGCAAATTCATGTGATATGCGTATGGAACTATGCAAGTCGTACAGCGTGACGTTGAGAGTGAGAGCAAGCGGCTCGTGATAGAGAAAGATTCAGAATGAGGGTGGAAAGGATGCAGATTATTCTGGAATCTGTGCTTTTGAAAAAAATTGATGACTACTTAATTAATAAAAAATAAATTTCTTTTTTCGTTTTACATTTTGATAAAATATAAAATTTATTTCAAAATAGTTTGTGTTTAAATCCTCTCTATCCTATATTATATTTTTGCTTAAAAGATGATATATTTACAATAATTTATTTTTGATTAGATTTATAACTGTATGGATAGCTATGGCTCGCATATTTTACATTCAGGTCGTTTTACAACATCGTGAAACCATGTGCGTCTAATAGCGGCATAGTTTTCAAGAAGTGGCGGTATTTTACCAGTAATGAGATTTTGTATGGAATCAAAGTTTATTTTCTGACTCACCGATGAATTTAGCCTTATACCCTTGATTTTGCAAGCACATCTTTCAACGCCATCTGGTGTCAAATATTTACATCCATGAAATTTGGGCCCTCCAGAGACGAATGATGTGATGCTTGTGGCAAGACTATAACAGGCCGATTCGTCGGTCAAGTCACCCAAGAACGGCCCTGTTTTCGCAACGTACTCACCCACGCGAGTTACATACACAATATAATCAGTATCGTAATACAATGCACATTTACACAGCGGTTGCAATTCTTTGTAGAGTTTTAAACACGCCAAGGCTGTGGTTTAAGCGGATACGACAACGTTACATAATGGTGATGGCTCAACAGCCGATTCTTTGTTGTGCCAAATTACATAAATTTTTGTATCATTGATCTATAAAATTGAGTCCATCTTGGTCTCGGCACTGCAGAGTAATTCAAACAATCTCTGTGGATCATCCATCACTTCAGTCTTTGGCATATTCTCTCGTTGACCAAATTCACCCCACACTGAGTTTAAACAGAGTCTTGCTACAGATCTCAGACCAGCGTTATATTTTATTCGATTTTTGTCTAATTTTATGCCTTTTTGTTGCACAAACCTGACGCGTACGTTTTCTCAGCAAAAAATTTATCGATATAAATTGGAAATAGACCACCCTGATCCGTGGCATTGTGGTACTGAGTAATTTTATAAGACCACATTTCAAATATTTTCTAATGATACAGCCCATCTCAACAGCTTTTCTAAGCTCGTCAGCAACCCACGTACCGATAAAAACACGATCTACAGGATTTTCATGATCACAATCTGCGATATACATTGATTCAGCACATGTTCGACACAGTGGAAACAAAAGCTTATTATGTATTTTAACGGGTAGTGCAGCATGATATATATTTTGCGGTGGCAATACTTCGCATTTAATAAGACCTTCAACGTGACTTATATTATGTTTGTCCCACCAGAGAGCAACACTCATCTTCACCTACGTAAAGAGTTGGATGACCAATATAAATATAAGGGATATAAATATAAGAGATATCGACCGTATTTACAGATATATGGATATATTGAACACACGTCCACGTATTTTATTTCCTCACCCTCTTTTGTATCGTAAATTTTGACTGCATTACCCGTAGGACTACTGAAAAATGCTTCTTGAGGATTTAACGGTTCATGCTAATTTCGCATCTTATTATCGATATACACCTTTATACTTTCGTTCTGTGAGTACTCATGATCAAAATCACATTTCCACTTTTTGATTAGATGATAACCGTGGCTTCTTATCTTTTCGGATATTCATGAAGTTCTCTCGAAACGTTTGTCCATATTTTTATCGTTTACGAGGCGTGAGTCACGGTTCACTGTGTAACACCATACACAGTTATGCCAATAACACCTGTGGAATTGCAAAACAATTTTCGTACCGTTTTCAAGTTCGCAGTATACATTCACTAGAGGGCCCTAGGGAAGTCAGTTTCTCGAGCTCGGACAGTATGCCCAATTTGATGATTCAGCACATTTTCCATCTAACACAGCCACCGCATCGCCTTCGTAGACTGCTTGATTGCTTGTCTATAAACACTCTGAGGTATGATTCCTATAGTGTCTTTTTATAAAAAATTTTTTCTATGTACACGCATACAAGATGATGCGATCGTGGCGCACTCTACGAATGGATCTGTATTACCATATTCTATGAAGGTTTTGCGAAAGGCCAAACATGCTAATCGTAAAATTTTTACATCGTGTCTACAATATTTTATAATTTCATTTCTAAAATTAAATATGTAATTTTCATTTTTTTTTATTATACCACTGCATAAATTCTCGTCGCTCATCGACCTTCATCGAATCTGGTGAAAAAGACCACACACGTGGCATTTCTCCAACGTAATTTTGATTCTCTGGTGTGCTAAGCAAATGAAAAAATGTACCTCGATATTAGCAAGACCGTAAGCTTTTGGTAGTGCAGCTAAGCTCATGTGTAAATAATTTAAGCTGTCTATGAATTTAACGGTTGAAATTTCCATCATGATTATTTTTGATCCGCTTAAAATTACATCTAGCTTATCTTTGAGATTTGTACGTTCTTTCGAATGCTTGAGAGTAAATTGCGCATCAAAACCTTGTGCATTTTGGGTTATACAAATAATTTGCTCTAAACTTTTTTTTATTGCAAAGGCCAAATCAACTAGCTGTTTTACAGGGTCGATTTCAAACACGTATTCGCGTATACCACATATTCCGCAAGAATTTGTTATATTTTCATCATTCAAACAATAATACATACTTGTTGTACAACACACAAATTCGGTACGTGCAAACTAATTTTTTCACCATCAGTACTCGAGATAATTTCCGATTGTTGAGTCTCAAAATTATAAAATAAATAAAGAATATTCTTTTTATTAATTGCAAATCCTTTTTTGCTGATAAAGTATTGCATGTAACAAAAGTGTTTTATCGGCATTATGCCATAATATATTTTGCAAAATATCGTATTACAATTATGTGGGTCTTTATCGCACATTCGAACTGTTTTACTGCACAAACGACAAATTTTTATGCTCTCACATACCGACCGAAAATTATCAAAAGATTTTGATATTTTATGATTTTGTAGACAAATATTACCGTAAAAAATCTCAAGTGCATTGGATACATTTTATTTTGTCCTGATTTATATCGCAAGGGGGGCTCTGAAAACATTTACAACATTTTTGTAGGCATTTATGATTTTTTTGATGACTAGATTTCTTATTACAAGTTATGCAGTAGCAACGGCTGCCAGTTGTTGCAAGTAAATTTAAAATTTGTTGGTAATGACTAGAATTTTCATAATACATTATATTTAAGGTATGTCTAACTACATTACCAACATCGTGTACAAAACGTGCACCATCGTAAAGTGATTTATAGCCTCGAATAAAGTTTTGAAAAGAATAAACAACTATTGCAACTTCGAAAAGCGCATAATGTTCTTAGAATAATTTGATTGCTTCGATACCATAACCTGTTTCGGGTATCGTAACTCTCGCAACTTTCACAAGTTTCAACGCTTGCACTTTCTGATCTTGTGCTGTGTGGTGTTTTATTCTATTTTACCTGTCATAGTAAATACCACTGCGCATCTGACCACCTATAGCATATACATGAGCAGTGACTGGCAAGCGTGGAAAGCAAAGATTGTCCGTATTTTAAATATTTAGAATGGATTTCTTGAAAACTGATTCGCTAGTGAGTGATACCCGACCGCGTCCCTCTGATTTAGAAACAATGCTGACTTCCACCTTTAAAAAATCATCAATTTCAAAACTGTCATCACTCTGTGCTACACAAGCTAATAACTCGAGTAGATCTCTCGGTGAAAAATCACGAACCAGTCTAAGAGAAATATATAAAGAACCGTGAACAAATCGGTCAGAGTTTGTAGTTATGCCGATATAATCTGAAGGTCGCGTATTTTTACACACATGACGATATAAATCATTTATTGCTGCCTCAAACCACGTATACACATTCGAATCAGGTGGTGGAGGTAATATTGACACTGTTAATTGTCTACTTTGTAACTTAAATTGTCGGTAATATCGCAATGATTCTTCATGAATCGTAATGTGGTTCTAAGTAGTAGTATCATCTCCCTCTTGAAGATATTTGTCTACAATATAATATACTAAAACTACGTGAAAATGTGTAATTTATAAATTTACGCTTAAGGAGATGTAGAAAGGTCACCACCCCTGTATTCATAAATTTGGCTTATCTTTTTATTATATTGCAAAAATTAAGGAAAAAAATGCTTTAGCTTGTAGTATTCACCATATAGATTATTCAGGTAAATTTTCAAATCAATTCATTCATTAGTTTTTCAAAATTTTGGATTTTAATATTTATATATTAAAATTTTTAAATATTGTACAAGAAATCTAAAATTCTGAGAAACTAATAATTGAATTTATTTCAAATTTTAACCTAATAATCTATAAAGATGTATACATATAAAGATGTATGTACTATCAAGTACATATTACAAGCTAAAGCATTTATATTCTAAAAATTTTGCAATAAAATAAGAAGATAGAAAATATTTATGAGTATAGGTGTAATGTCCATTTTATATCTCCTTAAATCAACCTGTATTCACTGTATGGTGATTAAGACGAAATCATCGTGTTAAGTGTATTCTGCTTGTTATTATTAATCACCATTGATGACTGTCTCCCATCATCACCCATACCAAGAGCAACCAGGCATTGGTTTAAAAGGTGGTGGTGCTGCTGTATTATTATTTATTCTCTCCACCGCAACGTTTAGGGTAGTTTCAGAGACATTTATGACTTCTCTTACCTCTTCGGAAGGTGGTAGTAGCACAAGATCTCACCTATCAGACACATCTTCTTCTTCAGACAGAAGCCTTATCAACAGTTCATCCCCATTACTGTCCTCCATCATATTTTGCAGGCCTGTAAAATTTATGTGAAATCTGCTTAGTTGCACTATTTTTAACATAAAAGTCTTATCCCACGAAATTCTGTGATCATAAACAAAAAGTTTGTTGGTTATTAATTATTGATCCGAAACTGATATTTTCTTGCAAATCATGTTTTCAGATTTATTATTTTATTCACAACAAAAAAGTATTTCATAGCGAAATTCCACGATCGTAAAGAAAAAAGATACAAGCGTTTAAACAGTAACAGAAATTATAAATAAGTTACCTTTAATAACACGGTGATGTAACATAAAAAGCCTGACTTGTGACGCACCTTGCATCCCTCTGCTCTTAATGACCAGCAATGTTAAGTATTTTATTATCATTAAAAATACCTTGCTTAAACGTATGAGCTAAGGTACGTAATCCGCATAGTCCTAAGATAAATTTAATTTTTTTGAATAATCCATCATTAGAGCTAATGTCTAGACTTTTGCGCTATAAATAATTGTAAAATAATTTTATTTGTGGCTCCTGAACTAATGCTATATTTACAATATATATCAAGACTTTGAGGGAATTTTTTCTAACCATCTTACTTCGTGTTGATCTTCTCTGGAACGTTGAACTTTAACTGTTAATCAGACCTGTCAATCTTCTCGTATTTATAGTACGATTTTGACATAAATTCAAAAGTAGGGATGAGGGGTGACGAAGGGTTAGTATGTGCGCAACATTTAATATTCCAAGAGTCATCTTAATTTGATATTTAAATCCACCAACACATGTAAAATAATGTCAGTTTAGCGCGAATCGTGGACCGGTGTGCATGTAAGTACGTCAATTAATTCAATCATAGTATAAATCAGAATGCATATAATTCACCATCATTTCGCTTACGAGTAGGCGGGAATTTTTCCATGTAACGCGATCACACTTCGGCGTGTTCTATATCGTCCACCTAGCTAGTGTGTATCTTAAGTAAAGAGGCATTAATTACTCAACCTACATAATCAAGTCTAGGGGCCCACTACAAACACTTTAAAGTACTTATTTTCAAAAATTTAACAATAAATTGTTCATAATTATTTTTCTTCTTATTTTTAAGCAAAACACCCTCGAAATTCGGATTTAAGGGGGTCTAAATACAGAAAAAAAGCTTCGGTGTTTGAGGGGACATTAAAATGGCCACGGGATTCGTAATGGGCCCCTAGACTAATCATAGTGGTGACTATTGTATATGTTATTTATGTTATTATTTAAATAAATACATAAAATAATTTGTATATATTTACATATATTTTGCATATCATTAATACTTATTTGCATATATACATATATTTACATACATTTAGTATAAGTAGAATAACTGCATAACATTTTATATAAATTATAATAATGATATATATAGTTATTGTAAAAGATATGAATGTTATGCTCTTCTACTTTCTGCTATCCTGATACTCTTTATTATTTTTTCGTAATAATCTCTTGTTTCATCATTTGTATGTTATTTGCATATGGAAAACGCATTGCATGTTATTTGCATATAAATATTGTGTACGTAATGCACTTACTCATTACCACGTATACTTCTATGACATTGTAGATCATATTCAGTTTAATATGCTGAGGTCTTATTGAATTATATATATATATATATATATATATATATATATATATATATATATATATATATACTAGGGGGTACCCCCTGCTCGCCCTGCTCGCCAGCCCCCCAATTTGTGATGTACTTATTCTTGAATATTATAAAATTTAATGCCATAAATTCAAATGAGGTGTTAAAGTAATTATGCTCTAAAACATATCAAGTTTAACACAATTTGCAATGATTATTATGCAAATTGCATTAAATTATTGCATTATAGAATTCATATATAATAATGTATATATCCGAAAACTTTTCGAATGCTCTCGATTGAATCGAGCCCGAGATTGCAAGCTTGTTTAGATTCAAGCTATATCAAGCTTTAAACCAACTTATATACATCTCTCTCTTCCCCAACTTTTAACTTCTCGTTCTTCTCCCCTTTCCCAAAAAAAAAGAATCTATTCGAAACAAATTCAATACGCAGTACTATTCAGTCTAGTTTTCTTGTTTATAGAAATGTCAAATTTCTAACAAAAAAAATGCCTCATCTCTAAGGCGTACCCTGAGGCGTTGTAAGAGGAGGGGATGAAAAAACATTGAGACGTCTCTAAGGCGATGTATAAGGCGGGACAAGAGGCATACAAAAAAAATGCCTCATCTCTGAGGCGTACCCTGAGGCGTTGTAAGAGGAGGGGATGAGGAAGCACTGAGACGTCGGTAACTATTTTTACGTTATTTTTGAAAATTTTTAAAAATATCACTCTCACAAACTTGAGGCGTTTCTAGGAATTCCTAAGGCTTACCTGAGGCGTCTCTGAGGAGTCTTTGAGGAGACCTATGAGGTAATATGAGGCGACAAACGTTGAGGCGATGTTAGAGGCGGGTCGAGGAGGTGGGGAGGCTGGGGGAGCAGGGGGAGGCATCTCACAGAGGCTGAAAAAAAACCTATATTTACGTTGAAAAAATTTTAAAATGTGAGGCTGGGGGAGGAGGGGGGAGGACGCAAGAATGCTATTTTTTGAGGCTTACGTCTATATAATATAGGAAGATATATATATATATATATATATATATATATATATATATATATATATATATATATATATATATATATATGGGGTCGTACCCAAATGCCGTTGACAGTTTTTTGGGGGGAGGGGTCGATCAAAATCTACGAAAAGTAACGCTATGGGAGGGGGGGTTAGTTATTTACTACTACGTTGGCTATTTTTTTTTTATCGAAAAGATCATTGCATAAAATTAGCAATTTGAAGCAGATTTTTCATCCGAAAACTGCAAAGTCAAGCAGTTCCGCAGTCTGTCCACTAAAACACAGTATATTACTTTCTTTTACATGTACGCGGGCGCCGCCATACGGTGCAAAGCATAAGCCGTTTCTTTTAGCGAGTGAGCTGTCAAAACAAACGAAAAATTTTCAAGCCGATTGCAGCATTTATATTTGTGCCTGTTGAATCGTGTTCTATTTTTATAACGTATTTTAAAAGGTTCAGAGTTTTATGGTCTTTTTCGATAAAATTGAAGTGAAAAAGTTTATCGACGATTAATATATTTAATATCTTATAAATATTTATTATATGCAATGTTTAGAATTCTGTTGTTTTGTGAAAATGCTATTTTAATAAAATAAAAAACATAAAAATATGTTCAATATTTAAAAAGTAATTAATATAATTAAAATTTTTTTTAAAAGTTTAATAAAAAATAAAAAAGTTAGTTTACGTTACAGGGGGGGGGGGGTACTTTGATAGTTTACACATGTCACGGAAAGGGGACCGGGGGGTCGAAATATCGAAAAAATTGTCAACGGCATTTGGGTACGACCCCTATATATATATATATATATATATATATATATATATAATACTTAACTTGGGTGTATTAACAATGAATGTCAAAAACAACTAATCGCAAGAGGTAGAATAGTTATACTTCTTCTTATGTTTTGGGCTCCCGATACTTTTTATCATTTTTGTATCACTAATTCTCTATATTTATTGATTCGATACCTTGGTAATATAATGTAATGGAAATACATATATGGGTAAATCTTTCATAATGTTAAAATTTCACCTGCAACAAATTAAAAAAAAAATACAGGCACACGTATAAAACTAATTTTCTCTGAATGTTGACGTATTATAATGAAAGAAAAAAATCGTGTTACTCACTTTTAAGGGTAGTCTTTTTAACAAACATCAAAAGACAGATTTTTGAGTAAATTTTTCATAGTGTTAAAATTTACTTTCAATAAATTAAAAAAAATTGAAAACACATGTATCAAATTTATTTTTTTTAAATGTTGATATATTAAAATGATAATAAAAGAAAAAATCGCATTACTCACTTTTGAAGATAGCTTTTTTTAATATGAGACATTTAAATATATTCATTATTATCACACCCAGGTATAATATCTTACCTATCTCAGATCAGTTTTTTAAGTATTTTGGGCTATAATGGATCATTTTCCATTGAGCTTCTTCATTTTTACATGTTTAATATGTTACAGAAAATATTTAAATACGCAATTTACATTAATAATTACAAAATTCTTTGTAATAGAAGGGATGATTCAAGCGGTAAAAAAATCACCAAACAATAAAATACGTATTTTGGAAGTTAATTTGGAAGATATGGAAAAAATAGATAAATTAGCGAATGCCGATTTAAAATCAGCCCCTAAATCTCAAAAAAATTTTCAATTAGTTTGGAACAAAAATGATGCTACTGCTTTATATCTCAATGCTCTATCTTGCTTTGAGTGTATTGATGATTTGGTTTGCAAACATTATTCCTTATTATCCAAAGGATGGTATTTATATGCAGGCTGATTCCATTTCAAATCGAACAGTCAGTATACACTCAAGTCACCAATTACTGCGCTAATGGAGTATGTTATTCTACCCTAAAAATAAGGGTATACGTAGTTTTTTATTTTGCTGAAATATCAAAATTGCATCAGATATGCACTTTTGAAAATCGCATTCAAAAACTAAATGTTAAAACTGAAAATGTTGAGAATAACTTTAGAGAGCTATCGTTTTACCAATTTCCAATGAATTTTGATAAACCTTTTTTTATTTTATTTCGTTTTGAGCCCTCTTCAACTCCGTGCAAGAAATTAAAAAAAAAAACTAAAAAATGACTGAGATATATGCATTTTACCAAAAAATGCACTTTTTATGCACATGCATTTTTCTCGAAAAGGCCATTTTTTTTTTGCTGAAATTTTTTTTGCTGATAGAGGACCAAAATACCTATCTAATAGTACTTGTTTGATCCCGGGTTTTTTGGTTTGGAGCGAGAAAAAAATTCACAAATTTTGTTGGTGAAAAATGCTTGTATATACGTTCGGAAGTCTTAAGCAGTCTGCATTCAAACACTGTCGTATGCTTGGCTCATCATTTGTTTACATTTGTATGCATGAATATAGCATCAATAGTGATATATATATATATATATATATATATATATATATGTGTAAATTCGTAATATAAAAATAAATATTTAAACATGAAAAAAAAGAATTCTATTCGTGTATATCTATATTATGTATGTTTCGATGTACAAACAATAGGAGGCTAACTCGCGGACAAATACATCGCGTAACCAAAACAGCATATTAGAACTGTTATATAGAAGCTAGTTATTTTTACGGCTGCTTTGAAAGGTGCTTCTCGGGCTTGTGAAAAATTCAACAAAATTGTGAAATAACAATGTCCGAAATTTACTCTTCTAAAAGAATTTCATGTCCCGATTTTTTTCAAATGCATAAAAAGGTAGTTTATATGAGCAGTAATTCACGTTTTAGACCGTTGGAAGATTTAGCCATTAATTTGGCACAGCTTCATCCAGATTTAAATATATTGCCATCTACTAATGTATGTAAAAATTGCCATAAACACATATCAAAAATGATTTTAAGTGATCTTAAGTCTATATCTGAAAATGAAATCACTGAATTTTTTAGCGGAAGAGATGATGATTTTATTCCGAAGACACCCGAACGAATAGAGGAATTAAACGAGAGTATTAATTCAGTTTTACCTGAATGCATCTCACCCCTAAAAAGAAAAACTGCAATACCTGAAAATTTTAGAGGAAATTACGTATCTAAAAAGAAAAAATCCTTAATTTCAGCTTTTTCTGCTACTGTTGGAAGTAAATTAGAAGATGCGTATGGCATTTCAGTTGAATCAATAGAATCGGACGAAAATTCCACTGAAAACTATTGGAATGAATTTTTAGAAAATTTTAAATTGGCTTTAGAAAAATGCTCTTCTATTTCGGAGAAAATAAAACTTCTAACTCTACTACCTTCAAAATTAAGCAAAATAAAAGTTTGCTCACTATTCCCGAATATAAGCGAGTATATGATAAATAAATCAAGAAATCTCGTGAAAAATAAAGGAGTTTATTCGGAGCCAGATTTATATACTGGTCATCCTATTGATGAAAGCACAAAAAATATCGTTATGGAATATTTTTTAAATGATGATTTTAATTGTAGTAGACAAAGTCCAAATAAATCTGATGTCGTAACTGTTAAAATTAATAACACAAAAACTAAAAAAGTCAAACGGTTTCTGACTCGAAGCTTAAAAGAAACATATAGTCAATTAAGAAAAGAAAATCCAAACTTACAAATAGGAAAATCGAAATTCTATAGTCTAAGACCAAGTTTCGTCTTAACTAGCCCTGTGAAGGAAGCTTATCTTTGTGTACATTGCGAAAATTTTGAACTGTTTCTTACAAGTTTGATTCGTTTTAGAGGCGATAAGAATTCCGAATTAGATTCAATTCGTTCAGAAATAACTAACACAATGTTGTGTTCTGAACCATCTGATTCATGTTTCTTGCAAGAATGCAAAGATTGTCCCGGTGGTGCGGGTATCACATTAGAATTGTTAAAACTGAAACAAAATTGTGAAGATGAAATTACGTTTGCTTCGTGGGATAATGGTAATCTTATTAAACAAACAATAAGCTTAACAGTTTTTAAAGAAAAACTTTCAATCTGCGCATTGAAAGCAAGTACTCATATATACATAAAAAATATTCAACGTGAAGCTATAAAAAAAGAAAAAGAAGAAGGTAAAGCTGATCCTACTAAGTTAATCATCCACGTTGACTTTGCAGAAAATTGGTCTGTAATAAATAATAAAGCGGTTCAAGGAAATCATTGGGTAAATAACCAAATTTCTATTTTTACTGCAGTCTGTTACCAAGGAGAGATAACACAAAGTTTTGCGATAGTTAGTGACGACAAAAAGCATGATACTGCATATGCACTGCTAGCAATAAATAAAATTATCGATCTTATAAAAAAGAATTATTTAGTTACTAAAGTCACTATCATATCAGATGGAGCTCCAAGCCAATTTAAAAATCGTTTTCAACTACATGAATTCAAACATTGGTTTTATGAAATGAAATGGTTATTTTCTGCGACTGGTCATGGGAAAGGAGCCGTTGATGGAAAAGGTGGGCTTCTAAAGCATTATGCTACTTCACATAACTTGAAAAGAGTTCATGAAGAATCGATACAAAATGCTGACGATTTTATAAATTGGGTTCAAAGTTACACCAATGCAATAAAAATCATTTTACTACCAATAAATGAGATTGAAAGATTTAGAAAAAAGAAAAATATTGAATGGAGTGGGGTTTCTAAATATAATGGAATTCAAAAAAGTCATATGGGGTTAAAAAAACTTGGGGAATTAAAATCACATATATTTATTGGCAGGACAGCTATACATGCTCTAAATGAAGTGAAAAACAAGAAAAAAAAGCCAAGCGTCGTGAGACTACATTTAAAACTAAAAATAATAAGCGCAAAAATAAAAAAAAATAATTATCTATAATTATTTTTTTGACGCATCCCAACAGTGAGAGGCAAGGGGAACTCACTCTAAAAAAGCACCCCGAAGGGAACAGAATCCTTCTACGTCCACGTCGTTGTTCCTGGATAATGCTAAACGAAGGATAATATTTAAATGTCGACTGCTTAAGACTTCCGAACGTATATACAAGCATTTTTCACCAACAAAATTTGTGAATTTTTTTCTCGCTCCAAACCAAAAAACCCGGGATCAAACAAGTACTATTAGATAGGTATTTTGGTCTTCTATCAGCAAAAAAAAAAATGGCCTTTTCGAGAAAAATGCATGTGCATAAAAAGTGCATTTTTTGGTAAAATGCATATATCTCAGTCATTTTTTAGTTTTTCTTTTAAATTTCTTGCACGGAGTTGAAGAGGGCTCAAAACGAAATAAAATAAAAAAAGGTTTATCAAAATTCATTGGAAATTGGTAAAACGATAGCTCTTTAAAGTTATTCTCAACATTTTCAGTTTTAACATTTAGTTTTTGTATGCAATTTTCAAAAGTGCATATCTGATGCAATTTTGATATTTCAGCAAAATAAAAAAATACGTATACCCTTATTTTTAGGGTAGAATAACATACTCCATTAGCGCAGTAATTGGTGACTTGAGTGTATACTGACTGTTCGATTTGAAATGGAATCAGCCTGCATATAAATACCATCCTTTGGATAATAAGGAATAATGTTTGCAAACCAAATCATCAATACACTCAAAGCAAGATAGAGCATTGAGATATAAAGCAGTAGCATCGTTTTTGTTCCAAACTAATTGAAAATTTTTTTGAGATTTAGGGGCTGATTTTAAATCGGCATTCGCTAATTTATCTATTTTTTCCATATCTTTCAAAATAACTTCCAAAATACGTATTTTATTGTTTGGTGATTTTTTTACCGCTTGAATCATCCCTTCTACTGATAATACGTCATTTCCAAACAAGACAGCTTGATCAGATAGCCTTTTTACTGACCCACCAATGCCATAAGCACTACTTTTTCCATATCCTGGAGTCGTAAAGTTCCAGGTAGCTTTTTCTAGTTTTAATTTATTACAGTGATGCATAAATAGTTGAAAATTTGTACTGAGTAGTTGGGCTATCACTCTGAATATGCACAGTTTTTACAGATCCAACTACTGATTTTATTAAATCAAAAATGTGATTTAAATGAGCCCAAACTGCAGATGCATCATGCCTTAAGCATTCAGATACTGTACAGAAAGACATCCACTCTATTTTTTCACTTGAAATATTTTTATAATAAAAAATACCCGTATGTAAAGTCAGTTGTTTTTTGGAAGCCCCAAAATGTGCTGCTTGAATTTCACTCTCGTATTTGCATGTATAATTTTCTGAATAATCTATCGTCATAAAAACTTCACCATATTCTAAATTTAATTTTAGATCATGCAATGCTTGATATTGATGGCGCGTATCATAAATATGCCTTAGAAATATTGGGAACATTGCATTAAAAGCAACAATAATTTCTGAAACTTTACATATGATTTTTTCTTTTTGAGTTACTTTCACATCGTACATTTTATTTTTTGCACCAAGTCTACTTATATTTTTCGTAACCCACTGGTAGTAAAATGATTCGTCTACACAATTAACATTTTTTAATCGTTTATTTTTACATTTTATGCAGTCGCGATACATGCAGTCTATATTATTTGTGTCGCAAACAACAGATTTCATCAAACTCAATGTGTTTTTACATGTCAAAATTTTCAAATGTCTCAATTTCTCAAATAAAAAATTAAAGTTTGCGTGATATTTACATAAACACGTATCTCTTCCGGTATTCTTTTTTCGTAAAATCCAAAATGGTTTATATTTATAAAAAATTGCTTTAGATATTTTTAAATTTTCCTCTTTCAAAAATTTTTTGTATAAATTATCGCATGTATCGGAAAGATAGCGTTTCGTTTGAGTGACTTTACCTTTTCTTATAGTATCTTTTTTATTAGGTGAAACAGAGGAGTTTTCATCTTTTTCCAAAAAATTGAGTACTGTATTTCTTATTTTATCAGAAATTGCTTTTTTCACAATAATTTTACGTTTAACAACACGTTGATTATCATTACGATATTTATTTTGCATGTGATAGCTAACTAAATGTTTTGTTTTACCTATACATTTATTCTTTTTAATAATATTTCCCGAAAGTTGTTGTGCAAATTTGGCTTTATCTTGTTCGTTTGATAATAATTTTTTATTAACTTTTAATTGAGACTCTAATACTTCGCATTCAAAAAGTCTTTGCCGAATTGCTAATTTTCCTCTTTTTTCAATGTTTTTAATTTTATCTTCAATACTTTCAGAGGCTGGTCTTTTTGCACGCTTTTCTCTATAATACTTAGTTTTCCATACTTGTGCTTTTTTCTTGAAAAAGTCAACTTTTTTATTGAGTCGAATAATTTCTCTTCGTAATCTAGTTTCCCTTCTGCGTACTAACTTTAATGATTTTGATAATTTCTGATTTGTTTCAATTTTTATTATATCTCTATTATTATCTACAATTGATGAAGAACTTGAAGGACTTATGTCAGATTGATCAACCGAAACATTTTCATGAAAAGAATCATTGATTGGATTACAATTAGTGGAATTAGTATTGTTTGAGTCAGCAAATGAATTAGTAGGTAATGAAAAATCATGATTGGTAAAATATTCCTGAGGTCCACTGTTGTCGTTATTTTTTTTAATTTTCTTGGAGTTACTGCCCTTTTGTTTATCAATTTCAGTGCTTACCTTTCGCTTATGAGTGGTAGATATGGCACTTTGTTTATTTTTTACTTGTTTGATGTTACAGCTTCTTTGTTTCCTGATGCCGCTAATAGTGGTCAATTTAACGTCACTCACAAACAAATCATGCGAAGAATTACTATTAAATACATTAAAATATCAACTTTCCTGCATATAATTAGAAAAATTAACATACAAAATAAGATTCAAAATACATACCTTTTATCAGATGCTTTTATTTTTTTTCAATGCCTTTATTTCGAACATCAATCAACCTCAACCTCTCTTTCTCATATTTTTCATTTTCGCGTATTCTTTTCTCTCGTATCTTATCTCTTTTTAATTCATTTTTTTGCTTTTTGGATAGGTCACTCATTTTTTCCAACTAATAAAACTTTAAAAAAATTTATATATTAGTGATTGTAAACTAATTGAAATGAGAAAAAAAATTATAAAATAAGAATTTTATTCCAAATAAAATTATTGAAACTAATATTATTTATTGTGAATTTCATTTTTCTTTTTTATATGATTATATGGAAAAAGTATTGCAAAAATGTGAAAAATTATATTGGTTTCATGATTACCCTACATTTAAATATACTTGCTTACACAGCACTCTTGTCCGATCGCTGGATAGAATAATACATTACTATAAGAGTGAGTATGTTTTTCGGTAAGAGAATGTTAACTTTGTTTAAATGATGTGCCCTTAACAAGAGTATCATGTCAACATTACATTTAGCTTTGGATTTAAAGTTTTCATCGTAAATATATCACTGATATTACCTTTGAAAATTTTAGTGTGAATAATAAACGCATCGTTTTACGTTCAATTATCCTAAACTTTTCAGAATAGTCTTTTTTATAATATTGGATTCAATTGGACATTGTAGCATGTAATTCGTAGCATTATGAATAATAGAAAAATCACGGTTATATAAACAAAATCTCGAAATTAGAAAATCGGTTTTTAAATCTAGAAATTTCAGTGATGATTCAACTCAACGTTCTAGGTGTAAGCTATTAAATACATGCTAAAACTGAGCTTTTTAAAGTTTAAAACATTGATAGAAACTAGGTAATCGATGTAAATTTGAAAAATTTAATAGCCGGGAAAAATTCAATGATTTCCAGAATACTCGAAATAATACTTCAAAAGCAACTTAAAGATTACATTGAGTATTATAAAATAGTAAATTACAAAGTTCACAACAGAGAAAAGGTGAATCAAAGCTTAGGTTTTCATATTAGTGGATAAAAACCTATTTTCAAAAGTGAGTCACGTTTTTTAAGTATAATTTCAAACGAACAAAGAACTTTATCTACACTAGGCACACGTTCCTAATAAAAAAATTTCTCTTTGTGATTCTAAATATTACCTTTTGATGTAGTTTAAAATGTCACCGCTGAATAGTCTTTTTTACAGCATCGTATTTTCCAGAAAAAGGTAAAATATATAAATTTTTGGTAACATTTTAATAACCTTTCAGAAAGTACTTTTGTTAACAGGCACACACCCATGCTCTTGATTTTTCGAAAGTATGTGTATAGATAAAGCTTTGGTGTAAATTTCAAATCAAAAAAGCAGTAGTCATTTTTTTTATAGCGATAATTTATCATTTTACATGGCCTGGTAACATTTAAATTTCAAAAAAAAAACCTCTTTTCCCCATCCGCCATAAAATGACACGTCTAATTATCATTAAAAATATAACAAAATTAGTTTCTATAAGAATCCGACAGATGTCTGGTGGACAAGTAGTAATAAAGTTGTTGATGGACGAGACGCTCAAGAACCTTGGACATGAATGACGACAAGGAAATGGGTCGTATATCACTCATAGTGCGCGGAGAAGAGACCTTGTTGATAGTGGCAATCAACGAGATCTTCCAACATGAGGGAAACACACACTCACGAAACGAATCATTATAGATACGACATAGCAGGGGCCCAATAACTGGAAATGCCCCACAGATAATAGACTTTGGGACCGCATCAGATCCACTAGTCTGAGAAGTAGAATGACATATTGTCATCTTGACCTCCTCCAACGTCACCTCATTAAACCTCAATAAAGGCTTATAAGGCTCATCTACATCTATAGTTTTCACATACTCAGAAACAGAAGGGGCAAGTGGATCAAATGCAATCCCACCAAAGTATCGATTAAGCTCTATTATAGGAAATGAATGTTGCGAATGATTATCAATAGAACATATACCAAGGTTCTTGAGCTCTCTCCAGATCTGTCGCGAGTCCGTAATACCCGATAGTCTGTCATAGTAATATAACAGTTCGGCTGATTTAACGAACTCATGTGCCTTGTCTTGAGCAGTTCTATAGTATATTAAGTCAGTATACAGTCGCGTACATTTGTAGTGTCTATAAAGTCGATCACTCTCATTAATCATGCGACGATGTTCAGAGGTGATTCACGGACAATGAGCCCTACCCTGCCTGACCTTCCTGACATGTACAAATCGTACAATTGCCTCATTGCGATGGTTGTAAAGACATTCAAGGCGAGCAGAAAGAGAGGAATCATCGTTAGATATATCACACCTTGAAGAACGAAAATACTGAAGGAGTGCAACATCATCAACAGACTTATAATCCAGAAAGGTAAAGTCTTTAAGCATAGGTTTAGAGAGAGAAAGAGAGGACTTAACAGTCGCAGCTATGAAATTGTGGCCGTCAATGAATGATACATCAGTCTTCCAGAAGTCGAGTACAATGTCGTTGGCATCGACAAGCCACAAATCAAGCCAGGTGCCCGAAGAATAAGTATGATGAGTTGGGTCATAAGGAACCCAGAAAAGTGCATTCTTAGTAATTAGACCTTTAAGAAACTTAAAGTCATCAGAATCGACGCACAAGTTAGTGTTGAAATCACCAAGGATGATCTTTAAACTATAATTGTGCATACATGGTGTTAAATCAGGTATTAATTTCTGTTTGTTAAGAAGGAAGCATGAGGCGGCCTGTAGACTACACTGACTAAAATAGGTGAAGCCAAGTCCAGAGAATTAATCTCGTATAACAGATATTTGGGAAGACCAGGCTTACCACTCTAATTACCAGAGAAAGAACAAGAGCTTCGCGAAGTAATAGTGTTGTGAATATATAAAGCAACACCGTCGCCTCTTGTGTTACAATCCTCCCTGTGAAGCACGTAGTCATCAAGCTCTATCAGAGAGTCACCAGTAATCTGGCCCAGCTTGGTCTCAGTTACAGCAATAACATGGAAGTAGGAGCGAGAAACCAGAAAAAGTCTTATCATCTTAATGTGTGCTCTAATAGAGTTAGCATTGAAATGACAAACTCTGAGATCGTTTCTTACAGTGAAATGATTATTAATGAGTGATGAAGCAGGGTTATTAGTAGAGAGTGATGTATTAGAGAGAAGTGGAGGAGAGAGTGGACTTACCTCAGTACTAGAAGCTACGGTGCTGGGCTGACGCCAACCAGCATCACCTTGGCTAAACAGGCATCTAGGTCCTCGAGAGAAGCAGCTTGTATAGAAGCATCCTTATTTCTTCTTCTCACGAAAATTCTTTTCTTTACGAATGAAAGAAAATTCAGTCTCTTGTTCTTCGCTTTTGTAAGTACTTTCAACTTTAGCTGATGCATTGAGGGATGAAGGAATTCGTTGATGTTCATTAACGAAGGAGAAAGGGCAGTGACGCATTTAGCTTCATAAAGAAGATTCTCATCAACCTGAGAAGTATGAAGTCTTCTTGCTTTAATCTCAGTAGCTATGACCCCACCTGCAAGTGCAGTCATAGCTGCTAAGATTCTTCATTGTTACAAGTAGTGGCACAGTTAAGTAGCGGCAATTACGCTGCTGTGTAGATGGGGACATCAATTTAGATGAAGTCCCAGCAGGAATAACCGCAGTAGTATAAGAAGTTAAGGTGATAGAGTCAGGAACGTAACGTCTTAGTGGCCGAACAGAAGCTATGTCCTCAACTGAGAAACTAGCATCCAAAGTAGAAAATATAGCAGATACACCTACCTTAAGATTAGAAAATTCCGATAGCACAAGATCACCCAGTACGAAATCAGAAGCCCTTTCAATACGAAGCTGCTGTACTTTCAAAGCATCACATCGCTGTGATAGAGTTTTAAGATGATCCATATTAATAGCAGAGTCTGTTCCAGATATTGTTGTATTGGCAGTAGTAGCAAGCACACCCTTAAGCACAAACTTAACAAGTCTGGCTTCATTCTCAGTAATTTGCTTGTCACATGCAGTAGAAAGCGCACTAACTCTCAACACAAAAACAAAAAATTTGCGAGATAGCACAGTAAGCAGACTGCTCACATTGGAAACAGAGGATTCGATTGAGTCCAATTTATCCAGCTTACCCATCTTCTCAAGCATCGTAGTAAGAATATCATTAAATCGCTGCATATCCCTTTAAATAAATTAGAATGAATTATCAAAATTTAAGAAATCCAGGAAGACAAATTGTAGCGCTCAAAGAAACAGTAGTAATGTAGTATTAAATATGCAAGTGGAGTAGCAGTATAATAGATGTGCTATGAAGTTGTTGGTCCGTCAGTAACTTAGTAATTTTATGACCCGAGCCTCATTCGACGGTTTAATGTTGATTGCATCATTTTTTAAGAAGTTAGACAATTCTTGCGTCATTTCCCAGAAGGTGACCTTGGGGTTTGTTCATAGGTTTCCGTGACATTCGAGTGACCTCCGTTGAAATCTGAAACCTTTGTTAACATTAAAAAACGGTCCGTTGGTTCTTGGAATCAACGTTTCCATGGTATACAGCTTTTCTCTGAACGAGCTTAACAATTGTTGTTATGATTAAATAATTACCATTGTTATAATCATTAAATTATCATAATCTAATTATTGTAAATATCCTGTTATACTTATGAACCTATGTCCATTGATAATTTCAATAAACAAGTAAATAAATAAATAAATTAATAAATTAATAAATTAATAAATTAATAAATAAATAAATTAATAAATAAATAAATAAATAAAGGATCATTATTGCTATTAATATTATTATTAATCATTTTAACGATCAGTTGTATCGTTTCTCTTTTCGATATTTCATGATTAATATTAATTACGTGATTTTATTTCGTTATTGCTGCGTTTTTATTTTTAGGGTCCATATTTTACTTAGTTTATATTATTTGTGTCCGATTCTGCATATCGAGACGCCCATCTATCACGTCGTCATCGTCGTCGTCGTCCTCGTCATCGTTATCATCATCATCATCATCATCATCGTCATCATCATCATCATCATCATCATTAATATTATTATTATTATTATTATATTATATATTATATATTATTAATATAATTGATAAATTTCTATTTAACAATCTAACTTTTTATTTACAATAAAAAGTTTTGAGTTAGGTTCAATTACAAATTAAAAAACTCAAAAATTTTTAAAATAAATGTCGTTTTTGAAATATTGTTTTTTACTTTCTAGATTAATTTATTTATAAAAGTGCATATTTTTAATTGTTTAAAATAAAGTTCAAGTTTAATTTTTGTTTAAAAAAATGATAATCTTACTATGATTACAACAAACATAGACGTTAACGGCTGTTTATCGAATGGTTTTATAGGTAAATTAGTATACATTGAATACGATGGGAATAATGAAATTAATAGAGTTTGGTTAGAATTTGTCGAAGATAAAGTTTCAAAAAAATAAGGTTAAAAAGTGCAGTGGAGAGGGATTCATTGAATCTAATCAGGACATCTGTGTCGATCGAAAGGAGAAATTGTAGTATACCATTAAATAGGAGCAAAACAATTACTGTGAAAGGAAGTCACATCCGATTGCAGCAATTGCATTGAGCATTCATAAATTACAGAGTGAGTCTTTTAAAGAGATTTTTTATGAAAATGAAAATATTCTCATTCATTAGTTTACGTGTCATTATCGAGAGTAACTAGTATTGGAGGATCATGTATAACAACTTCTGAAAATGATCAAACTGTATTCAAATTCCAACATGGATACAAAAATTATTCCTCAAATAAAGATTTAATAAACGGATTCAAACTATTAGCAGAAAATAAACTGTAAATTGTTGTGAAAAACATTAAAGACTTTGTAACAAACAGATGAAATGAAAAGTGTCCCTAATTTCCATTGCGTATACTGAATATACTTCCGACGAACAAAGTGATAATAATGCTTTGTAAATAATTCGATGATTGTATATAAATTGCATGTTGGAGCTGCTGAAATTGATTTATGCCTTTTTTATTTTAGTGATATCTTTTTAAATTCAGAATTTAAACGAATATAATGACTTGTCCACACTAAAACTATGTTAAGAGCAGGCCGGATTCGCTGTCCTTGTCTAATTGGCATTTTTGTTATTTACTCAAGTATTAATCGGTGTATCTGCAAATTGAAGGTTAAGCGCAATAGATATTATTATTACAAATATTTATGCACAAGAAAAAAAAAATCTATCGCTTTGTTTTTGAGAAAAGTAAGGAACGCGAAAATATTATAAACATAATCTTTTACTTCGGCGTTCCTTACTTTTCTCAAAAACAAATCGATAGATTTTTTTTTTCTTGTGCATAGATATTCATAATAATAATATCTATTGCGATCAACCTTTATTTTGAAGATACACCGATTAACACTTGAGTAAATAACAAACAACTCAATTGTTACTCGGTCGGTATCAGGTTCTACTCCGGCCTGCCGTTAATACAATCATTTTTCTTAAAATAAAAATTCATTTGGACTTGTTATTTTTTTATGAACTTGGATTAGAAATTAGATGTGAAGCTTGTCAAACCTAACTTCAAAATATTCTACATTGAAAGTTTGTCTACATCTTTTTATGTATAATATTTTGGTGGGTCTCTCAAGTTCTCCGCACTTAAGTTGAATCTTAAAAATTTTTTATTGAATTAAAAAAACACGATTACACGCACTGTTTACTCATATAATTGGATTGGAAATATTATTAGAAGGGGGGCAGCTTCGTCATATCCAGAAAACTTTGTACATAACTAACATATCAATGCAGTAAATCTTATTATACAAAAATTGTGGAATTCAAATTATTTTATTATTCATACTACTTAAGGTATATAAAAAAACAACAGTGCCGTCTAGGGACGCCTGAAAGAAGCGAAACTTTATATTATAAAGCGTAGAAACTGAGCGTTAAAAGAATAATGAAAATAAGACGAAAGAGAAATAGTACATTACCCTACTAGTGAGCAAAATAGGTCATTCCCTCACGAACAAAAAAGACGAGTGGATGACCTATTTTGTCACGAGTGGGGTATAGAATTTTCCCCAATAAGGTAAGCGGAATCCGATTTTGGTGCCTGTTTTGAGTGAGCAAAATATTACATTTCCCGCTTGGTAAGGGAATGTGGTATTTTGCTCACTCAAAACAGGCACCGAAAATCGGTTTTCGCTCACCACGTTGGGAAAAAAAAATTAGGACTTAAGAAAAGAAAAAACAAAAAAAGGCTTAAGAGCAGGCTAGAGCAGATTTGATACCGACCGAGAATCGAAAATCCGTTGTTTCATTTTTTCCTACTATACGTAATGGAATGCATTAAAATTTTAAATACATTTCCGAAATGTATTTCTCTAATGCGCTTGCTAAAAATAATTGAAGAAAATTTTAAATAGTTAAAAATTTTATACTACAGCTGTTTATCAAACTCTATATAGTAACTTACTTTCCGTTTAAAATGTGATGAATTTTATGAAAAAAACATTTATTATACAATCATGGATGTATGAAAAATTGCGCTTGATAACAATTTCTTTTGAAAACCGTAAAATTATTTTATTTATAATAAAATAACTTTTTCAATCATCGGTCGGTAATCAGAACTGCTCTGGCCTACTCTTAAGGGATGAAAAGAATAAGGATTTGAGAAAATAAAGAAAATAATGAATATTTGAGAAGATGAAAGAAATACATTTAAAATAAAAGACACGCCTGAAAACGCAAGGCTACAGTGGAGCTCTCTTCAAATTAGCTTAGAGAGCTTCGCTGCGTTATTGGGGGTGTCTTTTATTTTGAATGTATTTTTTTTTGTTCTCCCAAGTATTTATATTTTTTTATTTTCTCAAATTTTTATTTTTTTTATTCGTATATTTCTAACGTTTAGTTTCTACGCTTTGTACTATGAAGCTGCGCTTCATAAAATAATAGTGAAAGATATTCACTTAGTAAAAATATGATATATATATATATTAAATATATATATATATTAATATATATATATTTATTATTATATATTATATAATTATTATTATATAATTATAATTAAATAAATATATAATATTTTTAATATATATATATATTAAAAATATGATATATATATAAAATATTATATATATATATATATATATATATATATTAGGGTGTCCCTTATTTACCAATGTTTTTTTTTTCGTTGTGCCGCCCCCTGGATCTTTAATTTATGCTAAAAAATGAAGATTTTACTCGGAAAAAGTGAGAAAAAGACGTTTTAAACCGTGCCTATTTCGCAAAACGAGATTTTAGTCCACGTATACGCGTTATACTTAATCTAACGTATTTCATTTCTCTACTATGTTTAAAAAGAGCTTTAAACAGTTCAACTATTACATTTTTTCATGTAAAATTTGGCATAGAATTCGAATTTTTACTCATTTTAAATCAAAACGTACATATAGTAAGGTAAGAGACACTTTTACATCAGTTAAGGTCAGTTTTTTTAATGATTATTTGTTTTTTATTAATAATGAATGTTATTTATGATTTGTCCGATTATTTTGAGTAATAATCCCGGTTTATAAATATTGTGATTACCCAAATATGAAAATGATTGCGCTTCACCTGCATCTTTGATTCTCGATAAAATCATAATTGTACATCTTTTTATTTTTTTGTAAATCGAAAATGAGTTTTGGGTGCTGGAATAAGTTTCGAATTGATTCAATCGGTAGTTATTGTCTTTATATTGGTTTTGATCATAACAATGAATTGCGCGTCTTTTGAGCTTTAAGATTATATTATCATTAGCAGTGTGTCCAATTAAGGCCCGAATTTATAGTCAACACTTGGCACTCAGCACTCAGTTTACATGTAACAAACATCATTCTATCTTATTCTACTTCCATAAGAAAAATAAGGATAGAATGATGTTTGTTACATGTAAACTGAGTGCTGAGTGCCAAGTGTCGACTATAAATTCGGGCCTAAGAAATTATAACTTTAATAATATTTTAATTTTTTTATGACAACCGTAACGAAAATCCATCACGCGCTTGCGCAAGCGCGTGCCGTCATTCGGTCAAAAGATTAAAAAAATCATACCGCATTAATTTAACTAAAGGCTATCACAAGATTGAGTTAATGGACAAATGTTAAAGAAAATAGTGATTCGTTCTCGCAAATTTAAAGGAAAATAATAATTAAATAATGTTATCAAGACTTATCACCGCTCTCATTTTAGCTAATATCAATTACAATGTAGTTCATATTGTCTTTAAAATGTTGAGAAAAAATAAGAAATATACTTCTTAAAAACCTCCCACATCTATTGGAACCAGAGCAAATTGTCAATCGTACGAAATATAAAAGAAATATACTTTTTGCATATAGATTTATCATATACTTTATGATCACGATTATCGATAAGGGTGAAATTAGATGGAGCGGAAAATAGACGACGGAACGTCACATAACATTCATTCCGTCGCCTTGTTTTCCGTCAAATTTTTTCCCTATGTTCACATGGCGCAGAATGTAGCTGAAAAATTGTTAAAAATAGCATACAAATGTATCCGCGAATTTTAAATTAACAACAAAAATGTTTAAAAAGTTGGAAATAATCACCTATTGTTATTGTAATGAGATTCTTTTTTTATAAAAATAAAATATAGTTTGTTATTATAACCAAATATTTCAATTAACATCATTATTTTTTAATTACAAAATTGCTAATCAACGTCACAGAACTTCTATTCCGCTCCATGTGAATATAGGGAAACAAATTTGACGGGATAATAGAAGCGTCACAGACTTTTTGAAATTGTTTAAACAAATAGTTAACTAAAATAGAATTTAAAAGTTTGATTGAAATTAAAAGTACAGCTATGGAAAGCAAATTAAAAATATTACGTGAGGTTATTGAAGCACTAATAATTTTTTTAAACAAAATAAAAATTTATGTCTATTACGTCGTCTTTACTCCCTTGGCGGAATACAAAGATGCGGAATTGAGGTTCTGTGACGTTCCGTCGCCTATTTTCCGCTCCATCTGATTTCACCCTAAGATCTGATAACGTTAATTAGATTATTAAAATGTTTCTAAATATGTAAAAACGGTTTAATAATGCAAAAATTTTTAATAAATTAATTAAAAACTTGAATACATCGAAGGTAGGGGAAATCGGGGTAAATCGGACCCCCGGGGAAATCGGACCGGCATCACTTTATGTAAAAATATAGTAAATTTTTATTTGACCAATAAGATTTTAATATTGTTACATTGAATTACTTTTATTGCTAAAGTTTTTTTATGTAGTTTTAATCTTCTAATATTTACGTATATTCATATAAAGTAATGCTGGTCTGGTTTGTCCCATGGGTCCAATTTACCCCGGTTACCCCTAATATTATAAAAAAAATATTATCATACGCTTAAACCAACTATTGTAAACAAAAATTGTTTTTGAAAACAATCTTAGAAATTTCATAATGTACAAAATATGTTAATTTATAATTGTTGTGAATTTTTATGTCTATTTTTTGAAAATTATTACTCAAAATAATCAGGCAAATCATAAATAACTTTCATTATTAATCAAAAAAGCAAAAAATAATTTTAAAAACTGACCTTAATTAATGCAAAAGTGTCTCTTACCTTCATATGTACGTTTTGATCTAAAATAAGTAAAACTTCGTTCTTATGCCAAATTTTACATAAAAAAATCTAATAGTTGAACTGTTTAAAGCTCTTTTTTAACATAGTAGAGGAATGAAATACGTTAGATTGAGTATAATGCGTATACGTGGACTAAAATCTCGTTTTGCAAAATAGGCACGGTTTAAAACGTCTTTTTCCGAGTAGAATCTTCATTTTTTAGCATAAATTAAAGATCTAGGGGGCGGCACAACGAAAAAAAAAACATTGGTAAATAAGGGACACCCTAATATATATATATAATATTGATCAATATTTTTACTTAGTGAATATCTTTCACGGGACATTTCACACTAAATAGAAGAGCAAAAAAATAAAAATCGCTGAGACTCTTAAAATATATTCTTTTTGTTACCCAAAATATGTGAGAAAATTTTTAGGGATCTAGATTGAAAGGATCAAAAGCCATAGATCCTTGCAATTAGAAAATTTTTTAATATTTTGGAAAAGCGCCCAACTTTATCATACTTTTTTTTTGAAAACCCTGATATTTTAGAGAAAAATTTAGAATATTTTAGTTGTAAATGAGGAGGAGAGTTTGCATGATTTTTTACGGACCTTAACTTTGAAGTTTTTTGATTGGTTCTGATATGTATTACATGGTGATTGAAATTACTCAATGTTTGCCAGTTTAGAAATTGTTTCTAGAGGGCTTATTTTCCTCCATTTTATATTAACTTTTATGTAAATTTTGGGTCTTGGTGGTCGGAGCCATCAATAAGGAGTTATGACAGCTTAAAATATATATTATGAAGCATGATTCATTTTTCTTAAAGAAATATGAGCAAACTCATGCAAACTCTCCTCCTTATTTACAACAAAAAGTGCTTTTATGAGATTCTCTCTAAAACATCAGGATTCAAAAAATAAATAATAAAGTTAAGACTTTTTCAAAAAATTTAAAAAATATTCAATTTTTAAGGATCTATAGCTCTTGATCCTTTCAATCTAGATCTTTGAAAATTTTCTTTCATATTTTGGGTAACAAGAAGAATTTATTCTTTAAGAGTTCAAGTAATTTTTATTTTTTTGCCCTTCCAGTTGGTATGAAATATCCCATATGCATCAAACGATTATTTTTATTAAGTTTTCATTTAAACCTGGTGATCATTATTTTAAATTAGTAATTCTTTTTAACAAATATATAAAAATGGTATTTTATAGCTTGATTATATCGTTGGCTCTAGCGAATAGTAGCACCTGTAATTTCTCGGCGCGAAGACTAGCACATTTGAAAACGCTCTTATGTTAATTAAAGGGGGTTTGACGAGCTCGCCGCGAAGACTAGCACTTTTTACGACTTTTTTGTGAAATGTGCTACTCTTCGTTAGAACCGACGATATATAAACAGTCAATTATGTAAAAAAATATTTACAACCAGTTTTAATTGTAGAATTGTAATTTTTAATCCTATTTGCTAATATCTAAAAATTTATAATAAAATAATATGAGAAAAGAACTTTTTAAAACAAAACTCTAAAAACTTTTCCGTTCTTACATTTAAGAATTTTGTTTTACAAATTCCAATATGTTTTATTTGATATATCACATAGGAATAAGTTATCGATTGAAGGAACTCTAATTTCTCACCCTTCCCATTGTACCGCCTTTGTAAAGATCCAGATCGGCTTCTAATGCTTTGCGTGGAAATGATGGTAACTTCATTAATTCTTCATGCAAGAAAACTACTCTTTGAACAACCATATCCACATTTTTCAATATAGCCCAAGTTAACAGTACCTTGCCTATCTCAACAAATTTATGTACTAATTCTTGTTGTTGCAACGCATTAAAGGCATCTTCTGGTTTCATGTGCACTAGTTCCAACTGTGGATATTGCGATCGTTTGAAGAAATAATAGTCACGCACATATGACGATGGATTATGCGTTTGACCTACGAATTTTGAATATTGGTTCCTCAATTAATAAGAGTATTTTTGCTTAACACTATTCATAATAAGAAATTGTCTTACGGGTTTTATAATCAACAAGAAAATATTCTTTTTGTTTTAATTCTTCAATACCAAAGAAATCAAGTGATTCTCGAAGGATTTGACAAAATTGCGTATCCTCTTGAACAGGAAATTGAGAAGGTATACCACCAGCATCTGGGTCTTGAGGTCCATGAACAATTATTTTTTTAGCTGAGGGAACATTTGCTGTTAATAAAATTGAAGCATCACATTGTTCCTTTCTTAAAATTTGCTTTAAATCTTTAAACATAATCCCATGAACACTGTGTACAACCTAAAGCCAAAATTAAAAAAAATATATAATCGGATTTCTTCCTTAAACATAGAATATTTTCAACATACTAAAATATACATAAATATTATTAGTTTCTTACCATCCAGAGAATCGATAATGCTGTTCCTATTAATTTCTGACCATTTTCATGAGGGGAACGAACATAAAACATTACGTAACCAATAATATAATTATAAAGTGCAAAAGCAGCTTGTTGTGGTAGCTTTGGGACGAATCTTATCAAATGGCGTAGAATTTTAAACAACAAATTTTGTTTATCCCTTGTTAATCGCTCCAAAACGTATCTTAGAAATAAAGCACTGTCTTCAACTAAACAGTTCCAAATAACCTGCAAATATATCAATTTCTATATGTATATATATTCCTATATTTTTTGGGTCTTATATTTTTTTAAGTCCAATATGTTTTTGGGCCTTTTTTTAAGACATATTTCTTCGGGTTCTTGATTTTTTGGGTCCTTTATTTTTTGGTTCCTATATTATTTTGAAGCTAATTTTTTTGGCCCTTTTTTCTTGGTCCTATATTTTATTGGACTTCATCGATATATAATGATATTGCTTTTATATAGGATAACAACGTCACATTGGCCAAAAGATCACATAACCGATCTTATTAACACACATATATGAGCATATCTCCACAATTTTCAATCGTTTTGTGATATTTTTAAAAAGTAATTTTACAGCTGTTAGTAGGTTACCGAATGATGCACACTATTTAAACTAGGTTGACACTATTTGTACAATCCGAAATTCTATTCATGTAAAAATTTACGTTTTATAGAAATATCTAATCTACCGTTGGTGGCACATTTACTAAATACATAAAAAATAGAATAATCGGATTGTACAAGAGGTGTAAACCTAGTTTTAATAGCGTGCATCATTCGTTACCTATGAACAGCTGTAAAATGATCGTCCACTAAGTAGGTTAAAAGTTGTGGAGATATGCTCATATATATATATATATATATATATATATATATATATATATATATATATATACTAGGGGCAAGCGCTCCAGCCCCCATCTTGCTTTTATAACTTTAAAAAAATATCCTAGAATTTGCAATTTTTTTTATAAATTCAATTAAAATACTGAATAATTTTAATCATTCAAAAGTTTTCTTCAGGTAAATCTTCGACGATCTTTTAATGAATCTAATCATCTACACGAATTTCTAAAAATGTATTTGCAGAGAAAATAACTATTATTTTTATACGTAGATTATAAAATAAAAAGAATACCCACGTTGACTGTAACATAATTATTTAAAAAATACTTTTATTAGTCAATAGATCTATCAATCAAATGTTGTTTTTCTCGTTCTTTTTATCGATGTTTTAATGTTTTTCATTTAAAAATTTTTTTTCATTGACTTTTCAATGTAAACAGTATTTAATTTCTTCTAGATAAACATATTAATATTAATTGTTTCTATAACAAAATTAATAATACATGTAAATTATGTCATAAAATTTCCAAACATTGGAAACATTATTTAAGGGAATTTAATAAGGTATATGATTTATACATAGCTACCGACATTGCAGTTCCTTCAAAAAATGTTTTAAATATCTTTCTATTACTGCCTTCTATTTTTACTAATAGAAAGCCTAATATGAAGAAATTTCGAGAAATTTTTCAATAAAGATTTAATTAGAAAACTTTAGTGTTGGGATTTTTTTACAAAATTAATTAAAAATTAAATTAAATTTTTTTAACAGTGGGCTAAAAATACCACTTTTGCTCCCGGCACGCAAAACGAAAAGTGCTAATTTTAGCCTCACTGTTAAAAAAAATCATATATGCACTACGGAAGGTAAAATTGACAACCCATAGCACGAGTTTGCCACCCTCGGCTTTGCCTCGGGTGTCAATTCACTCGTGCTATGGCCTGTCCTTTATTTTACCTCCCTAGGTGCATAATATACTATTATAAAGACTATATGTAAGTGTTTGATTCTGATTTTGATTTAACAAAATTTAAATTTAATCATTGATTATTAAACTTCAATTTCGTTTTTTAAAAATGATATTTTCAACTATATACTTTGAATAAAATCATAAAATTAATAATTTTTTTATATGATCAAACTTCACGATGATTACAGGATAATAAGTTTATTGTAAAAAATATATTATTACCTATTTTTTATCTATTACAGGACCACAAACCCCCGAAAAAATTGACCATGATAAACTCGACCGTCCTATAGGTATTTTGGGTCGCTGAATCCAAATCCGTTGATTATTTGTCTCTCTCTCAAAGCGTAAACCTACAAATGCATGAATCCCCAAACTACAACCTCATAACCTAAAATTCAAATCCCATTCTACATACCACAAACCCCATATCTCCAAGTCCACGATTCCTAAACCCTACACCCATGGACTCTGAACCTACAAATACTCAACCCACAGACTTTTGACCTATCACTTCTAAATCCTGAACCCCCACAAACCCTAAACTCACAAACCCCAAACCCATAAATCGAAAGCCTAAAAATTCGTCAACCCTCAAACAATAACCACTTAACCCAAAATAAAAATCTCAAAATATAAAAACCACAAACCCTACACCTTTAAACCCACAAATCCTAAATCTTACACCTATGGACTCTAAGTCCACAAACATTTAACCTGAAAACCCATAAACCCCAACCTCAAAGGTCACGGACTTTAAATCCATCACCCTTAAACCCATAAACCCTATAAACCTGGATCCTGAACCTGCAAACCCTTAATAAACTACAACCTCAAAACCTACGAATCCTATTCTCACCATCCCTGAACCCAAAAAATCTATACCCACAAACCATGACCCCTTAACCCAAAAATTCAAAACTAAAAATCCACTAGCCACAATCTCTTAATCCCTAAACCCACAATGTCTATACTTACAAATGCTAAACCACCATTCGCCAACCTCAAAAATTACGTACCACTAAGCTTAAACTCACAGACTTCGATGTCAAAGCCCACAAACCACAAAACCTACACCAACAAACCCAAAACTCACAGTTTTTAAGCTCAGATTTATCATTTTCTTCTTCACGCTCCTTTGTAACTTTTATTTCTAACTCTTTTGATACCTATCATTTTGATTTCCATAAACCGCAGATCAAGAAGCTTTAGATCTACACAAATTATGTTTATCATACTCCCTTTTTTTCTGTTCTCTTTCCTTTTTTCTTGCCTTCCGCGCCCTTATGGTCATTATAAATGATAAATCTGAAAACTCTAAGTACGAATAAACGATATAATTCTTTATTTCTTTCTTTGCCTCTTCCTTACTTCTCATCCTGTTTATTGTAAGATTTTTGTATCTAGTATTTTGAAATTGAGTAGGTTCATTCGTTTAAAGATGTTGGTACCAAAAAGGACTCATTGATGGAACTTTCTTAAATTTTGACCATACATTTATGACAATATTGTTTATAGATAGTTAAAATTTAAGATGACTCAGTGTCACCGTTTTCGAGTTACAAATATATATTCAAACTTCGACATTTTAACACGTAAGCCCTATACCGGCACATAAAAATATTATATTTATTTGTAATTTCTCTAAAACGCATCGCTATAACTCTGTATAACAAACATTATGTTAAACCGTTCTTAAGAAGAGGCCAAACTATCTGTCTTTGTCTAATAGTGTTTTCCATTATTTATATAAACACCATTGGCTGTAACACGAAAAAAATGGTAGCCCCCGCTAGATATTAGTATAACAGTTAAATTTTATAATAAGAACGAAATAATTTAATTATTTAGTTTTTGAATAATATGAGATCTACCAAAAAAGATAGATTATATTTTAGATTTTTAGTAGGTCTCATATTATTCAAAAACTACGTGATAAAATTATTTTGTTCATATTATAAAATTGATCCATTATACTTGTATCTAGCGGGGGCTGCCATTTTTTAGTGTTTATATAAATAATGAAAAACACAATTAGACCAGGACAGATACTTCGGCCTACTCTTAAGAGCAGGCCGAACTATCTGTCCTTGTCTAATAGTGTTTTTCATCATTTATATAAACACCATTGGCTGTAACACTAAAAAAATGGCAGCCCCCGCTAGATACAAGTATAATGGATACATTTTATAATAAGAACAAAATAATTTTATCACGTGGTTTTTGAATAATGTGAGACCTACTAGGAATCTAAATTATAACCTATCTTTTTTGGTAGGTCTCATATCATTCAAAAACTAGATAATTAAATTATCATGTTCTTATTATAAAATTTAACTATTTTACTAATACCTAGCGGAGGATACCATTTTCTTCATGTTACAGTCAATGGTGTTTATCAGGATTGGTTTCTGAAGGGCTCTACGCTCACAGTTCATGACTGAAGAACACATGGCGCCGCGTAGTGGCTTTATGAGAAAACTACATTCATGTATAATTATTACATTCGTGGACTTAAATGCAAACAAAATTGTTACATTACTGTGAGAGATTATTAATACTCTCGATGAATTTGATAATAATCATCAAGTCAACGCTGAACGCCTTTGTCAATTGATAACCGAATCCTTTACATCTAGAAATATTCCAATGAATAATTTATGCGCTTTTTGTTCTGATGGCTGCAGTACCATGATGGGTCGAAATAATTCTGTTGCGTCACGTTTTCGACAAGATTATCCGGGTATAATTATAGTGCAATGCCCAAGCCATTCAGTCCATTTATGCGGGGAAAATGCAATGAAAGAATTATCAAGTGATATTGTATCAACGTATTCAAATAAACATTCATTTTTTAGTCGATCGCCTCAACGTTAGCATACTCTAATGGAGTTTCAAGTGCACTTGGACGCTGAGATTCAAAAAATTCTGAGACCATCGAGTACTCGTTGGCTATCTCTAGAAGCTTGTGTCGCAAGATTAATTGAACAATGGGATCCTTTAACCCTTTATTTCACTGATGCTTATCTTGTACAAAACATTGCATCAGCTTGCCCTATCTTAGACTTTTTAAATTCAAAAACTAGTAAATGTTTTTTATTATTTCTAAATTTTATTTTACACAAAACTAATATTGTAAATAAATTTTTTCAACGTAAAGATATAATATTACATAAAATCAAATCAGTTTTAAGCATGCTTTGTAAATAGATAGCTACGCTATTTTTTAATCGGAATTATGTATTTCAAAATTCACCTGTTGATATTGCTCATATGAGTATAGATCAATTCATTGGCTTAGAAAATTTAAATTTAGGGCATGCAGTAAATAATTTTATCAATGTTCCTGATACTCCAGAATTCAACGCAAATCATAAAGCCGTAATAAAAAATAGCTGCCTAAATTGTTTGAGAAGTTCATGTACTCAAATAAGAAATAGATTTAATAATTTACATAGTAATTGTTACGATGTATTCGAGTGTGTTAGCCCCGGAAATGCGCTTTCAACAGATTATCATGAAAACAATCTTGACTGTATTGTAGAAATTGTGCCCCACATAGCATGAAATAAAACAGTGAAACATTTCAAAATCTTTCAGTGAAAGATTTCTTAGAAATATTTCATACATATTGTTGAAATATTTCGTAGCAAGATATAACGAACGATTAAAAAATCTTTCAATGAAATCTTTCAGCAATATTACAGTAATATTATATTGAAATATTTCATGAAATCTCGATGAAATATTACAAATAATATTTCATAAATCTTTCAACAATATTTCTCTGCAAGATTATTGGTTTACTTATATTACAATAAAAGATTGCTGAAAGCTTTTAAAGAAAGTTTTCACGAAACATGATTGAAAGATTTATGAAAGATTTCTCACAGGCGTTCTCCTAGCTGTACCTCGAAAACTTCACGCAATCTTTCATAAATCTTTTATGCAACATTGCAAGGAAATATATTAACGATCGTACAGAGAAGGCTTCACGGAATATTTCATAAATCTTTCAACAATATTTCACTGCAAGATTTTTGGTTTACTTAGACTGCGATGAAAGATTATTGGAAGCTTTCATTGAAATCTTTCAGGAAACATGTTTGAAAGATTTATGCAAGATTTCTCCCATACGTTTTCCCTACTGTACCTCGAAACCTTCACGCAATCTTTTATAAATCTTTAATATAATATTACAACGAAACGTAGTAGCAATGTCACAAAGAAGGTTTCACGGAATATTTCATGAAATCTTTCAACAATATTTCTCTGCAAGATTTATGGTTTACTTAGACTGCGATGAAAGATTGTTGGAAGCTTTCATCGAAATCTTTCAGGAAACATAATTGAAAGATTTATGAAAGATTGCTCCTAAGCGTTCTCCATGCTGTTCCCAAAAATCTTGACGCAATATTTCATAAATATTTCATGTAATATTGCAAGGAAATATAGTAGTAATCCCTCAAAGAAAGCTTCATGGAATATTTTATAAAATTTTTCAACAATATTTCTCTGCGAGATTTTTTGTTTACTTAGACTACAACGAAAGATTGTTGGAAGCTTTCATAGAAATTTTTAAGGAAACCTGTTTGAAAGATTTATAAAAGATTTCTCTCCAGTGTTCTCCATGCTTCAGCCAAAAACCTTCACACTATCTTTCATAAATCTTACATGAAAGATTTTTAAAACTGTGGTAATTTTGCAATGAAAAATTGTAGAAATCTTTTATAAATATTTTGTTGAAATATTACCGTCAATGTTGCTAAAATCTTTCATAAATCTTTCATGAAAGATTTTTGTAACTCTGACAATCTTGCAATGAAAGATTGCAAAAATATTTCATAAATATTTTCTTGAAATATTACTGTAAATGTTGCTGAAATCTTTCATAAATCTTTCATGAAAGATTTTTAAAACTGTGATAATCTTACAATGAAAGATTGTGGAAATCTTTATTAAATATTTTCTTGAAATATTACCGTAAATATTGCTGAAATCTTTCATAAATATTTCATGAAAGATTTTTGTAACTCTGATAATCTTGCAATGAAAGATTGTAGGAATATTTAATAAATATTTTCTTGAAATATTACTGTAAATATTGCTGAAATCTATCATAAATGTTTCATGAAAGATTTTTAAAACTGTGATAATCTTACAATGAAAGATTGTGAAAACCTTTAATGAATATTTTCTTGAAATATTACCGTAAATAATGCTGAAATCTTTCATAAATCTTTCATAAAAGATTTTTAAAACAGTGATAATCTTGCAATGAAAAATTGTGAAAATCTTTAATAAATATTTTCTTGAAATATTACCGTAAATATTGCTGAAATCTTTCATAAATATTCCATGAAAGATTTTTGTAACTCTGATAATCTTGCAATGAAAGATTGTAGAAATATTTTAGAAATATTTTCCCGAAATATTACTGTTGATATTGCTGAAATCTTTCATAAAACTTTCATGAAATATTTTTATGATAGTTACAATATTGCAATGAAAGATTTATTTGATTGCTTAAATCTGGCCATGATATATTGTGTAAATATTTATTCGAAATGATTTAGGAATATTGTTAAAATATTTCAGAAATCTTTCAACGAAATATTTTTAGGAGTTATTTTTCTGCAACGATTGAGTTTCCTAATCATGCCGATAGGAGGACGCGCGTTCAAAGTGCGTTTTGTCCCCAAGTGGTAAGAGGATAGCTGACTTATTATATAAGGCAAAAGCTCTGATTAGTGCATACGTGCTCAGCGCTTATCTTATCCAATACAAATGCGACTTTATAAGTGAATGTAAAATTATGTATGCGGATATGTATTTCATGTAGAAGTATAATGTATCAAAATATAATATAGTATTATGTAAATAAAAACTATAAGTGAATATATGTGTGTGTGTGTGTGTGTGTATGTGTATGTGTGTGTGTGTGTGTGTGTATGTGTATGTGTGTGTGTATGTGTATGTTATATCGATATCACCGAAAGATTGTAAAAATGAAAGATTTCTATGACGTTAATAATCTTGCAATGAAAGATTTTAGAAATCTTTCAAAAAGATTCCCTTGGAATATTACTTTAAATATTGCTAAAATCTTTCATAAATCTTTCATGAAAGATTTATTTGATTGTTTAAATATTACTTCGAAATATTGCATAAATGTTTCCTAAATATTTATTTGAAATATTTTAGAAAATCATGTTAAAATCTTTCAGAAAACTTTCATTGAAATATTTGTTTGCAGTCTCTCAGGTGGACATAGCGGGCTTTCAACAACATTTCCGTTTAAAACTTTTCACAAAAGGCTAATGAAAGATTTCATCGATATGTACAGTAAATATATTTCTGAAAGAAAGGAGAAATATTTCATAAATCTTTCATGAAAGATTTCTATACTGGTGATAATCTTGCAACGAAATATGGCATCAATTTTTCAGAAAGATTTTCTTGAAATGTTGCCGTAAATATTGCTGAAATCTTTCATAAATCTTTCATGAAAGATTTATTTGATTGTTTAAATATTGCTTTTATTATTGAAATATTTTAGAAAATCTTGTTGAAATCTTTCAAAAAGCTTTCATTGAAATATTTATTTGCAGTCCCTCAGGCGGACATAGCGGGCTTTCAACAATCTTTCATCGAAAGATGTTTGAAATCTTTCATTCTTTCCTTGCAAATATTTCTGAAAGCTTTTATAAATATTTCATGCTATGTGGGGCGAGTATTTGCAGGCTGTATTGAAAATAAGAATGGAAAAAATAATATTGTCAATTTATGGAATGAATTGATATTTATTGATGATTTACCAGCTTATTTAAGAGATCCAGATATAGAAATAAGTTCTTTTTATTTCGGTCTTTAAAATTATACAAATCCAGCTGGCGAACATTCACTTCGTTCACTGGAGTTATTCATTCTGAATATTTTGACAATACCCCACAGTAATACACAAATGTTGAACCTAAACGAATGTGGAATAGAGTTAAATTAACAAAAACTGCTATTCGTAATAAGCTGCATCTAATCAGGAGAGGCTATGAGCTTCGGGTCACAGATCTTGATGAAACTTTATGATATGTTTTCAGGTACCAAAATATAATTAAAGCTAGAGCGGTACGGTTTAACGCTTCGAAAAACTGAAATTATAGACGTTTCTAGTCTAATCATCTAAATTCTGAAGGACAGTGATTTTTGGTACTTTCTTGCTGCTTAACTTTGAACAAACATATCTCTAGTTCTAATTATTATTTCTCAATTCTCAAAACGGCAAATTAAAGCTTTCTTTTTCTACTTTTATTTTAGTTTCTGTTAACTTATTAAAGACATTTCTAGACTGAATTATTTACACTTCAATTAGGAGCATTTTTTTACATTTTTCTTAAAATAAGACTAGAAACGTCTATAATTTCAGTTTTTCGAAGCGTTAAACCGTACCGCTGTGGCTTTAATCATATTTTGGTACCTAAAAACATATCCTGAAGTTCCATCAAGATCTGTGACCCGAAGCTCATAGCCTCTTCTGGTAAGTACAGTAAATGCACTACTGCAAACAAATCAATGCATCAAGAATTCTGGAAATTGCACGAGCTTTGAATTAACAGAATTAATGTTGAATTTATCAACAGAGCCTGTAAATAATGCTGATGATATTGATGTATCTTGACAAAGAGAGATAGTTCGGTCTCTTCTTGAGAAATTTTAATGCGAAGTTAGAAGACTTTCCGTTTACACTGAGTATAGACATATAGAGGGAAAGAGACAGAGCACATGCTAAGTGTGCATATATCATTGTGTATAGTATATACCAAAATGCCTCGCTCGCGCGCACTGCTATACATGCACTGCAGTGTATACTTTTGGTCAGAAACTTTTGTATCATATGATGCTTTATTAAAATCCTTAATACTACGTAAAGGCAATGATTTTTCACAAGGTTATGGGCATTTAAAAAAAGAGGTTTTTTTAATTTTTCGATCATAACTCTGACTGTATCTGTCGAAATTGGTTCTTTTTTTTTAAATTAAAGCTGAAAACTCTAGCTTTTTGAATATGTTATTCTAAACCCTTGTTAGTGAGACTGATAAAAAATAAACGCATGAATAAACAACACGAATAAACGTGGAAAACTATTATACATTGAACAAGCATACGCACTCATGTATAAAAGTGTTATTCTATTATTTGGCACTTGTCAACGCATAACAGATTTTACACAAAATTATTACAAAAATTTATCTGAGTTTTAATAAAATTAAAAATCAGATTCATACTGATTGCATCACCGCTGGCATTAGCATTACCCAGGATGTACCGTGTCTATAACCTCCAGTTGACCGTGACCATACTCTTTGGACTACAGATTGACTGACTCCAAACTATCGAGAACAAAAGCGTAGACTGAAGTTTTGTTGCAGAAGAATAACAATTTGTGCTGCAGTTGCTTCCGAGACTTGGCGTGGCCTGTTTACAATAGTTTTGAATTTTCATACAAAAATGTGTTATAATAAATTTAAATATTTGAAATCTATTAGCTTTAATCATTAGGTAATAAATAGTAATCAATATTTCAAAAATAGGAAAATCAAATTTAATGTCAACAATATTTAGGTATTGGCTGATTCCATTTCAAATCGAACAGTCAGTATACACTCAAGTCACCAATTACTGCGCTAATGGAGTATGTTATTCTACCCTAAAAATAAGGGTATACGTATTTTTTTATTTTGCTGAAATATCAAAATTGCATCAGATATGCACTTTTGAAAATTGCATACAAAAACTAAATGTTAAAACTGAAAATATTGAGAATAACTTTAGAGAGCTATCGTTTTACTAATTTCCAATGAATTTTGATAAACCTTTTTTTATTTTATTTCGTTTTGAGCCCTCTTCAACTCCGTGCAAGAAATTTAAAAAAAAAACTAAAAAATGACTGAGATATATGCATTTTACCAAAAAATGCACTTTTTATGCACATGCATTTTTCTCGAAAAGGCCATTTTTTTTTTGCTGAAATTTTTTTTGCTGATAGAGGACCAAAATACCTATCTAATAGTACTTGTTTGATCCCGGGTTTTTTGGTTTGAAGCGAGAAAAAAATTCACAAATTTTGTTGGTGAAAAATGCTTGTATATACGTTCGGAAGTCTTAAGCAGTCTGCATTCAAACACTGTCGTATGCTTGGCTCATCATTTGTTTACATTTGTATGCATGAATATAGCAATGTGCGATAATTAATTCCTTAATTATTTTGTTAAGTCCTGGCTTTCACCAGGACTAAATTAAAATAGATAGAATAGATAGATGAGATGAGATGAGTTATACTTTTCTCAATAACTGTTGAACACAGTTTTATTTAAATTTGAAATAATTGATCTTTTTATTAGAAAATTAAGAAAATATATATTTTATAAAGATTTAAAAGTTACATAGTACGACAGAATGCTTAGATCTTACACTTCTGACAGTATAAGATCGAATAAATATAGAATCCATGTTAGATGTTACATAGTCAAACATCTAAAAGATAATGAGAAAGCTGAGATGGATTCACGCTCTTTTATACTATTTCATAAACCTTCTATGAAGTTCTATTCAGGAAATAGAATGTTGCATGACTTTATTTTATATATTTGCAAAGGAAACATTTAATTAAGATAAATATATTTGTAGAAGAAACATTCTATTTCCTTTACATTACAAAAGACTATTTTTAATAATTTATTTTATTATTTATTAATTAAAAAAGCTAATTTTTCATATTTTAATTTATATCTTTAAATAGAATAATCATTTTTATGCATGTTATAGGAATATAATGTTCTATTTATATATACACAATTATTATAACAAGTTACATTTTTTGTTATTAACAATCAAATATTGATAATACTTTTTTTATTAAAGGAAATAGAACATTCTATTTCTATAATCATTTTACTATGTCTATATATACAGATATTTTGAGTTATCTTCGTTACCGGCCTTGATCGGTAACTTTAGGTCCGTACTTATATTTTTAACGTTATTTAAATTTATTATAACCAGAAATTATTCTATGTTTTAAATAATATAGACTTATTTATGACATATTCATGATGAATTTAATAATTACATCCAAAATTGATATGAGCCGTTACATAGCCCTTTAGATAGAATTGAAAATTTTTAGCTTCTCAATTTCTTTTCTCAATTAAAATACCATTTAATTGAGAAAAGAAATTTTCAATTCTATCTCTGAAATGTTTCTCAATTACACCAAACGCCATATGATTGATTGCTTATATTTATTATTATAATAAATATCAACTTTAAATCAAAATAAGCTTAATTCGTAAATATAAACATTTAATCATATTTACAAACAAATATGATTTTTATTCTCAATCTTCATTTTATAAATTTAATAACTATATTATAATAGTTTCTTATCAATTTCTATTAATTTAAATTTTTTTATAATTTGAACATCCAAGAAACTTTTATAATTCAAATATAATTTAAACTATTTTCTTTTCAAATAAATGGGCAAATGAGTGTTTAAAATTACTTAATTTTATCGATATTCAAACTACTCTAAAATGTTTATAGCTTCCCACTAAAAAGTGAAATTTAATTTCTATCTTTTGATATAAGTAAACAATCAAATAAACATTCAATCACATTTTCTAATAATTATTTGCCTAAATTATTAATAAAGAATTTTTGATAATTAAGCTAAGCCCTCTCACAGCTTCTTTCTTAAGATGAAATTTCTTTTGTATATTAACCGTAGTTTTTACTATTATAATAAAGTTTATTTCAAATCATTAAAAAAGAAAACTACTATTTTTTATTTACCAGGAGAGTGTCTGAGTTGCGGGTCACAGATCTTGATGCAACTTCGGTATAAGTATTAAGGTACCAAAATATGAGTAAAGCCACAGTGGTACGGTCTAACGCTTCGAAAAAGTGAAGTTATGGACGATTATAGTCTTATTTTCAGAAAAATATGAAAAAAGAACTCCTAATTGAAGTGTAAATAATTCTGTCTAAAAATGTCTTTAATAAATCCACAATAAATAAAATAAAAGCAGAGAAAGCAGACTTTAATTTGCTAGTTTCCAAATCAAAAAATAATAATTAGAACTAAAGTTATGCTTGTTTAAAATTAAGCATCAAAAGAGTACTAAAAATCACCATCCTTCAAAATTTAGACTATTTTTGGTACTCTCTTACTGCTCAACTTTGAACAAGCATAACTTTAATTCTAATTATTATTTTTTAATTCGGAAACCAGCAAATTAAAGCTTGCTTTCTCTGCTTTCATTTTAGTTATTGTGGATTTATTAAAGACATTTCTAGACATAATTATTTACACTTCAATAAGGAGTTCTTTTTTCATATTTTTCCGAAAATAAGACTATAATCGTCCATAACTTCAGTTTTTCGAAGCATTAGACCGTACCGCTGTGGCTTTACTCATATTTTGGTACCTAAATACTTATCCTGAAGTTTTATCAAGATCTGTGACCTGCAACTCAGACACTCTCCTGGTTAGATAAAATTGAACAGTAAAATTAAGTAAATACTAATTTTAATTATCCATATTAAATTTATATCAATTAGTCTAAAAATTACTAAAGATCTTCTTTCTTCTCTCTTCTTTTTTCCATATTTATCTATGTATTATAATTTCCAATAAAGCTATTTGATTTCTTTCTTACTTTTCTATATGCTAGAAAAAGCTTCTTTATTCGGGGTCTTGGTCCCTCTAAGGATAGTACATGACTTGAAAGTTGTACTTCCTTTAATACAAAACTAGATTTTCTAAAATTTAATCTTAAATTGTGCTTTTCTAATCTTTTGAACAATCCTCCTAAAGTCTCCAAGTGTTGTTCAAAACTTTGAGATATGCACAATAAACTATCAACAAAAGCTATTACTGAATGGCGTAAATCACCAATAACTAAGTCCAGATCCCTTATAAGAGCTGCACTGCTTGTAGATGTATCGAAAGGCACAACATTGAACTCATATACTTCATTATTTACCATGAAAGCAGTGTATTGTTTGCTGTTTTTTCAGGTAAATCAATTTGCCAAAAACTACTTATTAAATGAAAGTTTGACATATATTTTATGTCTTGGCATCTTTGAAATATTTCCTCGATTCCAGCTGGCGTTTCATAAACTTTAATGAACTTTTCATTAAATTTTTTAGCATCTAGACACAATTGAACAGAGCTATCTTTATTAACTACAATAACCAATGGGTTGATGTAAGGACTCGTTGATCTTCTAATAATATTTAATTCAAGAATTTTTTGGGTTTCTTTGTCTACCTTTTCCTTATAATTAATAGGAATAAAAATTTTTTTATCGTCCTTGAGCTGCAATTCATGCTCATCAATATCTAGCAAACCTAATTTTTTATTAAATATTCCACAATATTGAAATATTAACATAATTAACTTTTGTTTTTGTTCATCTGTAAGGTTTTCATTTGGAAGTATTTTTTGTTCGATCTCTTCATACATTAAATAGTACTTAGGATCATTTAAATTTTTATTGTTTGGTTTTGAGACACTTTCACTGTACTTAATACTCAAACTTTGATATTCATTCTGTTCAAGAATGATATCAATATAAGGAATAATTTCCTTTTTATTTCGATTAATTATACATATTTTTTCATGTACAGTATCTAAAATCATTCTTAAGCCTTTTTGTACATCGTAGCGAATTATGCATTCTCTCACTAGCTTTGGTACTACGATGAGAATGGCATTAAATTTAATACTAGCCACCTTAACAGATAACATAACTTGCTTAATTATTTTTGTTGATTTTAAACCAGTTGCACCCTTAATAACTTTTTCTGCTAAAGGTAAAGTTGGACGATCATTAAAAATATGAGAATTATTCTTGTAGAACTCTTCTAAAATACAGGTCACCTCACTGCCTGAGTCTATTAATGCTTGAATTTTGATGCCTTCTACCTCTGAACATTTCTTTCTTATGATGTTGACACCGTCAGGTTAAATATCATATAAGAGTTTGCTACGATGATCACTAAATATAGTGTTAACCTCAAAACTTTCTCTTTTATCAGTTGCATTTTGCTGATTTATTTTGCTTTTTCCTAGATCCGAGTTACAAAATGCAACTACTGTCCATTTCCCGATTTTGATGTACCTGTTTCTGGAAATAAGCTCGTAACATCTACATCTTGTTCATATCTTCTACAAGTTTCATTAATAATGTCTTGTTGACTTGATGATTTTTGCTTTGGGTTTAAACCTTTTGGTTTATTCCTTTGTTGCACTCTTATTTCATTTACCTCATGTGCATCATAAGGCTTTTGGTTATATCCATTCTTATTATAATCCTTATTATAATAATTTGGATTTCTGTTTAAATGGCTTTTATTCTTTCCCGTAGAATATTGCTCATTTTCTTGATCTTGATCATCAAAATCAAATTCAGATAGAAGTGCAAAGAATGCAGTTTTATCTTTAATACGTTGCACACGTATTGCACTTCAAATTCCTCTCTCAAAATGACTGCTTAATTGAGTAACTAGCAAAAAATACCTCGCTTCTAACGTCGCTCGGTTGAATTTTCATATATTATATTATTATGTATAAATTAGCTAATTTTAAAATAAAAAAAAATCGACGCAACTTATGAATTGCGATATTGTAGTTTTGTACTAAATTAAATTTTTCTATTTTTATAAAAAAGATTAATTAAAGTTACAATGTGCATAAAAATTGTTTAAATACAAATTATATCATGATGAATTAAGAATTTTTTCTACTAAATTGCATTTGAATCAATGAAAAAAATATAATAGGAATTTTTTTTTTTAATCACGTGTTTCAATCACGAACCATAAAATAATCGAAAACAGTATTTGACGTTTACTAGAATTAACAACTGCACGGAGAAAAGAAAGTATTGTTAAAATATGTTCCAAATCAAGTATATCTAATTTATGTATTAAGGTACTTAAAAAAAGAGTGACGATATAATTTCAATTATTACTATAGCTTGAATTTTAGGGACCAATGTTGGTACTATTATATTATGAAGTAAGAGCATAAATTTGCGATGCTTACTGCCTTTTTTTTGGTATTAAGACTGATCTTTCACCTACTCGATTCAAGGGCAATATTTCGCAGAAAATGCAATTATTAACCTTTTTTCGTGTGGCTTTTCCTGTTACTAAAATTGAAAATGATTAAATATAGAAATAATTATATAATATGTAACTCTTTAAAATTACTAATAATTAATATTTAAATTCGTGATATTAAGGATTAAAACGATACATGTTTATCTTCCATATTCCGTTTTAAAATAGTTACTTTTGAGTTTTGAATTAATGATTAGAAATTTAAAATTGGTATATATATTATATGATTTACATTATATTTATCAATTGTTGAAAATCGTTACACAATTTATTGGGTTTTACGTTAACAGGTATTAATTATATTGAAGTTTTTCGCTCCTAACATCGCTTAGTTGAATTTTCTTTTATTATATTATTATGTATAAATGACTAATTTTAAGTAAATAAGAATTAATTAATTTAATTTTGAGTACTGAATAAAATTGAAAATAATTTGATGAAACATAATATAAAAATATATGTACACATGTGCTTAAAGTAAAAAAGCGTATAATTTATTTCAAGTGACTATTTCTCACTCTACTTCCATTAGAAAAACAAAGATAGTACGATATTTGATGTAAATAAACTGAGAACTGGGTACTGAGTTACAACTATAATTTCCAGACCTCAATATATGACCATGAATTTGAATTATGAAATTAATTTATAAGTGAAACATGCTTAAAATAAATGTGTTGATTTCTAATAAAAATATCTTCACAATAGTATTTTTCGATACTAGTGCGTGAGACTGATTTTTTACTCGTGTGGAGGTTTGCGCCCAAGCGAAGCGAGGGTGAAAAGGTCACACGAGGAAGAAATCATTTTCTCGTACGAGTATCGAACAATATTTTTTGACACGACGTGTAAGAAGCTCCATTTTCACACGTGTAACTTTGTGCAGCGTGCGCGAAATTGAGCTTCGCGCACGGAGTGTCAAAAACGTATTTTATATATATCAAATATGAAATTTAAATAGAAAAAATTATAAGATTAAAATACAACATTTTAGTTAATTTTAAATTTGAATATTTCGGAATAAAAAAATAAATATTTGCAATCACTTAACAATCCTTTTTGCATCTAATATAAAAATTTAATGAGATACAAATATTACAAAGTGTATGTATCACAAGTAAGGTTTGCATATCATAAATATTATAATTTTTAGAAAATTCTTGATATTAATAGATTATTAATTTGGAAAATTAAATATTTTTTTATTGATGACAAGTTACTTTTCAAAAATAGTTAAAATAATACTGTAAGTGTCAATCAAATAACATTTTCATCAAAATAAATTTCAACCCTTTAATTATTAAAATAAACATTTTTATTTAACTACAATCTATTGTAATAATTATTTTTTTAATATATATGTATTAAAAAAATAATAATTTTATTTGATGAACAGTTATATAAATATTATATATTTATAATTGTATAACTAAATTTATTAAATTGAAATTGTATTCAGTTATCATTCAGAGAATGAGGTATTCAAATTAGTTTTCATGAAAATATATTATTTAAAAAGTTACTTGCTAACAATTTTTTAGAAATAACACATTTAACCTTAATTACATTTTTATTTGTACATGTGTTTATATTTAAATGAAATGTGATTTATATAAAAATTGTTAGCAATTCATTTCATTGAAGCAATAATATTTTTAATAATAGAAACATTAATTTTTAAAAAATATCAAATTACCTCATTTGAAAAATTATAATTACATGATATAAAAATATTTTTTTTAATATCGTTTGAACATAAATTTTATGAAATACAATTTTAAAAAAATATTTATTAGATATTAAATTATTTTAATAGACAATTATAAAGATAGGACAATATATAAAATATGAATAAATGTTTCTGATTATGTCTATAATTATGCATTTATATGTATAAAATGTCTAGATAGATGTAGAATTCCCCCCAAAAAAGTAAACAATTCAAAAGAAAATTTACTTATTATTTGCGAAACATTTATTATGAATGCGGAAAAAAATAATATTCTGTAATATCACTCTATAATTTGTATTAAATATGATACAAATCATTAAAAGTACAATTATTTCATTATGTTAAATTTGTTGTCAAAGTTTGATTATATTTTACTATAAGAAGATAAAAAAATTAACTGTCTTTCCATTCTATTGCTGGATTTCCATAAAAGGAATGTATTAACTTGTAGTATGTCTCGTGATGATTATTTATTTGAATTTTTAAATTATTCTAATCATTAGTTTTCAAGATATTTAAATTTCTGATTCCAAATGGAAAAATTTTAGTAAATAATATTGGAACCCAAACTGCTCAATAACTAATGAATAGATTTATGTAAAAATTTAACTGAATAATCTTCGTGATACATACTGTATTTTAATGCATCTATTTATTCAAAATTTTAAAATACAATGGAAATATAATCAATATTTATGGGTGGAAGTGTGCTGTCCATTTTACATCTCCTTAAATAATTTATATTTATAAAATTCACATAATATCATATAAAAACTATTAAAATGAGAATCATATATTCAATATAATTGTCAACTATGGATAAAAAGTTTCAAAAATTAAGTGATAACTTATAAATAGTTATATTATTTTATTGAATACATCTCCAGCCTAAATAATTACCTTCATGTTAAAACTAAATTTAATGAGCATTCAATACCACAAGTTATTTAAAAAATTTACCATTATTCAAAATTATTAAAAAGTTATTTAAAAAGTATTCCCATATCAAAATTTCAAAATTATACTAATTTAATTTTTTATTCTTTACATAGAGAATTAGATTTGATGTTGAAATTTTTTTGTGAAATGAAACATATATATATATATATATATATATATATATATATATACATATATATATATAAATATTATCTTATAGTAAAATATTTTATCACCTTGTATGAAAATTATTTTGTAAAAGTAGAATAATGCTGCAAATAAACAAATGATTATAAGAAAATATTGAAAACTGTTTATAACAATAGAAAAGCGTTAGGCTAGAAATAAATAATGGTTCTCACATAGCATGGAAGATTTTACTAAAATATTTTGAATTATTCCACTGGAATATTTCAATGAAACCATTCATGCAGATTATTGAAAGTCTTCACGGAATATTTTAGAATATTCCACTGAAATCTTCCATTGAAAGCTTCCAGGAATATTTCAGGAATATTTCAAAGGAATGTTCGAAAACTTTTCCGAAATATTCCATGTAATATTCACGAAAGATTTCTGAAATATTTCATAAAATATTCCATGTAATGTTCATGAATATTCCAGTAAAATATTTCATGGAAGATTCCAGAAAGATTCCATAAACATTTCGCTGGAAGATTCCGATAAACTTTAAAATCGTACAGCGAATAATTACATAAATCTTTCAGAACTAGTCAACTAAATATTCCACAGAAAGATTCAAGTAATCTTCCAGTGGAATATTTCATGAAAGATTTCAACAAGATTCCATAAACATTTCGCTGGAAGATTTCAAAGAACTTTAAAATCGTACAGCAAAATATAAGATAAATTTTTTATTAATATTCCACGAAACATTTCACAGGAAGATTAAAGTAATCTTCCGATGAAATATTTCATGAACGATTTCAGGAAGATTCCGATAAACATTAAAATCGTACAGCGGAATATTACATAAATCTTCCATAAATATTCCACAAAATGTTCCACAGAAATATTTAAGTAACCTTCCAGTGGAATATTTTATGAAAGATTTCAGAAAGATTCCATAAACATTTTACTGGAAGATTCCAAAAAACTTGCATATCGTACAGTGGAATACAACATAAATCTTCCATAAATAGTCAACGAAATATTCCACAAAAAGATTTAAGTAATCTTCCAGTGGAATATTTCATTAAAAATTTCAGAAAGATTCCAGAAATATTTCACTGGAAGATTCCTAAAAACTTTTAAATCGTACAGCGAAATATTACATAAATCTTCCGTAAATATTCCACGAAATATTTTACGCAAAGATTACAGTAATCTTTCAGTGGAATATTGCTTAAAAGATTCTAGAATGATTCCATCAAGTTTTCGTTGGAAGATTGCGCGGAACGTTACGGGAGGTTTCTAGTGACGCCGATAAGGGGATATTTTTTAAATGGGAGTTTTATCCTCAAGCGGTTGAAAGATACCTCACTCACTATAAAAGCGAAAGGGTATCAGCACTTTGATGTGCACAGTTGAAGCGAAAATTTAAATGCGATTTTATAACCAAATGTTTATGTATTTGGAACATTTCATGAAAGATGAGAGATTACCCAAACCTTCCATTTTTATATTCTTGAAATCTCTCAAGAGTATTCCATGGATTATTCCAATGTAGGAAGAATCAAGGACATATGAATATTACAGGAATATTTCACGGAAGATTCCTGAAATAGTCCAAATCTTCCGTGCCAATATTCTGCGAATCTTTCATAAATATTCCACGGAATATTTTACGATAGATTTCTAAAATCTTCCAGAAATATTTCATGGAATATTTTATGAAAAATTCTTTAAATCTTTCATGCATATTCCATGGAAGATTCTTTAGGTCTTTCGTTTATATTCCATGAAAGGTTTATGAAATGTTTCAAATCTACCGTTCCCATATTCCGGAAATTTTCAATGAATGTTCCAACGGAATATTTCATGAAATATTCCTGCAAGATTCATGAAATATTTCAATAAAAGATCTGAGATGTCCTAGATCTTCCAATGAAATATTCTTAGAATCTTCCAGCAATTTTCCATGGAATATTCCAATGGAGGAAGAATCAAGGACATACGAATATTACAGGAATATTCCATGGAAGATTCCTAAAATATTTCAAATCTTCGCTGCCAATGTTCCAGGAAGCTTCCATAAATATTTCATGCTGTGTGGGTTTTTTATTATCATTTATACATTATTTAAATGTAGATACTGCAAATAACCATAAATAACTGTAAATAAATTGAAGAATACAATTATTAAAAATAATTTAAAATAATTTTGATTTTAGTTCTTTTTACAACAAACTTTATTTAATGAATAAATATATATATATGAAACATTTCAAACCAACTGGAAGAGCAGAAAAATAAAAATCTCTGAAACTCTGGGAATATATCCTGCCTGTTACTCAAAATTTATTTATTTATTTATTTTATTTATCAACGGGCATAAGCCCATAACACAAAAGAAATAATACAGAATACAGTTGTAGGTAGTACAATAATAATTTAAATTAATCAACTAATCGTAAGAAAGTATACACTTTGATCCTTCAACAACTTGATACCAAGAATCATTAATAAAATTAAACCATTCTCTATGCTTATTACAAACCATCGCAAATCTTATAGAAAGTGAGTGTAAACAATAATTTCTAACAGGGACATGGAAAAATTCCTTAAGTCCTCTGAGTTGCCGATTAGGCACAATAAAAGAAAAACGTTCTAACAATTGATCACATCTAATTTTGCCCGTTAAAATCTTAAATGAAAATAATAAATCGCATTTTTCGAAGCTTGATTCAATAGTTACAATCATCAACAACCTTCTAATATCCGAATAATTATGATTATCAAAACTCATAGGCATATTAAGTTTAAATGCAGCGTATCTAAGAAATTTCCTAGCCACACTCTCTATAGCTGCCAATTGATACTGCAAACAAGGTCTCCATATATTAGAAGCATAACTAATTACTGAATAAATATAAGAGTAGTATAACACCCTGAATGACTCACTTCTTTCAAATTTAGTGTTAAACCTTTTAATAAACATAATCATTTTAGAGACCTTATTTACAACATGATCTACATGTTTATCAAATTGCAACCTTGAGACAAATATACTTCCCAAATCTCTAATCTCATCAACCCTGCTAAGGAAAAATTCACCCAAATAATAATCATATACCAGATCTTTGGACCTAGAAACAGTAATAACCGCGCACTTAGGTAAATTACATAATAAGCCGTTTATGGAACACCATTGGAAAAATGATGCAATGTCATCCTGGAGTAGAACAGCATCATCACTGGATATTACTTCTCTGTATATTTTGGCATCATCAGCAAACAAAAAAAAATTACTAAATTTAATAACATATTTAACATCATTAATAAAAATCAAAAACAGAATCGGGTCCAAATGAGTCCCCTGTCCCACTCCAGACCAAACATGCATCAATACAGAAATAAACGACTTAATTTCAACTCTCTGTGTCCTACCACTCAGATATGATTTAAACCATTTAAGTAAATTACCCCCTATCCCATAATATTCAAGTTTTGACAATACTAAATCAATATTAACAGTATCAAACGCACGACTTAAATCAGCATAAAATGTATCCATTGCAGTTCCTTTTTCAAAACAATCTACAATATGGTTAACATAAATACCAAGATTCGTTATTGTGGATCTGCCAGTTAAAAACCCATGTTGTTCGTCAATTACATACGCACTAAAATAATTACTCAGTCTATTACAAACTAACTTATCCATTAATTTAGCAAACACATTGTATTTGTTAATAGGCCTATAATTATTTATATTAGTGTTATCACCACTTTTATACAAAGGAGTAACATATGACGTCTTCCAGACCATTGGATAATATCCATTCCCAATAGAAAGATTAAAAAATGAAGTTAACCAAGGAACAATTTTAGATCCAATATGTTTAATAATACAGGCATGAATACCATCCGGTCCAGGAGAGCCACTTACATCCAAACCATCAATACAAAGTTTAACCTCCTCCTGTGAAAACTAAATGTCCCTCATAAATCCCATTACACTACCACTCCCATTAAATGCATCCAACGATTTATCAATGTATACCGACTGAAATTTCTTTGCAAATAGATTAACTATTTTCATTCCGTCATCCCCCACTTTATCATCCAAATGCATAACACCTGGATAAGAGTGCAAACCATCCATACCATTAACATAATTGAAGAATGCTTTAGGATTGTCCCTAATAGCACCTTCCGCATTTTCAACATAATTATTTTCATCTCTAGTAATCAACGAACAACAGTCTGATCTAGTATTTTTAAAAAGATTATAAAATCTTATAGATCCAGTCTTCTTAAATAACTTATGATATTTTTTCTTTAAAATAATTTTACTTTTTAATTCATTAGAAAATCATTCCGGGAACTTAGAGATCTTAACACGAATCTTTGGTACACAAGCAGAAATACATTCATTCAATTTATCATATAAATTATTCAATACTTCATCCATATCAACCATGTCATGATCAATATCTGGCAATGTATAATTACCAAATAGCAAATCAAACCGTCTATAATCAGTCCTTTTAAAGTTATAAACATATTCATCAGATTCTAATGAACAATTCAGCTTGATTGGAATATCAACAGCAAGCGGACAATGAAATCTATCACATGCCACAATAGGCTCTATATACTCATTAATATTTAAATTTTCAAAATTTGAGAAACACAAATCAAGAGTATTTCCAGCTTTATTTTTATAGCAATTATATTGATAAAGACCATACTGATTACAAAAATCACTGAGCAGACTAACTGCATGCCTGATATTGACATTGACATGATGACCTTTAGCACACACATCCCCATCAAAATTATACCAACTGAATCCTGGAAAGTTAAAATCACCCATTATTAGCACTTTAGGCAACATATTATAATTAGCAAACTTAGATAATAGATCCTACAAATTATCAATAAAATATTCAAAGTAAGTTAACTCGCCAGCAACCAGATTAGGTGGTAAGTAAACCGCAACAACAATAAAAAATTCATATCCCGTATAAACCTTCAAAGCTAACATTTCAAACATATTATTTTTTAACGGTAATACTTGAAATTTCACTGTTTCAACTGTTTTTAAGTCCCACCATTACACCACCACCCAAAGATTTAACACTGGTAAATATAGATCTATCACATCTAACAACATTGTGGTCTTTTAAACCCAATTCTCCATTTTTCACATCTTCATTTAGCCAGGTCTCAGTAAATACAATAATATCCTGAAATAATGATGTGACAGCAGCAGCTCGAAATGAAGATAATCTTCCTACAATACTATGCACGTTCTGGTACAATATAGTAAGTTGATGATCAATTAACTGTTATTTTTTAGCCTCAGAATTAAACTTCTTGACAATTTTTGGCGTACCATTTATATATTTAATCATAATATCATCTTCACCTGAATCTATCCGTTCATTTAATTCAATTATAAGCTTCTTCATAAATACTTGTTGCCTTTTGGTTAAATCAGCACGAGCATTTACATCATCTCCAAAAATTTTCTTTTTACTATACAAAGTCCATAATACGTATTCCTTAGACTCCAGATGAACTCTTACTGGCCTATTGTGATGTGAGAGAAACTCTTACCGAGTCTGTCAACAGTAATATAATCAACATTAAATGGCAATTTTAATTGTGAGTCAGTAAAATATTTCTTAACATTTACTAGATCAGTTTTGGCAGCATCTGTGGAATCAACAACATCGAACAGTATAATATTGTTTTTACGATTTCTTCTATTAGTTAATTCCGAAAAACAATCTTCGATATTCCTTTCAATACTCTCTTCGATATCGACAATTTTATTTTCAATCTTCTCAAATCTACTATCATTATTACATTGATTTTTCTTGATTAATCTATTCAACTTATTAAATTCAATCTTCATTAAATTCCACAAATTCATCTGTTCAGCATTTAGTGTACATGAATCAACATCACTCCCACTATCATCATCATCAATGTCAATGGGAACGTCAGCAGCATTAATGTTTGAATTTTTCTTCTTCCCACAACATTTTACAAATGCACCACCCTGATTTCTAGCAGCCCTTGCAGAGCAAGATGAGTGAAAAAATGCATTACATAAAGGACAAGAAACTGCATTATTGATATCTACAAATTTATTTTTCTTAGGGCACATAACACAAAAAACTTTGTTCCCATTATTTTGAGCCATGTTCGCTGAATTACCAGAAGCATCAAAACCTAGCTGAGAGCCGGTATCATTTTTCACTTTAGAATATACAGGCATCTTGAAAGCGTATATATGCCAGAGAACAAGCAAATTAAAACTTTAATTAAGGTATATCACATTTACAACAGCAAAGAAAAGAGCAAAATGTCCATCTGTATACAATGCGAATGATATAACCTATTATACACGTATAATACTCGTATAAAGTACCAATGTATAATACCAACAATTTATACTATTTCTATGCTATTTAGCTTCAACAGCAATTACACATATATATGTATGTATATACACACATACACACATATACCAGCACTTCAATTATGCCCAATAAACACTATGTTAAAATAACACAATTAATGCACAATCCTTCTATAATAATAATGTCAAATGCAAAGTTATTTTTAAAACAATTGAAAATACATCACTATACTTTTAGAATGCTTTCTTAACGATTAAACACTACAACAAGCTACGCGGCTAACAACATGTCCGCCCATAGCGTGATATTAGCAGATCTAGATCTTAAAAAATCAATTGAAACACTATGTATTATTATTAAGGATATCGGGTAGGCAGTTCTATGGGAATAGAACCACCAATGCTGCCTAGGCCAAAGGCCCTTTGCAACCCCATAGTTTAGTCCCACCAGCAACCCTTCACCACAACCTTATGGATGGGTTCCTGGCATGTGCTGTTAGACATAGATACGCAGTGTATCGTGATCTCTTTATATAAGGGAATCACACTATTTAGAGGAAGTACCCTGATTTTGTTAATGTCAGGGCACTCCATTCCTATGTGTTTCATTCTAGTCGTCACTAGCTCCTCACACTCACAGAGGATGTGCTGAACCGTCTCCAAGGCGGCCCCGCACCATCTGCATGCAGGAGAACCAGCTACTTTCATATTGTACATGTGGTAATTTAATTTACCATGCCCTGTCGCTATTTGTGCGACTATGTTTATATCTTCTCTGCTTAGGTTCAGACCCCGTGCCAACCACGCATGATTAGGATCATCACCAAGCAGAGCTTTAGCTTGCTTGCAACCTGGTGTATCCCTCCAGGTTGTTCTATGTTGTGTCTCTCGCCATTGACACATTTTTTCTTTAATTTGGCTCATCTGAATTCCCAAAGCAGGCTCAGGGCCAATTAGTGGTGTTTTTGCAGACAATTTTGCTAGGTCGTCTGCTACCCTGTTGCCTTTGATTCCCACGTGACTGGGAACCCAGTAAAGTTTAAGTTTCCTGCATCTTTCTCCTAAAGTATTTAGTGAGTTGATGCATTCCTCCACTAGACTAGACTTAGTTTTGTAGCTTTTTAAGGCCATTAGTGCCCCTTTGCTATCCGAACAGATGTTCACTATGTCTTGGTTGTTCGCATCTAGTGCCATCTGAGCAGAAATCAGTATAGCTACCAGTTCTGCCTGAAAAAATGGAACCCTGCTTGCCTAGCGGGACCATAGTCCCCTTCCCAAGCCTCCTTCGATAGATGCCTGCTCCAGTACCCGTTGCGGATTTTGATCCATCCGTGTACCAGATGTAGCCTGAGTTCGGTATCCTATCGTTACCTTTTCCTGACAGCCAGTCTTCTTTGGTTGGGAAAATCACCTCGAATTTATTGTCGAAGTGATATTTCGTCACCATCAAATCTGACCTCATCTTTAATAGTACATCTTGTTTAAGGCAAGGAGGGTTAGTGTGTTCACCTCTCCCTGTCCACGTGTTGAGAGCAATCAGTCTGCATGCAGACCTTGTAGCAGCCTCTTGTACATACAGTTGTAAGGGTGCCACTCCCATCAAGAATCCCAGGGCTTCTATGGGAGTAGTCCTCATTGCCCCTGTCATGGCTCTCAGGACAAGTCCCCTTAGCCTATCTAGGAGCTTTCCAGTTGTTGTTTGGCTGGTGCGTTTCCACCATACCACTGCTGCGTAAGTTAGTCTAGGAATGAGAATTGTCCTAAACATCCACAGGATGGTTGAGGGTTTAAGTCCCCAATTCCTTCCAATAGTTCTTCTGCTAAGCCAAAACATATTGGTGAGCTTCCTGCAGCACTCTTCTATCTGGGATTTCCAGTGTAGCTTGCTATCCAGTATCACCCCCAAGTATTTGGCCTCGGATTTTGGTGTTAATACTTGGCCTCCTAGCTTTAAGGTTTTATGCAGTTTCCACTTATACCTCCTCGTGAAGACCACCACCTCTGTTTTGCTAGGGTTGATAGACAGTTTGTTGGTTTTGCACCAGTTCCAAAGTTTGTCCAGTGCTGCCTGTAATACATCTGCTAGCGGTTCAAGGAAACGCCCCCTTACCACTATCATTATATCATCGGCGTATCCAATGGCATGGCATCCGGTTTCTTTAACACAGGTTAAGGCACCTTCTGCCACCAAGTTCCATTCTAACGGGGAGATCACACCACCCTGAGGACAGCCATTTGCGACTGTACCCCTGACCGTGGTGTCGCCCCTGGTTACTTCCAATAATCGGTGACTCAGCATGTCACGGATCCAGTTCGTGATTATGTCCAGCACTCCTTTATTCTCGGCTGCTTTGCAAATAGTCTCTGTTGGGGTATTGTTGAAAGCCCCCTCTACATCCAGGAGGGCTCCTATGGCGAATCCTCCTGTTTCTATTTCTTCCTCAATTAATGACACTGCTTTGTGCAGTGCCATTTCGGTAGATTTGCCTTCTGTGTAGGCGTGTTGTTCTGGTAATAGCGGATTCTGTGTGAAAACCGTATCCTTGATGTATCCTTGATAAACCTGTCGATGAGCCTCTCTATCGACTTAAGCAAAAAGGACATCAGACAAATAGGTCTGAAGTCCTTTGCCGTGGAGTAGCTGCTTCTTCCTGGTTTAGGAATGAAAACTACTCTTGAATTCCTCCAGTTTTCGGGTGTATAGCCCAGCAACAAACAGGCTCTCGCCAGTCTCACGAAAGGGCCGAGGATAACCTCCGTGCCCTGCTGAAGCAGAACCGGGTACACCCCGTCCACCCCGGGAGACTTAAACGGCCCAAAGGAGAACCAGGACCACCTGACAGGGTCTGGGGAGACAATCCCGGCTGCAAGCTTCACCCTAGCTGACTTGTCAGCGGGTCCACCGCAACCAGGACCCCAATTCACCCTTAAAGGGTTATCAGGTTGATCACTCTCCCCACGCTCCAAGTTAATAAAACCCGGAAAGTGCGTCCTCATCAGGCAGTCCAAGGTCTTCCTGTCCGTCACTGAGTAACCACCCTCTGAAAGTCTAATGGCACCCAACCATCCCTCCGGATTTCGTGCAAACAGTTTGTCAAGTCGGGATGCCTCTGGACCTTGTTCCACTTCCGAACAGAACTTCCTCCATCCTTCCGTGTGGGCCCTTCTGACCTCCCTTCTGTATTCTTTCTGTTTGTCTCTCCACTTCTGCCAAGGTAACTCCTCTTTGGATTTCTTGGCCTTTTTGAACAATCTTTTGACTGTCTCCTTAAGAGTTTTCAGTTTGTGATTCCACCATGGAGACTCATATTCTGTCCTTGCTTTCTTGAGAGGACAGCTCTTAGAGAATGCCGAGATGATAGACTGTTGGAGCATTTTCGCCGCCCCTTCTATCTCTTCCCTGTTTCCAATATTTTTAGGGAATTCTCTCATTGCTAATGAGAGTTCCTTTTTGTATGTGCCCCAGTCTGTATTCCTCGGGTTCCTAATCCATTTGACCTCCTGAAACAGAAAACAAATATTAAAAGTGATCTGTGCATGATCGGAGAGCGTCGGTTCTTCCGACACTCTCCAATCCTGCACAGCATGAATAAAATTTTGTGAACACAAACACTATGTAAAATCAATCGAATTATATCTCGTTTAGAAGCTAATAAGCCACAGAATATTAATTTACTAATATTTTCTGTAAATACACTCAACAAACTAAAGATTTGCAATAAAATCAAGAGCGACTCTCAATAAGCACCATTCTATATGCGCCACCTACAGGCGAATGATGAAAATGTGTAAAAAAATTTTCAAGGATTTAGATTGGGAGGATCAAGAGCCATAGATTCTTGAAATTTGGAAATTTTTCAAAATTTTTGGAAAAGTCCCAACTTGATCATTTTTTTTCATGAAAATCCTAATATTTTAGAGAGAAATTCATGAGAATACTTCTTGTTGTTTATGAAGAGCAGAGTTAGCATGATTCTTTACAGACCTGAATTTTGAAGTTTTCTATTGGTTCTTATATGTATTACATGGCAATTGAAATTACTCATTGCTCCCCACTTCCACACAGAAATTTCTTTTCGCGGGCTTATTTTCCTCTATTTCACGTGAACTTTAAAATGAATTTTTGATCATGTAAGTGAGAGCCATCAATAAGGAGTTAAAACAGTTTAAAATATATATTATCATGTATGATTAATTTTTATATTGAAAATAAACTAGAAATGAAAATATATATTTTAAACTGTTATAACTCCTTATTGGTGGCTCTTTCTTACACAGTCAAAAATGTATTTTGAAGTTGATAAAAAATAGAAGGAAATAAGCCCTCGAAAAGCAATTTCTGAAGTAGCAGACAATGAGTAATTTCAATTACCATGTAATACATGTAAAAACCAATAGAAAACTTTAAAATTTAGCTTTGTAAAAAATAATGCTAACTCTCCTCTTTATCTAGAAAGAGAAGAATTCTCATGAATTTCTCTCTAAAACATGAAGATTTTCAGAAAAAAAATCATAAAGTTGGTACTTTTCCAAAAATTTTGAAAATTTACAAATTTATAAGATCTATGGCTCTTGATCCTTCAAATCTAAATCCTTGAATATTTTTTTACATATTTTGAGTAACAGACAGAATATATTCTCAGAGTTTCAGCAATTTTTATTTTTTTGCTCTTCCAGTTGGTGTAAAATGTCCATATATATATATATATGGACGTTTCACGTCAACTCACCTAACAAAAAAATAGAATTCGTCAAAAATCTGTGAAAATGTTCTATTTGATACCCAAAATATACAAAAAAAAATTTTAGAGGTCCAGGCAAAGGGGTCAGGATTTAAACGTGATGGAATTTTTCGAATTTTCCAAATTTTTTGCTAAATAAATATTTTAATGAATTTTTTCCTCAAAAACTATCAATTTTTTGTTAAAACTTAATAGAATACTTTTTCTTGGAAATTAGATGCAGAATTCACCTGAATTTTTGCAAATTATAATATACTGATTTTTATGCTTACTTGATCGATTTAAACATACTATTTAGTATATCTAAAAATCGAGCAGGTTAAATTGGCTTTTTAAGGTCTTATTTTTTTTGTTTTGTTATGAGGAAACAATATACAAAGCCTCCAGTTGGGCAGCCTTCTCAAAGTTACTTAATTGTGCAAAAATGTCTGAAAAAATTGTTATTTTGGATCAATGATGAGATTCGTGATTTTTTTTCTGAAAAAGTATTGATTTTTGGGACAAATGTATAAAAATGTTTTTTATTGGAAATCATGTGTAGAATATAAACATATTTTTACAAATTGTAATTTAAGACATTATCAACCATATATACTAAAAATTTAACAAAAAATAAATTTTAAAATTTCAAAATTTCATTTATAATTTGTGATGTTTAGCAAATAATGGTTTACAAAAATTTACATACATTTTACATACAATTTCCAATAAAAAACATTTTCATACATTTGTCCCAAAAATCAATGCTTTTTCAGAAAAAAAATCACGAATCTCATCATTGATCCAAAATAACGATTTTTTCAGACATTTTTGCACAATTAAGTAACTTTGAGAAGGCTGCCCAACTGGAGGCTTTGTATATTTTTTCCTCATAAAAAAATAAAAAAAATAAGACCTTAAAAAGCCAATTTAACCTGCTCAATTTTTAGATATACTAAATAGTATGTTTAAATCGATCAAGTAAGCATAAAAATCAGTATATTATAATTTGCAAAAATTCAGGTGAATTTTGCATCTAATTTCCAAGAAAAAGTATTTTATTAAGTTTTAACGAAAAATTGATAGTTTTTGAGGAAAAAATTCATTAAAATATTTATTTAGCAAAAAATTTGGAAAATTCGAAAAATTCCATCACGTTTAAATCCTGACCCCTTTGACCTGGATCTCTAAAATTTTTTTTGTATATTTTGGGTATCAAATAGAACATTTTCACAGATTTTCAACGAATTCTATTTTTTTGTTAGGTGAGTTGACGTGAAACGTCCCATATATATATATATATATATATATATATATATATATATATATATATATATATATATATATATATATATGTATATATATATGGGTCAATCCTCGTTAAACGGATAATGGCTCTGTCCAAAATTGTAGATCACTAAAAAAGTCGTGCATGGGCTCAAAATTTTCGTCTTACACTCTACTTTCTTTCGCAATGTGGTGATTTTGAAAAATCCAAAATAACGGCCTTAATATGGCGACTCAAACCTAGAAATTTTATAAAAAATTTTCAAAAATTAATTTTAATTCATTCAAATCTGATTCTACATATTTTTTATATCAGAAATCAATTTAGCGTTCGATTTTGCATGAGAATATAGTATTGCACTCGAGGTAAAAAAATTTTACAATATCACCTGAAGGTCATATCGCGATACAATAGTTATTTCTCGAATTAATCATTGATAAACGTTGATTAATAAGAAAATGAAAATACTGATAGGTAACTCGAGTCACTGAATCCAAATCTGATATCCGCTTAACCCTACCAGTCTCCATCAAGGTCATTTGAAGGTCAAATCGCAAACATCTTCTATTATTTGATAAGATTAAGACACCTATAAGTTTTACGTGTTGCTGGATCCGAATCCGAGACCTGTTGGAGTGTCAAAGGACGTAATTACAGAAAAATTCGTTTCAAACTGTGGTTTCTTGGAGAACAAAAATTTTCTTTTAGTCAATATTTGATTAATTTTTACGTAATTACGTCGTTTGCCGTGACTCCGGTTTCGGATTCAGCGACACGTAAAACTTGAAGGTGTCCTAGTGTTATCAAATAATAAAAGATATTCGCGATTTGACCTTCAAATGACTTTCATACAGATCTTGTAGGGTTAAGCGGACATCAGATTTGAATTCGGTAACTCGAGTTATCCATCAGTATCTTCATTTCCTCACTAATCAACATTGATCAATGAGTAATTTGAGAAATAACTATTATTTCCCGATATGACCTTCCGATGACATTGTAAATTTTTTTTACCTCGAGTGCAGTACTATATTCCTATGTAAAATTGAACGCTGAATTGATTTCTGATGTAAAATAATATGTAGGATCTGATTTTAATAAATTAAAATGAATTTTTCATAATTTTTTATTATATCTCTAGGTTTGAGCCGCCATATAGGAGCCGCCATTTTGGATTTTTTGAAATCGCCACATTGCAAAAGAAAGTAGAGTGTTAGACGAAAATTTTAAGCTTATATACGATTTTTTTGGTGATCTACAATTTTGGACAGAACCATTATCCGTTTGACGTAGATTGACCCATATATATATATATATATATATATATATATATATATATATATATATATATATATATAAATAATTGCCGAAAATAATCATTTTTATCATTATATTATATTTTCAAATTTCATTATTATTTATTTATCATATAACAATTAATTCATAGCATTTTTCATAATTTCTTTAATTTTTCAGCTTTTAAAGTAAAAAGGCAGTAAATTAAATCAGTTAATATAAAAGCAATTCTTTTGTGAATATCTTTGGAAAAAGTTCATTAAAAATGAATGAAAATTCTTAAGAGAATTTTCGTTTTCAATAAAGGTTTTGACTGGTGAAGATAAATTTATTGTTAAAAGACAGGGATTGTATAGTGAAATTGCTTTCATGTTAACTGATATTCATATATTAGAATTTAATAACATTTCAAACCAGTGCACCTCAGTCGACACGCAATTAACTTCACTAATTTAGAGACCACAATATGTTAATTCAGTACTGATTCATGGAGAATTTATACTGTTATTATTTACCGAAAATTTAGAAAAGAGTCACCGGATTCATGTGTATTATAAGAATAAGGTAATTCGTATATATGGCAGTTTGAATCTCATATATTTACAAGATGAGTATAAGATTTATATAAATAGATTATTTCCAAACAAATCAGAATTAAGCACAGTATTTGAAACAGTACAAGCACAAACGAATAATTATTATTGTAGCGTTTTTGCAATGGTTTTTGCTGTTGCAGTACTTTATAATTTAGGTCCATGTTGTTTAAGATATAATGTTTCTTAAATGCGATTACGTTTATAAAGAAATTTTAAAACGCAAAAAATAAAAATGTTTCCAGTTTTACGAAATTATAATAATGCAAAAATTAATTACGATAATCCACCGGATAAGATAAAAAGGAGTTTTTGTCATGAGCAAGGTCTTAATCAAATATTATTTAATTTAGATTTCGCCGAGCTTGAAATATTATGAAAAAAACTCACAAATGCATTTATTGCCAGAACAAAAAAAAATCATGAAAATGTATCGTAAACAAAAGAATTTGAATCATGAAACAATTTTGATGGAAATTGACAATGACATTTCAGATAGAAATTTTTAAAAACCAGATAATGATATAATGGGAATCGATGACATTCACTTGAATTGTAACAATAATAAAATTGGGACAGTTGAGATTAAATTAAATGAAGAAAAAAAAAGAATTAAAATAGATGAAAAAGAAACGTTATTTGTAACAGAATTTAAGAGCTTGACAAAGCTGACCGCCTTCTAATAATATTTCCAATCCCAACTTATGAATAAACGATGCGTTTAATCAAGTTTTTTTGCTACAAAGTAAAAATTTGTAAGATTATACTCCAGTGCGGACAACTCAAGAAATACACCGAAATATTAGACATATAAAGTTATAATAAAAACTTTCAATGTATCGTATTTTAAAGTTAGTTCTATCAAGTTTGATGTCTGATTTCCAATCCGAGCTCATAAAAAAATAAGAAGTCCAGATGATTTTTTATTTTGACAAAAATTATTGTATTAATATAGCTTTAGTACGGACAAGTCATTATATTTGTTTAATTTATCAATTTAAAAAGATACTGATATGATAAAAAAAGCAAAACTCAAGTGATGCAGCTCCGACATCCCGTTACTAGGAAAATGGTAACAGAAGAATCACATAAATATAAAAAAATTTCAGAAAAAGACATTATTATGGAAATGCGAGAAACAAAAAAGTAATGATAAATTAGAACTAAGACGTGTTCAAGAAACTTTACGTAAGAAAAAAGCTTATATGAAAATGAAAAAAGGACAACCAAATAAATATAAACAGAAATTAGAAAATACTAAGATAACGAAATGTCAATTCAAGGAAACAATGAGTACTGATAAATTGGAACAAATACGTGCGAATGAGGCTTTACGTAAGAAAGAAGCTTATATAAAAATTAAAGAAAAACAACCAAAAAAATATGAAGAAAAATTAGAAAATATTAAGCGTAAACGATTAAAAATTGAAGATAATAATTATAATGAAAATTAGAATAATAATAATCATAATAACAATCATAATATTGTATTAAACGAAGTTATTGATAAAACAATAAAGGGCAAAGTAGAAAAAAAATTAAAGAAATTAATTGAAAAAATATTAACTGAAAAAAGTAATTTGAAACTGATTGGTTGTATGGCAAATATATATTTCGATGAAAATCCCATATCTGAAAATTACATTGGTTCCATGACGAATACATGTGTTTACTGTGGTGCGCAACATTTTGCTTTTTAATATACTAAAAGTAACGATTTCTTCAATTGTTGTCATAAAGGTAAAGTAGAATTGTTAGAAAATCTACCTTACCCAGAACGATTAATGTTTTGAGCAACTGAATTTACGGAAGAAAGTATTGATTTTCGACGAAATGTTAGGTTGTGCAATAATGCTTTAGCATTCGCAAGTTTTGATGCCAATTTTGATACATTGCCGGGTAAAAGACCACAAGTTATGAGAATATGTGGACAAATTTACCATAATGTATATGCGTTACATTCTAATAAAGATAAAGCATGTAAATATAGACAATTATATATTTTAGATAATGAAATGGCAACGATTGAACGACATAAGTTTAATACAAACTTAACATTATTAAAACATTTAGATAAATTAATAAGAGGTATTAACCCTCATGCTAAAGCCTATAAAATGATGCATGAAGCAGGAGAAGAAGAACTACAACGATGTGCCAAAATCAATTGTCTTCTGAAAACTGTTACTATGCCTATTGTCTGCTATAATAATTCCGATAAAAATAGATGTGATCTACCTACCTGTAATGAAGTAGCAATAGTATACGTTGGAGAAGACAATATGCCTCCTATTGAACGTGATATTGTCATTTACCCTAAGTCTGTATAAACCAATTAATATACTAACAATTAGCAAACTCACAGATCCTATGACATATTCGCTTATTCATCCTAATAGTGGTTTCGGATGGATGTCAAATATGAAAAATGAATTTGGAAAATCTAATATTATAAATTTGTAATTTTATAATTATAGATTTAGTGTTAGAAATGAATTTAATCCATTTCTTAATTTAGGAAAATTATCTCAACAGTTCATTGGTAATGCGTTTTTAAAAGTTGAAACCTCCAGATTATATTTCATACGAAAAAACCAAAAAGTATTAAGAAGTGATTGTTACAAAGGTGTTATGGACTATTTACATAACAAAAAAGAATTAGATTATTCAAAAATTGGAAAAATGGTAATATTACCATCAAACTTTACAGGAAGTCCACGATTTTTAAAACAAAATTACATTGATTCAATAACACTTGTAAATTATCATGGTAAATCTGACCTATTTGTAACTATGACCTGTAACCCACAGTGGAAAGAAACAACTAAAAACTTGGAAATTTATGAAAATGCAATAGATAGACCAGATATTATAACAAAAGTATTTGATCAAAAAGTAGAAGAATTTAAAAATTTAGTAATAAAAAAGGGAATGTAAGGAAAATGTATTGCATATAGTTATGTAATTGAATTTCAAAAACGAAGATTACCACATATGCATATGTTGTTATTCTTAGATAAAAATAATACATATGACATTCCCGAAAAAGTTGATAAAATAATAAGTGCACAAATCCCAAATAGAGATATTTATCCAAAATTATATAGTATTGTTAAACAATTTATGATATACGGTCCCTGTGGTATGCAAAATATAAATTGTCCGTGTATGGATAGAAAAACGAAACAATGTACGAAAAATTTTCCAAAAAAATTTAATAATACAACAACATTTAAAACAAATGGGTATCCACTTTACAAACGCAAAAATGATTGAAATTATTTAAAAAAATAAATTTACAGAAAGAATTGCAGATAATGGATTCGTTGTTCCTTATAATCCTTACTTATTATTGAAATTTAATGCACACATAAACGTAGAAGTTTGTTCCATTGTATAATGCATTAAATATTTATTCAAATACTGTTATGAAGGTCATGATTGTGCATAGATTAAAATACATCAAGTAAATGTTGATTTTAGATAAGAAAATAAAGACACTTTTGAAAATGACAATAGAGAAAATGTTAAATATGAATATAACGAAATCAAACAATACATTAATACACGATATTTATGTCCACCTGAAGCAATGCACAGATTATTAGAATATCCTTTACATGTTATTTCACATACTATGAAACGTCTAAGCGTTCATGAAGAGAATCAACAAAACGTATTTTTTAAAGAAGAAAAAGAAGAGATGATCATGCAAAAAAATTTTGGAACAACATTAACAGCATATTTTGAATTGAATAGAGAAGATTTCGAAGCACGAAATTACTTATATTCAGAAATACCAAATTTTTATACATTTGATGAAAAACTGAAAAAGTGGAATAAAAGAAAGAAAAAAGAAAACCAATACTCAACATAATGGACTTAGTAAGTCCGAAAGATAGAGGACGTTATTTTATTAGGTTATTACTATTACATGTTAAAGGAGCCACGTCTTTTCAAGCTTTGCGTACTGTTGATGATGTGATGTACAATTTGTTTTATGAGGTAGCTAAGGCAAAACAATTAATTAATGAAGATAAAGAATGGGATAGATGCTTGGAAGAAGCATCTTTAACAGAATTCCCTTATGCTCTTTGTATATTATTTGCTTTTATTTGCGTTTTTCATAATCCTATAAGTGCACGAGATTTATATGAAAAATATAAAGATAAATTTTACCACCCTAAATACGAAAAAAATGTAGGTGAAAATCCTGCATTGAATGTTATTAAAAATAATTTACAAGTCAATGTATTTTCATCAAACGATTTTAATTTACCTAACATAAGCACATTTATAGAAGAAGATAATAATGAAACAATTTTAAATCATAATAATTATATTCTTAATGAATTAGAAATGAAAATAAATTCTTCAAATAATAAACAAAGGCAAATATTCGACTCTACACTAAAAAGTTTAAACAACCAAAGTAAAGAAAAATATATTTTTATAGATGGACCGGGTAGAAGTGAAAAAAGTTATTTACTTAACGTTTTAATAGCTTATTTTAAATATCATACCATACATTATTTATGTGTAGCTTTGACAGGTATAGCAGCGAATTCATTAGTCGATGGAAAAACCGTGCATACAACATTTAAACTACCGTTAAATATAACAGATTGTACAACTTGTAATGTTAAGCCTAATTCTGCAGAAGGCAAACAATTAAAGGAACCACAAATAATTATTTAGGATGAAATATCCATGACTTCAAAATTTGCTTTTGAAGCGGTTGATCGTCTTTTTCAAGATTTATGCAATGTAAACCAACCCTTCGGTGGTAAAACTGTAATTATATCAGGAGATTCCAGGCAAAAATTACTAATTGTACGACATGGTAGCCGTATGAACATTATTGAAAATTCAGTTAAATTTAGTTTACTACGGCAAAATTTTAAGCAAATGAAAGTAAATGAAAATCTGCGAGTTTCGGATAATGATAATAGATTTAAACGATGGTTATTAGACATCGGAGAAGGAAAACGCCGCGATGTTTTTGAAGATGATAATGAACTAAGTAATATACCAGATAATTTTATCATTAAAGAAAATCTTGTCGAAGAAATATTCGGAAAAACAATAAAAATAGACAATACGAATATAACGGAAAAAGTTATTTTGGCTCCTAAAAATAATGATGTTACTGAAATCAATAATAATGTTTTGAATTTAATGGAAGGAAACCATGTTGAATATTTAAGTATTGATACTGCTGAAGGTGATAACAAAGGAAATTTAGATATTATGTTACCTACAGAATTTTTAAATAAGTTAACTCCTAATGAACTTCCACCACATAAATTGCATTTGAAAGAAGGGGCTATCATAATACTTTCAAGGAATTTAAATTTTAATAAGGGACTTTGTAATGGAACAAGGTTGATAGTAAAAGAAAAGCTTGAATATTCCATTCAAGTGGAATTAGCAACTGGTCAAAACAAAGGTAAATTAGTTTTCATTCCAAGAATAAATTTATCTCCATCTACGGAAGAAATTCCATTCAACATGCAACGAAAACAGTTTCCTATTAGATTAGGATTTGCAATGACTATTAATAAATCACAAGGACAATCTTATGAAAAAGTTGGTGTTTATTTGCCGTCACCAGTTTTCAGTCATGGGCAATTATATGTTGCTCTTTCAAGGACAAAATTTAAAAACAATTTAAAATCATTTTTAGGTGACTACGCTATTGTCAACGGAGAAAATAAAAATGATCAGAACGCAATATATACAAAAACATTGTTTATAAAGAGATATTATAAAGAATATGTCAATATATATTTTGTATTTATGTTTTAGATTGTGTTAATAGTTAAACTTGAAATATAATAAAATATATGATATTTAATAAAAATAAATATCAACTGACGCTTTCAAAATAGTTTAATATGATGTTGAATCAGCTGTATAAAGGACGTGCTGTTAAATCGGCTGCATAAGGAAACGTGCTGTTGAATCGGCTACATACGAGGATACGCTATTAAATTGACTACATTAGGGAATGCGCTGTTGAATCGGCTGCAAATAGGGATGCGCTGTAGAATCGGCTGCATATGGGGATGCGCTGTTGAATCGGCTGCATATTCGGATGTGCTGTTGAATCGGCTGCATATTGGGATGGGCTGTTGAATCGGCTGCATATTGGGATGCGCTGTTGAATCGGCTGTATATTGGGATGCGCTGTTGAATCGGCTGCATATTGGGATGCGCTGTTGAATCGGTTGCATATTGGGACGCGCTGTTAAATCGGCTGCATATGGGGATGCGCTGTTGAATCGGCTGCATATTGGGATGCGCTGTTGAATCAGCTGCATATTGGGATGGGCTGTTTAATCGGCTGCATATTGGGATGTGCTGTTGAATCGGCTGCATATTGGGATGCGCTGTTGAATCGGTTGCATATTGGGATGCGCTGTTAAATCGGCTACATATGGGGATGCGCTGTGTAAACGGCTGCATATTAAAATGCGCTGTTCAATCGGCTGCATATGAGGATATGCTGTTAAGTCAGCTGCATATGGAGATGCGCTATTAGATTTGCAATGTCTAATGTAAGAATGAGACGTTAAAACATTGCATTCGAAATAAAAGAAAATATTATAGCGCCTGAAGCGAAGCCTGTATAAAACATTATAAAAATACGCTCCACTGAAGAATCCAATGTAAAAGTCTACAGGCATGGATGAAACGCTACGTTAGAAAACACATTAACCAAAAAAATGTAGGAATCAAAAAATATAAAGCCTAAGAAAATATAAGGCCCAAGATAATATAAGCCCAAAAAATATGAAGTCCAAAAAATTATAAGGCCCGAAAAAATATAAGGCCCAAAAAAGTATTAGGCCCAATATAATATAAGGCACAAAAAAAATTAAGGCCCAAAAAATATAGAGGCCGAAAAAATATTGGGCCCAAAAAAATATTAAGTCCAAATAATTATAAGGCCCAAAAAAGTATTAGGTTCAATAAAATATAAGGCCCAAAAAATATAGAGACCGAAAAAATATTGGGCCCAAAAAAATATTGAGTCCAAAAAATTATAAGGCCCAAAAAATATAAGGCCCTAAGAAAGTATAAGGCTTAATAAAATATGAGGCCCAAAAAAATATAAGGCCAAAGAAAATATACAGCTCAATAAAATATAAGGCCCAAAAAATATAGAGACCAAAAAAATATTGGGCCCAAAAAAATATTAAGTCCAAAAAATTATAAGGCCCAAAAAAATATAAGGCCCAAAAAAGTATTAGGTTCAATAAAATATAAGGCCCAAAAAATATAGAGACCGAAAAAATATTGGGCCCAAAAAAATATTGAGTCCAAAAAATTATAAGGCCCAAAAAATATAAGGCCCTAAGAAAGTATAAGGCTTAATAAAATATGAGGCCCAAAAAAATATAAGGTCAAAGAAAATATACGGCTCAATAAAATATAAGGCCCAAAAAATATGGAGACCGAAAAAATATTGGGCCCAAAAAAATATTAAGTCAAAAAAATTATAAGGCCCAAAAAACTATAAGGCCTAAGAAAGTATAAGGCTCAATAAAATATGAGGCCTAAAAAATATAGAGACCGAAAAAATATTGGGCCCAAAAAAATATTAAGTCCAAAAAATTATAAGGCCCAAAAAAAAATAAGGCTCAAAAAAGTATTAGGTTCAATAAAATATAAGGCCCAAAAAACATAGAGACCAAAATAATATTGGGCCCAAAAAAATATTGAGTCCAAAAAATTATAAGGCCCAAAAAAATATAAGGCCCAAGAAAGTATAAGGCTTAATAAAATGAGGCCCAAAAAAATATAAGGCCAAAGAAAATATACGGCTCAATAAAATATAAGGCCCAAAAAATATAGAGATCGAAAAATTATTAGGCCCAAAAAAATATTAAGTCCAAGAAATTATAAGGCCCAAAAAATTATAAGGCCTAAGAAAGTATAAGGCTCAATAAAATATAAGGCCTAACAAATATAAAGACCGAAAAAATATTGGGCCCAAAAAAATATTAGGCCCAAAAAAATATTAAATCCAAAAAATTACAAGGCCCAAGAAAGTATTAAGCCCAATATAATATAAGGCACAAAAAAAATTAAGGCCCAAAAAATATAGAGGCCGAAAAAATATTGGGCCCAAAAAAATATTGAGTCAAAAAAATTATAAGGCCCAAAAAAATATAAGGCCCAAGAAAGTATAAGGCTCAATAAAATATAAGGCCTAAAAAATATAGAGACTAAAAAGATATTGGGCCCAAAAAAATATTAAGTCCAAAAATTATAAGGCCCAAAAAACTATAAGACCCAAGAGAGTATAAGGCTCAATAAAATATAAGGCCTAAAAATATAGAGGCCGAAAAAATATTGTGCCCAAAAAAATATTAAGTCCAAAAAATTATAAGGCCCGAAAAAGTATTAGGTTCAATAAAATATAAGGCCCAAAAAATATAGAGACCAAAAAAATATTGGGCCCAAAAAAATATTGAGTCCAAAAAATTATAAGGCCCAAAAAATATAAGGCCCTAAGGAAGTATAAGGCTTAATAAAATATGAGGCCCAAAAAAATATAAGGCCAAAGAAAATATACGGCTCAATAAAATATAAGGCCCAAAAAATATAGAGACCGAAAAAATATTGGGCCCAAAAAAATATTAAGTCCAAAAAATTATAAGGCCCAAAAAAATATAAGGCCCAAAAAAGTATTAGGTTCAATAAAATATAAGGCCCAAAAAATATAGAGACCGAAAAAATATTAAGCCCAAAAAAATATTGAGTCCAAAAAGTTATAAGGCCCAAAAAATATAAGGCCCTAAGAAAGTATAAGGCCCTAAGAAAGTATAAGGCTTAATAAAATATGAGGCCCAAAAAAATATAAGGCCAAAGAAAATATACAGCTGAATAAAATATAAGGCCCAAAAAATATAGACTGAAAAAATATTGGGCCCAAAAAAATATTAAGTCCAAAAAATTATAAGGCTCAAAAAAATATAAGGCCCAAAAAAGTATTAGGTTTAATAGAATATAAGGCCCAAAAAATATAGAGACCGAAAAAATATAAGGCCCAAAAAAATATTGAGTCCAAAAAATTATAAGGCCCAAAAAATATAAGGCCCTGAGCAAGTATAAGGCTTAATAAAATATGAGGCCCAAAAAAATATAAGGCCAAAGAAAATATACGGTTTAATAAAATATAAGGCCCAAAAAATATAGAGACCGAAAAAATATTGGGCCCAAAAAAATATTAAGTCCAAAAAATTATATGGCCCAAAAAAGTATTAGGTTCACTAAAATATAAGGCCCAAAAAATATAGAGACCGCAAAAATATTGGGCCCAAAAAAATATTGAGTCCAAAAAATTATAAGGCCCAAAAATTATAAGGCCCTAAGAAAGTATAAGGCTTAATAAAATATGAGGCCCAAAAAAATATAAGGCCAAAGAAAATATACGGCTAAATAAAATATAAGGCCCAAAAAATATAGAGACCGAAAAAATATTGGGCCCAAAAAAATATTGAGTCCAAAAAATTATAAGGCCCAAAAAAATATAAGGCCTAAAAAAGTATAAGGTTTAATAAAATATAAGGCCCAAAAAATATAGAGACCGAAAAAATATTGGGCCCAAAAAAATATTGAGTCCAAAAAATTATAAGGCCCAAAAAATATAAGGCCCTAAGAAAGTATAAGGCTTAATAAAATGAGGCCCAAAAAAATATAAGGCCAAAGAAAATATACGGCTCAATAAAATATAAGGCCCAAAAAATATAGAGACCGAAAAAATATTGGGCCCAAAAAATATTAAGTCCAAAAAATTATAAGGCCCAAAAAATTATAAGGCCTAAGAAAGTATAAGGCTTAATAAAATATAAGGCCTAAAAAATATAGAGACCGAAAAAATATTGGGCCCAAAAAAATATTGAGTACAAAAAATTATAAGGCCCAAAAAATATAAGGCCCTAAGAAAGTATAAGGCTTAATAAAATGAGGCCCAAAAAAATATAAGGCCAAAGAAAATATACGGCTTAATAAAATATAAGGCCCAAAAAATATAGGGACTGAAAAAATATTGATCCCAAAAAAATATTAAGTCCAAAAAATTATAAGGCCCAAAAAAATATAAGGCCCCAAAAAGTATTAGGTTTAATAAAATATAAGGCCCAAAAAATATAGAGACCGAAAAAATATTGGGCCCAAAAAAATATTGAGTCCAAAAAATTATAAGGCCCAAAAAATATAAGGCCCAAAGAAAGTATAAGGCTTAATAAAATATGAGGCCCAAAAAAATATAAGGCCAAAGAAAATATACGGCTTAATAAAATATAAGGCCCAAAAAATATAGAGACCGAAAAAATATTGGGCCCAAAAAAATATTAAGTCCAAAAAATTATAAGGCCCAAAAAAGTATTAGGTTCAATAAAATATAAGGCCCAAAAAATATAGAGACCGAAAAAATATTGGGCCCAAAAAAATATTGAGTCCAAAAAATTATAAAGCCTAAAAATTATAAGGCCCTAAGAAAGTATGAGGCTTAATAAAATATGAGGACCAAAAAAATATAATGCCAAAGAAAATCTACGGCTCAATAAAATATAAGGCCCAAAAAATATAGAGACCGAAAAAATATTGGGCCCAGAAAAATATTAAGTCCAAAAAATTATAAGGCCCAAAAAAATATAAGGCCCAAAAAAGTATTAGGTTCAATAAAATATAAGGCCCAAAAAATATACAGACCGAAAAAATATTGGGCCCAAAAAAATATTGAGTCCAAAAAATTATAAGGCCCAAAAAATATAAGGCCCTAAGAAAGTATAAGGCCCTAAGAAAGTATAAGGCTTAATAAAATGAGGCCCAAAAAAATATAAGGCCAAAGAAAATATACGGCTCAATAAAATATAAGGCCCAAAAAATATAGAGACAGAAAAAATATTGGGCCCAAAAAAATATTAAGTCCAAAAAATTATAAGGCCTAAGAAAGTATAAGGCTCAATAAAATATAAGGCCTAAAAAATATAGAGACCGAAAAAATATTGGGCCTAAAAAAATATTAAGTCCAAAAAATTATAAGGCCCAAAAAAATATAAGGCCCAAAAAAGTATTAGGTTCAATAAAATATAAGGCCCAAAAAATATAGAGACCGAAAAAATATTGGGCCCAAAAAAATATTGAGTCCAAAAAATTATAAGGCCCAAAAAAATATAAGACCCAAGAAAGTATAAGGCTTAATAAAATGAGGCCCAAAAAAATATAAGGCCAAAGAAAATATACGGCTCAATAAAATATAAGGCCCAAAAAATATAGAGATCGAAAAAATATTGGGCCCAAAAAAATCTTAAGTCCAAGAAATTATAAGGCCCAAAAAATTATAAGGCCCAAGAAAGTATAAGGCTCAATAAAATATAAGGCCTAAAAAATATAGAGACCGAAAAAATATTGGGCCCAAAAAAATATAAGGCCCAAAAAAATATTGAGTCCAAAAAATTACAAGGCTCAAGAAAGTATTAGGCCCAATATAATATAAGGCACAAAAAAATTAAGGCCCAAAAAATATAGAGGCCGAAAAAATATTGTGCCCAAAAAAATATTGAGTCCAAAAAATTATAAGGCCCAAAAAAATAAAAGGCCCAAGAAAGTATAAGGCTCAATAAAATATAAAGCCTAAAAAATATAGAGACTGAAAAGATATTGGGCCCAAAAAAATATTAAGTCCAAAAAATTATAAGGCCCAAAATATTATAAGGCCCAAAAAAGTATTAGGTTCAATAAAATATAAGGCCCAAAAAATATAGAGACTGAAAAAATATTGGGCCCAAAAAAATATTGAGTCCAAAAAATTATAAGGCCCAAAAAATATAAGGCCCTAAGAAAGTATAAGGCTTAATAAAATATGAGGCCTGAAAAAATATAAGGCTAAAGAAAATATACGGCTCAATAAAATATAAGGCCCAAAAAATATAGAGACCGAAAAAATATTGGGCCCAAAAAAATATTAAGTCCAAAAAATTATAAGGCCCAAAAAAATATAAGGCCCAAAAAAGTATTAGGTTCAACAAAATATAAGGCATAAAAAATATAGAGACCGAAAAAATATTGGGCCCAAAAAAATATTGAGTCCGAAAAATTATAAGGCCCAAAAAATACAAGGCCCTAAGAAAGTATAAGGCTTAATAAAATATGAGGCCCAAAAAAATATAAGGCCAAAGAAAATATACAGCTCAATAAAATATAAGGCCCAAAAAATATAGAGACCGAAAAAATATTGGGCCCAAAAAAATATTAAGTCCAAAAAATTATAAGGCCCACAAAATTATAAGGCCTAAGAAAGTATAAGGCTCAATAAAATATAAGGCCTAGAAAATATAGAGACCGAAAAAATATTGGGCCCAAAAAAATATAAGGCCCAAGAAAGTATAAGGCTTAATAAAATGAGGCCCAAAAAAATATAAGGCCAAAGAAAATATACGGCTCAATAAAATATAAGGCCCAAAAAATATAGAGATCGAAAAAATATTGGGCCCAAAAAAATATTAAGTCCAAAAAATTATAAGGCCCAAAAAATTATAAGGCCTAAGAAAGTATAAGGCTCAATAAAATTTAAGGCCTAAAAAATATAGAGACCGAAAAAATATTGGGCCCAAAAAAATATTAGGCCCAAAAAAATATTGAGTCCAAAAAATTACAAGGCCCAAGAAAATATAAGGCCCAAGAAAATATAAGGCCCAAGAAAATAAAAGGCCCAAGAAAATATAAGGTCCAAGAAAGTATATGGCCCAAGAAAGACACATTTAAAAAATGCGGAGAACCGGAGAACCGGAGAAACGGAGAAAAAAGTGGTTTCACTTTAATATAATATAAGATTATTTCACAATCATCTCGATGTTGATCTAGTTCTTGCGCTAGATTGAATAGTTCTATTGCATATGCAGATCTATTTGAATTCTTTTTAGAAATGAATTTCCCAAATTCGATTTTTCTTTTAACTGCTCTCTGGGTAATTTTATTCCAAAATTGCAGCTTGAATCTTTCTTCAAATTCCTCAAAAGTTGTAATATCATTCTCATTGATATTAAACCAACTTTGAGCAATCCCTTCTAAAGTTTGAGAATGAATATATTTAATTTCTTTCTCATTTAATTTAGTTACATCTATATACCTTTTAAGATCATTTAAGAACTTAATTGGTCTTTCTTCTGGTGTCCCTTTAAATTTAGGAATTTTCAAATTCAATTTTTTAGTAGCATCACTTAGTGCTATTTGACTACCATTACAAGTCTGATTTGGTACAGAACTCTCTATCTGTTCTTGTAACTTTCGCGTGATATCTTCACTTATTCTTAGTGCATAATCGAGTTCAGCTATCTCTTGATGTCCAAGTACAGCAATGATGTCTTCGTTTTCTTGAACGAACTTGGTTAACGTTTCATTTTTAATTGTTAACTTTTAAACTTCCGTTTTAACAACGTTTATTCCTTTTTTCAAACTCTCATTTTCATTTTTTAGAGTTTGAATCTCTTTTTGCCATTCAGCTTTGGCTTCTTCTAATTTTTTATTCATTAACCCTTTCAAAAGAGTTAATGATTCCTTCAGAGAATCTTGGCTTATTTGTATATTGTTTTGTAATGCACTCTGATTTGTTACATCGCCTTCGATGCTTATTATCCTGGCTTCTAGGCCATCTTGATTTTCATCGAGGCATTTTAATTCCTCGGCTACTGCTCTTCTCCATGAACCAGATTTTCTTATAGCTTCAGGAGAAATTGCATCTGAGAGCTGATCTATTTCATTTAGAAGTTCTCCAGATGTCTTCTCATGTAACTTCAGGATTGACCTTCTTTTTGACATTTTTAAATTTAATTGTAAATTTAAAAAATAAGAAAAATGAGAAGAGATCCTTTATTATAATTCAATACAGCTTTGTATTGATTTCTATTTAGTTTGAATTCACTTTCAAAGTGTTTAAATTTGATTTAAGCTCAATGGAAATTTTCTAAATGGAAACTAACCTTTATATTGTATTTTAACAAACCAATACATCTACATATGTATGTGTATGTGCTCACACTTACATCTGAATTTCTTTTGCTTTGCTCTTTATTCTACTATTTAAAATCCAAAGTTTTTAAATATTTATATTTAATTAAATTAATAACTTATTGCAAATTTATTGTTGCAAATAAATTCAATTAATTTATTTTAATTATTCATGCATGCAAACTGCAGAAAAAAATTAAAAAATTTTATTATGTTTTAAGGTGGATTTGAACCTCCGCCCTCCGTATGCAAAGCAAGAGCTGTGCCATTAAGCTAACGTGGCTTATGATACACTAGACGCATAAAGATGTAATAATACAGCCTTTATATGTTGATATAGATGCATTATTTTTTATGAGACTATTTGTAATTGAATAAATATTTTTTATAATAATTTATTTAATTAATTTTTAATTTCTCATCTCTTTTGGTTTTGACTACGTTAAAGTCATCAAACCTCTCCACTAATGCCTCCACACGTGCATAATCAGTGCCCTCAAAGAGACCCCCATTATACAGAGGTTGCATCTAGTTTTTTATACTAGATCCTCTATTTATTGCTGTATGACCTTCATTGCATGTCCTGTCACGGTCGCCAGTTGAAGCGGGCTTGACTTTATTCACGGTCACCAGGTAATATTTTAATTACCGAATTTAAATTTACTTCATTAATTTAATCTATTACATGCATATACAAGGTGCATACAGCAATATTATAAAAGAAAATTATATTTATCGACGATCTCCTCCAGTGCAATACTCTTGGAGATGTGATAGTTTATAATTATCTTTACGTGTGGAGGAGAGGGTAATGTGATAAAAGTTATTATCGACGACTCCATTGAGTGCAATACTCTAAAAAGTGCGATAATAAACTTTTTTATTATTATGAGATATGTAGGAAAGTTTTTAAATCGACGACATCTTTGAGTACAATACTCTTATATGTGCGATAAATAACACTTTCATTTAATGCAAGATGAATAAAGAAATTACTATCGACGACATATCCAAATGCAATACTCTTCAATGTGCTATAATTAATTCCTTAATTATTTTGTTAAGTCCTTGCTTTTACCAGGACTAAATTGAAATAGATATATTGTATTTATTGATTCGATTTATGTGTAATTTGAATTAACATGTAGTATTTGAATTAATTTTCAAGATTAATTATAATATTATTTGAAAGAATAAGAATGTATATGAAATCTAGTGGTGGATGAACTCCACCGATATTTTAATTGAGTGAGATCGTTCTTACTATTAAATGTATTCAAGTTAATTATAAAGATTTGTAAATGAGAATAAAAGTATATTTAATATTTTTACCTTTGTGGAATTAAGTAGATAAGGGCTGTTTATATTCAGACAGTTTATGGATAGGCACGATTGAAATAAGACTCGAGTTAATTGTATAAGTAACTTTTAAGAGGCGGTCGGAACCATTTGCCGCTTGGTGGCGCTGCAGGTGAGAGAAGTATATAAAATATTTTTTATACACGGATATACAATTTAGTAAGACAACAATATACTTCTTATGTTGTCAATAACTCTTGGCATATATATGTAAAATAATTATCGATGCTAATCTTGTTTGAAAAGTCTGAAATATTTTTGCAAAATGAAAAATGCTGCGCGTAATAGAGCCGATATAAACATGTTTATTTTTCTTTAGTGCGACAGAGAAAGTAATACTAAAAAATGATGAATACATATGCTCACACCAGCTCTATCTCGCGCTGCATTTTTCGCTTCACAACAATATTTTAGACTTTTCAAAAAAGATTAGCATCAATAATTATTCTACATATATATGGCTAGAGTTATTGACAACATTAGAGGTATATTATTGTTTCAGTAAATTGTAAATCGCTGAATAAAAATTATTTTTCATTTTTCTCTCACCTGACCGCAGCGCCCCCATGCGGAAAATAGACCCGACCGCCTCTTAAGGAATTTATTAAACACTTGTAAAAAAATTAATAAAAGTATGAAAAATGATAGATAAGATGAGATGAGTTATACTTTTCTCAATAACTGTTGAACACAGTTTCATTTAAATTTGAAATAATTAATCTTTTTATTAGAAAATTAAGAAAATATATATTTTATAAAGATTTAAAAGTTACATAGTACTTTAAGACAGAATGCTTAGATCTTACACTTCTGACAGTATAAGATCGAATGAATATAGAATCCATGTTAGATGTTACATGGTCGAACATCTAAAAGATAATGAGAAAGCTTGGATGGATTCACGCTCTTTTGTACTATTTTATAAACCTTCTATGAAGTTCTATTCAGGAAATAGAATGTTCCATAACTTTATTTTATATATTTGCAAAGGAAACATTTAATTAAGATAAATATATTTGTAGAAGAAACATTCTATTTCCTTTACATTACAAAAGACTATTTTTAATAGTTTATTTTATTATTTATTAATTAAAAAAGCTAATTTTTCATATTTTAATTTATATCTTTAATTAGAATAATCATTTTTATACATGTTATAGGAATATAATGTTCTATTTATATATACACAATTATTATAACAAGTTACATTTTTTGTTATTAACAATCAAATATTGATAATACTTTTTTATTAAAGGAAATAGAACATTCTATTTCTATAATCATTTTACTATGTCTATATATACAGATATTTTGAGTTATCTTCGTTACCGGCCTCGATCGGTAACTTTAGGGCCGTACTTATATTTTTAACGCTATTTAAATTTATTATAACCAAAAATTATTCTATGTTTTAAATAATATAGACTTATTTATGACATATTCATGTTGAATTTAATAATTACATCCAAAATTGATATGAACCGTTACAAGGTGATTTTTTAAATAGAAATATCTTGAGTTCTATTAGTCATAGAATAAGAGGCAAAAATTTTTATAAATTATATTCTCTATTTTTTTTACCGTTTTAAAAATTTTTTATATTTCAGAAATTTTTTTATTTCGTTTAATGACATAATTTTAAAAAATGAAGCTATGAAAAAAAATCTTACGAGAAGCGAAAGAATTTTTAAAAAACTAAAAGTTTCTACTGAGGTGTATTTGATGGGATGCTTTTAAAAAAAATAGACACGATTGAATATTACATTCTATAGAAAATTATATAAAAATTGTTGAAAGTTTATGAAGCTATTTATTTAAAAAATTAAATTATACAAAAAAATTTTAACAAAAATCGAAATAGATCTCAAATAATTAAAAGTTTTTAATGTTTTTTTCTGTAATGCTTTTTTAAAAAAAATTAGACACGATTAAATATTTAATTCACTAAATATTATGTAAAAAATTTTGAGATTTGTGAGGTGAATTGTTACTATGATAATATTCAATCATGTCTAATTTTTTTGAGAAGCATCCTAGCCAAATAAACCTTAGTGAAAACTTTTAGATTTTAAGAAATCTTTTGATTCTTCTTGAAGTTTTTAAAATAGCTTCATTTTTTTTTAAATCGAAGTTATTAAACAAAATAAAGAAGTTTCTAAAATTTTCAAAATTTTTAAAATCGTAAAAAAATAGAAAACACAATTAGAAAAATTGTTGCCAACTATAAAAAATTAGTAAATAGTCGGTACTTCGATTTCCATTTTTGTTTTTATTCTATAACAAATAGAACTGAAGATATTTCTATTTAAAAAATACCCTTTTTCCAAAATTTTCCTGGAATTTTTTGCAGGCTACTGTATGTATTTATTAATATTTTTGTCATGGCGGCTATACGGAAGTGTTTTACCTTGATCATTCCGTATATAAGAAATAATTCATTTTCTTTATTTAAATATTTATAATAAAAACAAGCATATTTAATATATTCGCAAAAAATTAAATTTTAATGATAGATATTTTAATGTTCTTAGAATAATGTATATAAATATAATATTTAATATCAATCCCATTTCATACGTAATTATATTACTAAAAAAAAATAAATGCAAATAGAAAAAATTATAGGAAATATTCAAATACTAAAAATAGTTAAAAAATAAGTGGTTCTGGCCGAGAGTTGAACTCGTGTAGTCAAAATAAAAGGCGAGCACGTTACACACTAGACCAAAGATGTTTGGAAAAATTCTCAGCGTTAGATGATACATGCTGATCTGCCCCTGGTTGTTTAAAATAATTAGATAATAAATTTGAAATTATTCAATTGATCTGTTGAAATGGTTATTATTCATATAATTATATTTATATTTACTAATTTAAACAAAAAAATGTTTTGAATAGCATAAAATAATTTAATATATGACGAACCCTACACAGAGCGAATGGACGAACGCTTGAACGGCATGCATTGCAGGCAAACGTAGGATATTAGCAGGCTATGCAACAGCTGCTTACTATATGAGCTCTCTTTTCTCGCGTTATTCCCCCTGAGAAGATTTAGCCTGAGCAAACGAAGGATTGTGCAGTATTAAAAAGCAGGAGCATGCACAACAGCCTGTAGTTGTATACAGCTTATTTACTGCTTGCTTGAGCGCCATTCAATAGTGGGATGCGCACATTCTATGCTACCTTTGAATGTCACTGATGAAATAAGAGTATAAGAATGTTCCGTAACGAAATAAAATTTTGATATTCCCTCTGTGCATATGAACTAGCATGTGCTATTGGGATGATTTTTCTCTCAGTGTATGATTTATATTTGCGTCTACTATAGAGCTTATAGATTTACAGTGTAAGATCCGATAGAATATATATTGTGATATATTAGATTTGTAAAATACAATCCCTATATAAAAAGTCATGATCGGATGTTGTGAAGCCAAAATACGGCGTTTTGTAGTAGATTCACATGTTGCGCATGCGTTTAATACTTAATTTAAATCATTCGATTTTCTTCATAAAATTTCTAAATTCATTCAAGATCTAAATAAATGTTATTGCAAATTAATTGTAAAAAGGAGATCAAAGTCATTAAAATTGAATATTATGTAATGCATTATGAGTAAAATAAACTAACTTAAGAAATGATGCGTGCAAAGCATATATAGTTAATTCTAGTATAAATAAAATTTATAGATTTCTGATTTTAGAGTGAGTAGCTAGAAATTTCGAAGATTAGAAAATTATGAATTGTAAAATCAGGGACCGGTTGTCTGGTTTATCATTTTTGAATTTGTGGATTCCCCATTTGTAAATTTAAGGATACTTGATATGGGGCTTAAAGTTTGAAAATTTAAAGTCTGTGTGCTACAGTTTTGGGGTAGTGAGTTTTGGGCTTTGAATTAGGGGCCTAAGTTTTGCGAGTAAGAGATTTCTGGGCTTTGCGTTTGTGAGCTTCCGGATTGTTTGTTGTGGTACAACATGTGTTGTGTGGCTGTTTAGTGCTCTTTATTATATATCGGTTTGCAAATCGCCAGTTAATGGAATAAGGATTAGTAAGTGTAGGGTTCGTAGGTGTATTTGTGTATTTGGGATTCGTAGATGTAAGGTTTGTGGGTTCAAGATTATTAGTGGTGGGTTTATAGTCTGTGGGTTTTGACGTTGGGATTTTTGAGTTTATGTGTCTATGCATTTGTTGGTTGATGGTTTGTGGGTTTAGAGTTTGTTAGTTTAGTGTTGAAGAGTTGAGGGGTGGTGGATTTAGAGTTTAAAAGTTGAGAGTTTAAGGTTTGTGGCATTAGAATTCGTAGGTCAGGGGTTTGTGGGTTTAGGGGTTATGAGTTAAAAGTCTGGGGGTTGTGAGGTTTGGGTTTATACGTTTGCAGGTTGAGTATTTGTAGGTTCACAGAGATAAGATTTAAATTTTGGATTTAGATGTTGTTGTTGGTTAAGTATTCTTTGAGGTTAAGTGGTTGTGGGTGTAGGATTTACGATTTGTGTGTTTAGAGGTGTAGGGTTTGTGGTTTGTAGAATTTAAGATTTGAATTTTGGTTTAATAGGTTATTTTAGGGTTTGTGCGTTTTTAGGTTTACGGTTTGTGGATTTAAGGTTTGTAAGTTTATTGTTTGTGAGTTCAGAGTTCGAAGGTTTAGGGTTTGTGGATTTATGAGTTTGTGGGTATGTTTAGTGGTAAACGGTTCAAAATCTGTGGGTTTTGTGGCCGGGGCTTATGCGTTTGCAGGTTGAGTGTTTGTAGGTTCAGGGATTACGTGTGAATGATTTGGATTGAGAATTAAATTAGGAAATGAATTATTTAGGTTCAGAAGTTGTTGTTTAAAGATTTATATGTTTCTATATTTAGGGTTTGTAAGTTTATACTTTGTGCATTTAGAATTCGTAGGTTAAGTGGTGCTGGCTTCAGTGTTTAAAGATTAAGAGGTTGCAGGCTAACCTTTAGGGTCTGTTAATTTATGGACTAGATATATAGTTTATTAATTAAGGATGCATTAAAAATGTATACCCAGAATAATGGTTTTTTAATCGATTTTCGCGATTAACAAAAAATTCAGACGTGCTAGAGAAAAATGGTAAACGGATTTCGATTCAGCAAACCAAAATACTTATAGGACAGTTGAGTTTATCAAAGTCAATTTTTTTGGGGTTCGTGGTCCTATAATCTTAAACTTATATGTTATGATATATCGTTATATACAAAACTTAAAATTAGCTATTACCAAGTTTACTACAAACTTAAATCCAGCTGAATTCAGCTAATTTTCAACTAAATCAAAGCTTAGATTCAGCCTAGTTTAATTATTTCTAAGCTAATTACAAGCTTAAATCCGACTAATAAATTTAACACTGTAATGTAGTTCCAAAAATCAGATGCATATTTCTGACGACAGCAGCTACGACATATACTTTTAACAGTATAAAAAGAATATAATATAAATAGATCCAAAATGCAGCTAAAATTCAGCTAAAATCAAACCAAAATTTAGCTAAATTTGCTCAAAATTAATATAAATTAAGCTGACTCTTAGCTAAATTACAGCTAATATCCATCTAAATTTTGTGTAGATGTAGCTAATTTTAATATTAAATTAAGCTAACTTTTGATTGAATATAGCTAACTTTTATGTAATTTTATCTGACTTCAGCTAATTTTAATCTAACTTTTAGCTAAATTTTAGCTAGAGTCTAGCTAAACTCTAGCTAACCAAGAAAAAATCGAATTTTTATACACGGCGGTAGCGACAACAACGACAGCGACAACGGCAATAACGACAGCGGCGGCGAAATCTTTTCATAATATAAAGAGCAGATATATATATATATATATATATATATATATATATATATATATATATCGCCCACTCTCTGTCAAATTGAAGGACGAAAAATATAAATAAAATGGTTCTTTTTCGTGTTATGAACCACTCAGAATTTTTCAGATCTTTTTAGTACATATTATCCGAGCTTGAGAGCTTCAAATTTGGATTAAAACCATATTTTTGACATTTTTGACTATTTTCTAGCTTCAATCGCTCATTTGGGTTGCATTCCAGGAATATATTACCAAGAAACTTTTCCTTTAAATGTATTCTAGATTTGCAGAAAAAAGTAATTTCAATGTTCTAATATAGCTACCCGCTGAGCTAAAACTATTTAAATCATTGAAATACAAGTTTTGAGGTATCGAACCAAGATATCCAAGGTCAGGGGAGAACATTAGAGTAGGCTATATATGTACAAATATACCTAAAAAATTTCAGAGTGGTGCGGCTTCTTGATTTTTTTGAACAATGCAAATCCAACTGAAAATCATGAAAAATATGATTTTTAGCTACAGTTACTCAATTGAATGTCAACTTGCACTTATAGGTTGCAGATGTCCCTTCGCAAGCATTTATAAAAATACTTGCAAACTTTACAAATATTAAAAAATATGGAAAAATATCTTCTGAAAGGTTAAGAGTGAACCAAACCTTTGATATATGCCTATACCTTTTTCTTAGATGTATCAGTTACACGATACAAAACTAAAAATGCAATTCTACTTATATGTCATAACTTTTTGTGTTAATCCGTGGGAATATTGTTAATTATAATTTAATTTAAGCCCAACTGATTTCATCTACTGGGATATAGATTTATAAATTGTATTATACTGATCTTCAACGTACTAAGATACAAAGAGACATGAGTTAAGTTATATATCAATGACGATAAGAAAAAACAAATTGAATATTAATATATATCGATCTCTATTATTATGTTGATTGTAATTATTTGTTTAAATTAATTCCAAATTTTTACATACAATCACATTTAATTATTGCTATCACACCATTAGATTCAATGACAAATTGCCAGAAAATGTAAATTATGATAATCAATTTTCATAGAATTATAATGTTTGTTAATTTTATAAAATATAATCAGATACATTCAAAAAATATAACAAAAATTAAAATTAATCATTTTTTTAAACTAAACTTAATAATATACATCAGAAGATACTTTAATCTTAACAAATCTAATTTAATGGAATTTAAGTCAGTGTGTGTTATACGCTAAATCTATAGAAGAATATTATTATTTACCTGTTATATACATCCATATTATAATATTATTCACCTGCACCGTTATAAAAAGAATGCTTGTTCACCCTGAACTCATACTATTTATTACCTTTATTTGAGAAAAAATTATTACAAAGCATCAATCTTAATATATCAAAGAAATCTTTTAATTTCTAAACATGAAATAAAATAAAAACTTATCTAACTAATCATCTCCATAGTCTTCTATCCAATACAGGAACCACTTTCATCCACTTCATTAGTAATAGCTGCACAATTTTTTTTACGTCACTTTGTTTTTTATGTTTCTTTTACTCTTAGAAGCCGCTTTAAATATCTTACAGTTATGTCAATTTCATGATGTTTGAACAAAAAATAAACAATTTCTTCATAAGTTGAATTTTTTTGAAAATAACTTATTGAATCTTAATTTTAACATTTAACACAAAATAGGCTATAGCGTCGGAAAAACTTTTTCTAAGCCGTATTTCGGGGTCTCCACATCTTCTCTTGAGTATAAGAACGCATTCATATAGTTTTCAGCCAAACGAAAAAATTCGATCCGTTACGGCCTGCATGAATCTGAATGAAATCAGCCCCAAAATAAATATAATATGCAAATCAACAATAAGAGCCAATTATCCTTTATAGTAACTATGTCTTTGTAATTATTGCTTGTTATTTTTATTGTAAAATAATACAGTATTCAATAATTGAGTAATTATACTAATATTAATTTTCTTAGATATACTTTAAATCACCTGAAATGTCAAGAGAAGATTTAATTATAACTTATTTTCAAGAAAATTAAACTTATGAAGAAATTGTTTATTTTTTGTTCAAACATCATGAAATTGACATAACTGTAAGATATTTAAAGCAGCTTCTGAGAGTGAAAAAAAACAAAAAAAACAAAGTGACGTAAAAAAAAATTGTGCAGCTATTATTAATAAAGTAGATAAAAGTGGTTCCTGTATTGGATGGAAGACTATGGAGATGATTAGTTAGATAAGTTTTTATTTTATTTCATGTTTAGAAACTAAAAGATTTCTTTGAAATATCAAGATTGATGCTTTGTAATAATTTTTTCTCAAATAAAGGTAATAAATAGTATGAGTTCAGGGTGAACAAGCATTCTTTTTATAACGGTATAGATGAATAATATTGTAATATGGATGTATATAACAGGTAAATGATAATATTCTTCTATAGATTAAGCGTATAACACACACTGACTTAATTTCAATTAAATTAGATTTGTTAAGATTAAAGTATCTACTAATGTATATTATTAAGTTTAGTTTCAAAAAATGATTAATTCCAATTTTTGTTATATTTTTTAAACGTATTTGATTATATTTTATATAATTAACAAACATTATAATTCTATGAAAATTGATTATCATAATTTACATTTTCTGGCAATTTGTCATTGAATCTAATGGTGTGATAGCAATAATTAAATGTGATTGTATGTAAAAATTTGGAATTAATTTAAACAAATAATTACAATCAACATAATAATAGAGATCGATATATATTAATATTCAATTTGTTTTTTCTTATCGTCATTGATATATAACTTAACTCATGTCTCTTTGTATCTTAGTACGTTGAAGATCAGTATAATACAATTTATAAATCTATATCCCAGTAGATGAAATCAGTTGCGCTTAAATTAAATAATAATTAACAATATTCCCATGGATTAACACAAAAAGTTATGACATATAAGTAGAATTGCATTTTTAGTTTTGTATCGTGTAACTGATACATCTAAGAAAAAGGTATAGGCATATATCAAAGGTTTGGTTCACTCTTAACCTTTCAGAAGATATTTTTCCATATTTTTTAATATTTGTAAAGTTTGCAAGTATTTTTATAAATGCTTGCGAAGGGACATCTGCAACCGATAAGTGCAAGTTGACATTCAATTAAGTAACTGTAGCTAAAAATCACATTTTTCATGATTTTCAGTTGGATTTGCATTGTTCAAAAAAAAAAACAAGAAGCCGCACTACTCTCAAATTTTTGAGGTATATTTGTACATATATAGCCTACTCTAATGTTCTTCCCTGACCTTGGATATCTTGGTTCGATACCTCAAAACTTGTATTTCAATGATTTAAATAGTTTTAGCTCAGCGGGTAGCTACATTAGCACATTGAAATTACTTTTTTCTGCAAATCTAGAATACATTTAAAGGAAAAGTTTCTTGGTAATATATTCCTGGAATGCAACCCAAATGAGCGATTGAAGCTAGAAAATAGTCAAAAATGTCAAAAATATGGTTTTAATCCAAATTTGAAGCTCTCAAGCTTAGATAATATGTACTAAAAAGATCTGAAAAATTCTAAGTGGTTTATAACACGAAAAAGTACCAGTTCACCAATTTTAAGCAAAAAACATTTTTGTCTTTTAATTTCATAGAGAATGCGCGATATATATAAATATCTATATACATATATACATATATATATATATATATATATATTAGACAGGTCGTTATTTCCCGAAACTTACTAAGCATTACTCCCAACCCTTAGATCGATGTGTTTATACTAAAAATTAAAAAAGCAGCTGGAATTTTTTCTACATACAGCTATGACTGAAAAAATTTTTTTGAGACCCTCTTTCACACTTTTTCTAGTGCCGTAAGTTGAATTAATATCTTATGGGATGATTTTAGAGCCAAGAAAAAATTTTTCCGAATGGTTGCTCTTGAAATATTAAAAAATTTTACTCAAACGGGTTGATTCTCGTGTATTTTGAGGTTAAAAGTACTTTATAATTTTCTTCATTTGAACAACCAACATAACTTTAAGATAAAGATCTTTTATAATAAAGATTTAAGATTTAAAGATCTCCAATTTCCTTTTTTATAAAAGCTTCTAGGTGCTTCTAATACTGAGATATGGCCATTTGAATTTGATAGGAAATTCGTAGAATAAAATCTGTAAACATCGTGAGCATGCAATTGACTATTAACTCTCTCTGATCAGAAATTCAGTTTTAAAGCGCATAGAAACGGTCTAAGTAAAGCAAAATGAAGGTCTTAATTTCAACAAAAAAGTGGCGCACAGGTGTCTTTCGCACAGTTAGAGTTATGAAATTAGTAAATACCCATATAGAAATAATTTTCGTAAATATCTGTAAATATCTCTAAATAACTGTAAATAATTAATAAAAAGTATTGAGACTGAAACATTAATAAAAGTTATTTACACTCATTTATTATTATTTACAATTATTTATAGTTATTTAGTTATTTACGATTACTAACTGATTTTAAAAGTTATTACAAACACTCACAGTTACTTACTCTTAATTACTATTATTTACTATTATTTCGATTTTCAAAATTTTCAGGTAAGTAAATAGTTTATTGTTATTTATAATTATTTATGATGATTTACAGTTATTTATAGTTATTTACTTTCGTTGTCTTAGATAATTTTTCGGAGCGTGGGTGAACGGTGATGGACCCGGTCGTATTTTTCGTATTAACAGAAGACTCAATGCTCAAGCATATGTGAACATTCTTGAAAATGAGCTTCTGCTAAGTTTACGAAAACGATACGCAGACGATGAGGTGACAATTGATATAGTGGAAGATAATAGTCCTATACATACTGCACATATAGTGCGTGATTGGTACGCAGCACATCCCCAGCTTCAGAGATTTGACTGGCCACGCCGTTCACCAGATCTCAACATCATCGAGAATGTCGGGTCATATATGGTGAAAGGATGGAGACTTGGAATGGCACGAAATCGTGAGCAGCTCGTGGAACTCATTCAATAAGCATGGACTGCCTTATTTGATAGTCCAGAATATTTTCATAATTTATGCGATTCTGTCCCACGAAAATTGCAGAAAGTGATAGATAATGAAGGTGGATTTATTGATTATTGATTTTTGATGACTTTATTTTAGAAATGATTGAGAAATCTATTAAATTTTGATTTTGAATTTTTTTCAAGCTTTGTTTGCACACTGCACATGCGCAAGCAGCGCACAAAATACACCTGTTGTGATTTCATAAAAGTAATTCATAAGATTTCAAATTATAAAAGTTTTATGTATTATTATTTAAGGTTTTGAATAAAGATATGATATAAGAAATTTTGCTTTATTTTTTAATTTCAAAGTCATTTATAATCATTAAAACGTAGTTCCAAGTTAACATTTTTATATAATCATATATTTCAAAGAATAATTTAAAAATTTTGTTATTATAAAGTTTTCAAAGTATTTATAGTTATATCAAATACAAATGAAGTGCCTAAAATATATAATGTTGAAAAAATATTTTTTGACACTCTGTGCGCGAAATTCAATTTCGCGTGCCTTTGTAGCGTACGCAAAATACTGTATTCGGACACACTATAAGTTGAGCGTGCGCAAAATGATTGAGCGTGCACAAAATAGATTCAGCGTGCGCAAAATAAACTCAGCGTGCGCAAAATAGATTCGGCGTGCGCAAAATGAATTCAACGGGCGTAACATAAACAGTATGTGAACTGATATGGAGTAAAATTAAAATAACATAATTTTTTTTCTATAGGTCAATGGATTGATAGGCGAAGTTGAAAATAATTTTCACCTTTAGGGTAAATGTGCCAGTTACCGTGGGTTTAACGTAACCTCTTACAGATTTTATCAAATTAAACAGATTTTTCTATTAATTCTTGATAACTATTGATATCAGTTATAAACGGTGAAGCATCTTTTATTTAATAAGCATGATCGATTAATTATGTGTAGAAAAATATTTGAAATATTATTAAAAATATAAGAATTGATGCATGCGTCAAATACCGTGTTGCTTAATTTTCAGATTTCTATATACCGTGTGTCAGTTTCCGCGCCCCCAACTAAATGCATTTTGTCAGTAAGCAAGTCCTCGATCAAATATCGAGCGTCGAATACCGTGCATTTTTCGTCGATTTATTTTTTTTTGAGGTTATGTTTTCTTCGATGCTCACATGTTAGAGGGCACGATAACTAAGATTATACCAAAAAATTGGTTTAGTTATCGTGCACGATAATTGAATCATATGCTTAAATCTGTTCCAGTTACTATAGTTTATAAATAAATAATAAAAAATAATTTAAAAACGCGAATTGTAAATTTTTTCGAAATTTGTAAGTATTTTATTATAGTAATAATGCATAAACATATTATTAATATACATTTTTTAATACTTTAAATGATTGAATTAAACATGCAATTCTTAAGCTTTTTGATAACGCGCGCACTAAAAACGCATAAATCACATTACAAAAATTTCAAACATTATTTATACAATATAAAACGTCGATAAATTAAATTTTTATTCTCCTAATAGTTAAATTATACTTCAAAAATATTAAAAAAATTTTTTTGTATTATTGATTAAGGCTTAAACCTATCTTAATGTATTAAAATATCGAAGGAGCACGGCAGTCGGGGGGGCAACGATAACTGGCACACTTACCCTATTTTATAGTTTTGAAAATAATCTTTCAAAATTTAATCAGATCAAATATATTTTGATCTGATTAAATTCACCATCACAGAATATAAATTTAGTTGTTTTATAAATTGTGTTTTTTTATTTTATGAATTATTATTCATATTTCGGAGTCGGGGGGCTCCGCCCCCCGAATCACAGGACCCCCCCCCCCTCTTCCGTCTCACACCGAATCCCTGTAAATTAATATTATAAATAATTGACTCTCTTGATATCAACCTTTATTTTATAGTTTTGACTATAATCTTTCAAAATTTAATCAGATCAAATATATTTTCACAGAATATAAATTTAGTTGTTTTATAAATTGTGTTTTTTTATTTTATGAATTATTATTTATATTTCGGAGTCGGGGGGCTCCGCCCCCCGAATCTCAAGACCCCCCCCCCCTCTTCCGTCTCACACCGAATCCCTGTAAATTAATATTATAAATAATTGACTCTCTCGATATCAAAGCATTATATACAATACTAATGTAAATTCTTATGTTCAAAATAATCGATGTACGCATCGAATTTCGCGCAACTTGAGTCGAAAAATAGTATGTGTAACACGTGCGCTCAACGGGATTTGTCACTCGTGTGAGTTTGGCGCCCTCGCTTCGCTCGGGCGACAAACTCTCACTCGTGCCAGAATCCCTTATTTCGCGCACTTGTTACACAAAATACTATATTAATACATTTTAAGTTTGCAGTATTGGTTGTCCCATATGGAAAAAATTCTTGGATATAATTGTAAATAACTGTTAATAACTGTAAATAAATGTAAATAAATGTAAATAACTGTAAATAACTGTAAAAAAGTGTTAAAAAATGTGGGAATTGAAACATAAATAACAGTTATTTACAATTATTTAGAATAATTTATAGTTATTAACTGTTATTTACTGTTATTCACACTTATTTACAGTTATTAACTGTTATTTACAGTTATTAACTGTTATTTACACTTAATAACTGTTATTTACACTTATTTGCAGTTATTTATATTTATTTACAGTTATTTACATTTATTTACTTTTTTCACAGTTATTTACAGTTATTTACGATTATTTATAGTTTCTTTACAATTATTTGCAGTCATTTACATTTTCGAAAATTTTCACGAATTTATTCAATAATTTTATATATAGACGAAAATTTTTAAAAATGTGAATAACTGTAAATAATTGTAAAAAACTATGGAAAATTGTAAATAGTTGTAAATAATTATAAATAACTGTAAATAACTGTAAAAAACTGTAAATAACTGTAAATAACTATAAATAATTGTAAATGATTATTAATAACATCAAATTATTCACTAATTCAAACATTTTTAAAAATGTAAATAACTGTAAATAATTATGAATAACTATAAATAATTATGAATAATTGTAAATAATTATAAAAAACTGTAAGTAATCGTAAATAACTGTAAATAACTGTAAATAACAGTTAATAAGAGTTAATAACTGTAAATAACTGTAAATAATAGTAATTAATAATAAATAATAGTAAATAACTGTAAATAACTATTATTTATGTCTCAATTCCCACATTTTTTAACAGTTATTTACAATTATTTACTATTATTTACAGTTTTTCACATAAATTATTTCCATATGGGGTATTGAAGAAATGTTAAATTTTTAAATAACAAATACTCGTCAAGAAATTTAAAGTTTAAATTTCTTCCTTGTTCAGTCAAATTTGTATCCAGTAAAAATTTATATCCTTCCGGATGCAAGATAGGATATTTAAACAAAAGCATACTGGAACGAGTCCATTCATTTACTCAGTAGTTAATTAATAAGCATTCCTGTCGAAAGAAATGAGGTGCATGTCTTGCTTCAACTGTTTGCAAGCGAAGAAGCTGCAGTTTCCTTGTTTTCAGGTCATCAATTCCTCGACTAATTTATAATTGTAAGTATGTAATTTCATACCAATAGCTTTTATGGATTCACAATAAATAAATACAAATTCAAAAAGTAAGAAATTAATTTCAAATTTGATCGGAGATGATGGGTTAAGAAAATTATGAAATCATAAAAAGCCTTGATTACGTAAACAAGTATTCATAGGAAACAAACATTATGTCATCTAATACAATTATTATTCACAAATATTACAAAAATCGAACATTCTCAAGTGTTATAAGGCATATGACTAGTGGATCATGTCTTTTTTTTAATTAAATCATGTCTAAAAGTATAATATTTGTAATAATTAGAAAATTATTATTCAAAAATAAATTATTTTTTGGAATCATAAATAATGTTGAAGCTCCTAAGATTAGATAGCAGGTGCAAGCTACCAACAGAGTAAAATAGAGTGAAATTCCTTTATTTGCCATTAACAGAACCATGGATGCTGTACTGGTTATATCGAAGAGATGTAATATTGGAATATTGGAATAACAAACACTCGTCAAGAAATTTAAAGTTTAAAATTCTTCCTTGTTCAGTCAAATTTGTATCCAGTAAAAATTTATATCCTTCCGGATGCAAGATAGGATATTTAAACAAAAGCATACTGGAACGAGTCCATTCATTTACTCAGTAGTTAATTAATAAGCATTCCTGTCGAAAGAAATGAGGTGCATATCTTGCTTCAACTGTTTGCAAGCGAAGAAGCTGTAGTTTCCTTGTTTCTCAGTTTATCAACCCCTCAATAAGTTGCAGATACTGAAGTTGATCTGGGGTTTGATGCTGCTGTTAAAATAGCTATTAATGGAGACCGTATACATAACTCTGATTCATAATTGATTAATTATAACAATAATTTTATCTGGTGAAAAAAATCAGGTGACAAGTCACCTGATTTATCAGGTGATTTATCATGCCAAAATATCATGTATCGATTTTGTTCGTTTTTACACGTTTTAAATCATGCTTACTAGGAGAGTGTCACACCTCCGGATCACGGATTTTGCTCAAACTTCGGGATAAGTTTTCAAATGATAAAATATGAAAAAAGCTACAGTTATAGTCATAAATACTCAATATTTCCCTAGTGACAGGCAATTAAAGAAAATCACTAAAAATGTTACTAGATTTTTAAACGCATATAGTTCTTTAGCATTGTTAGCTAGAAGCTTGAAACTCTTTTTAAATTAAAGCTGAGCTTAAATCCTTTCGAATTAGTAGTTATAGCATGTAAAAATATTATTTTTAAGGTTTTTAGGTTAACGGTTTATGGGTTTACGGTTTATCCGTTTATGGTTTATGGGTTTATGCCTTAAGGGTCTATAAGTTTATGGTTTATGGGTTTATAGTTTACGGGTTTATGGTTTATGGGTTTATGGTTTATGGGTTTATAGTTTACGGGTTTATGGTTTATGGGTTTATGGTTTATGGGTTTATAGTTTACGGGTTTATGGTTCATGGGTTTATGGTTTATGGTTTGTGGGTTTATGGGTTTATGGTTCATGGGTTTATGGTAAATAGGTAATAAATGTAATAATTATGGGTGCAAGTATTTGATTTTATGAACAACTCAAATAAATCACTCGACGCTAGGAGTTCGTGTCTGAAATTGATCAAGTTACTCGGAAAAAATATGAATAACTCGAATTGTTTGTAAAAATATGAGCTGCTCAGAGTACTTGAATGAATCGAATTATTCAAAGAAATATGAATTACTCCAATAACTCAAGTTACTGAAAAATATAGGTGCTTTTCTTATTAATATTTTTTGTAGAAACTAGTTTATCCTTTGTTTATTTTTTGGAGCCGGGGCTTCCCCTTTCCGCCAACTCCGGTAGGTGTATTGCCACATTTTTATTTTCATGTTATCATATATTAATGCCGCTACTTTACGTATTATTAACAAATGTATACTCAGTGCGGCTAAATATGACGCCCGTCGTGTATAAAACACGCTGATTTTAGCAGAATCCAGCCAGAGCGCCCGCTGGATTTAGCGAACGCTAATTTCAGCAGACGCTAATTTCAGAAGATGCTATAATTAGCACCGGCTAATATTGCTAGTTATTGCTAGATTTAGCGCACGCTAATATTCTTATTTATGCTGAATTAAGCGATCGTGAATTAAAGCGGACTCAAGCTTAGCGCACGTTATTTTCGCAAATAACTGCTAGTTTTAGCACACGCTAACATCGCAAGCTTACCCTAGTATTAGCGTGTGCTTCTTTTAGCATACGCTATATTCAGCACACGCTAGATTTAGCACACGCTAATTTTGCTAATGTGTGCTAGATTTAGCTAGCGCTAGTTCTAGCAGACTCTTGTTTTTGCGCACGCTAACATTGCAAGCCTACGCTGGTTTTAGGGTGTGCTTCTTTTAGCATACGCTATATTCAGCACACGCTAATTTTTTCATTACATGCTAGATTTAGCACACGCTGATTTTAGCAGAATCCAGCCTTAGCGCCCGCTGGATTTAGCGAACGCTAATTTGAGCCGACGCTAATTTTAGAAGATGCTATATTGAGCATTGGCTAATATTGCTTGTTATTGCTAGATTTAGCGCACGCTAATATTCTTATTTCATGCTGGATTCAGCTATCGTAAATTAAAGCGGACTTAAGCTTAGTGCACGTTATTTTCGCAAATAAATGCTGGTTTTAGCACACGCTAACATCGCAAGCTTACGCTAGTTTTAGCGTGTGCTTCTTTTAGCATACGCTATATTCAGCACACGCTAATTTTTCCATTTCACGCTAGATTCAGCACACGCTAATCTTTCTAATGTGTGCTAGATTTAGCGCACGCTAGTTCTAGCAGACTCCTGTTTTTGCGCACGCTAACATTGCAAGCCTACGCTGGTTTTAGCGTGTGCTTCTTTTAGCATACGCTATATTCAGCACACGCTAATTTTTTCATTACATGCTAGATTTAGCACACGCTAATTTTAGCAGAATCCAGCCTTAGCGCTCGTTGGATTTAGCGAACGCTAATTTGAGCAGACGCTAATTTCAGAAGAAGCTATATTTAGCGTTTGCTAATATTGCTAGTTATTGCTAGATTTAGCGCACGCTCATATTCTTGTTTCATGCTGGATTCAGCTATCGTGAATTAAAGCGGACTCGAGCTTAGCGCACGTTATTTTCGCGAATAAATGCTAGTTTTAGCACACGCTATTATCGCAAGCTTACGCTAGTTTTAGCGTGTGCTTCTTTTTGCATACGCTATATTTAGCACACGCTAATTTTTCTATTTTAGGCTATATTTAGAACACGCTAATTTTGCTCATGTGTGCTAGATTTAGCGCACGCTAGTTCTACTAGACTCTTGTTTTTGCACACGCTCACATTGCAAGCTTACGTTGGTTTTAGCGTGCGCTTCTTTTAGCATTCGCTATATTCAGCACACGCTAATTTTTCCATTACATGCTAGATCTAGCACACGCTAATTTTAGCGGAATCCAGCCTTAGCACACGCTAATTTTGCTCATGTGTGCTAGATTTAGCGCACGCTCGTTCTAGCAGACTCCTGTATTTGCGCACGCTAACATTGCAAGCCTAAGCTGGTTTTAGCGTGTGCTTCTTTTAGCATACGCTATATTCAGCACACGCTAAATTTTCCATTACATGCTAGATTTAGCACACGCTAATTTTAGCAGAATCCAGCCTTAGCACACGCTAATTTTGCTAATGTGTGCTAGATTTAGCGCACGCTCGTTGTAGCAGACTCCTGTATTTGCACACGCTAACATTGCAAGCCTAAGCTGGTTTTAGCGTGTGCTTCTTTTAGCATACGCTATATTCAGCACACGCTAATTTTTCCATTACATGCTAGATATAGCACACGCTAATTTTAGCAGAATCCAGCCTTAACGCATGCTCGACTTAGCAAAATTAGCGTGTGCTAAATCCAGCGCAAAATGGAAAAATTAGCATGTGCTGAATATAGCGTATGCTAAAAGAAGCGCACGCTAAAACTAGCGTAAGCTTGCGATGTTAGCGTGTGCTAAAACTAGAGTCTACTAATACTAGCGTGCGCTAAATTTAGATTTTTTTAGCAGAATTAGCGTGTGCTAATACTTGAGACTTTTAAAATTAGGGTGCGCTTAATCTAGCGATCACGAGCGATATTAGCTAGTGCTAAATATAGCATTTTCTGAAATAAGCTTCAGCTAAAATTAACGTTCGCTAAATCCAGCGTGAAATGGGAATATTAGCGTGCGCTAAATCTAGCAATAACTAGCAATATTAGCTGGTGCTAAATATATCATCTTCCGAAATTAGCGTCTGCTGAAATGAGCATTCGCCAAATCCAGCGTGCGCTAAGACTAGATTCTGCTAAAATGAGCGTGTGCTAAATCTAACGCAAAATTTAAAAATTAGCGTGTGCTGAATATAGCGTAGGCTAAAAGAAGCGCACGAACTGTGGTGATGATTATTGGTGATTATAGTCAATACTATAGTTATGTAATAATAACTATGATTGATTATAAAACTGTAATAATGATTATACGTGATTATAGTCATTACTATAGTTACGTAGCAATAACTAAAAATGAATGTATGACTGTAAGGATGATCGTAAGTGATTATCGGCTTAACTATAATTATGTGGTGATAACTATAATTGATTACAAAACTGTGGTGATGATTATTGGTGATTATAGTCAATACTATAGTTACGTATAATAACTATGATTGATTATAAAACTGTAATGATGATTATACGTGATTATAGTCATAACTATTGTTACGTAGTAATACCTATTATTAATGTAAAACTGTTGTGATGATTATATGTCATTACAGTCATATAGTTAGGTAGTAATAATTATAATTGAATCGATAAACTGTACAATCTTAAACAACTTATAACAGCAAAATATTTTCCGAGTCAAAAGAAATGTCGATGTTAAGGAAAAAGGAGAATATTACATTGTTAACCAAGGGAGTAGAATAGGTAATTTATGCTCGAGACGCGACAATAAGGACAAGGTCAAATACACCGTCACTTCCATCGTTAATATATTACTGTTTCATACACGACGGGCTTCATATTCAGCTGCATTAAGTATACATTTGGTAACAATACGTGAAGTAGCGGCATTAATATATGATAACATGAAAATAAAAATGTGACAAAGCACCTACCGGAGTTGGCGTGAAGGTCAAGCCCACGCTCCAAAAAATAAATAAAAGATAAACTAGTTTCTACAAAAAATATTAATAAAAAAAGCACCTAAATTTTGAAGTAAGTTGAGTTATTAGAGTAATTCATATTTCTTTGAATAATTCGATTCATTTGAGTATTCTAGGCAGCTCATATTTTTACGAACAATTCGAGTTATTCATATTTTTTTCAAGTAGCTCGATTAATTTCAGACACGAACTCGTAGAGTCGAGTGATTTATTTGAGTTGTGCATAAAATCAAATACTCGCACTCATAATTATTACATTTATTTTACACATAAACCATAAGCCCATAAACAATAAAACCATTAATAATAAACCCATAAAACGTAAAACAATGACCGTAAACTTATAAACCCATAACTCGTGAAATTATAAACCATTAAACCATAAACCTATAAACTATAGACCCATAAACCATAAACCCTAATCCAAAAACCATAACCCATTAACTCATTAACCCATAAATCATAAACCCATTAACCATAAACCCATAAACCCATGAACCATAAACCCATAAACCAAAAACCATAAAACCATAAATCCAAATCAAAGAACCATAAACCCATTAACCCTTAAAGCATAAACCCACAAATCATTAACTCATAAACCATGAACCATAAACCCATAAACAATAAGCCTATAAACCCATAAACCATAAATTATAAACCAATATACCATAAAACCATGAACCCATTAATCGTAAATCCATAAATGCATAAAATCATAAACCATGAACCCATAAACCATAAACCCATAAACTATAAACCCATAAACCATGAACCCAAATCCAAGAACCATATACCCATGAACCCATAAACCATGAACCCGAATCCAAGAACCATAAACCATTAACCCATAAACCCATAGATCATTAACCCATAAACCATAAACCCATAAACTATAAACCCATAAACCGTAAACTTATAATCCCATAAATTGTAAAGCCATAAACCCATAAACTATGAACCATAAACCCATATACCATAAAACAAGAAACCAATGAATCGTAAACTCATAAATGGATAAACCAATAAACCCTAAACCCATAAACAATAGAACCATAAATAATAAACCCATAAATTGTAAACTCATAAACTCATAAACTATAAACCTATAAACCATAAACTTATAAACCTATAAATTGTAAAGCTATAAACCCATAATATTAATAATCATAAACCCATAAACCATGAACCCATGAACCAATAAATCGTAAATTCATAGATGGATAAACCCATAAACCTTCAACCTATAAACAATAAAACCATAAATAATAAACCCATAAATTGTAAAGCCATAAACCCATAAACTACGAACCATAAACCCATAAACTGTAAACCATAAACCCATATACCATAAAACCATAAACCAATAAATCGTAAATTCATAAATGGATAAACCCATAAACCCTTAACCCATAAACAATAAAACCATAAATAATGAACCCATAAATTGTAAAGACATAAACCCATAAACTATGAACCCATAAACCGTAAACTTATAAACCCATTAATCGTGAGGCCATAAACCCGTAATTCCATAAACCATTAACCAGTTAACCATAAACCCATAGACCCATAAACAATAAACCCATAAAACGTGAATCCATATACTATAAACCATAAACCCATAAACCCATTAATCACAAACCCATAAACCTTAAGACCATAAACTATGAACCCATAAACCCATAAACTCATAAACTATAAACCATAAACCCATAAACTATGAACCATAAACCCATATACCATAAAACCATAAACCAATAAATCGTAAACTCATAAATGGATGAACTCATAAACCCAAACCCATGAACAATAAAACCATAATTAATAAACCCATAAATTGTAAAGCCATAAATCCATAAACTATAAACCTATAAACCGTACACTTATAAAGTTATGAACCCATAAACTATGAATCTATTAACCGTAAACTTATTAAGCTATAAAGCCATATACTATGAACCCATAAACCATAAACTTATAAACCCGTAAATTGTATAGATATAAACCCATAAACTATAAACCCATAAACCGTAAACTTATAATCCCATAAATTGTAAAGCTATAAACCCATAAACTATGAACCATAAACCCATATACCATAAAACCAGAAACCAATAAATCGTAAACTCATAAATGGATAAACCAATAAACCCTAAACCCACAAACAATAGAACCATAAATAATAAACCCATAAATTGTAAACTCATAAACCCATAAACTATAAACCTATGAACCGTAAACTTATGAACCTATGAATTTTAAATCCATAAACCCATAAACTATGAACCCATAAACCGTAAAATTATAAAACCATAAATCGTGAAGCTATAAACCCATAATATTTTAAACAATAAACCCATAAACCATGAACCCATAAACCATAAACCCATAAACCATATACCCATAAACCATAAAAGCAGAAACCAATAAATCGTAAACTCATAAATGGATAAACCCATAAACAATAAAACCATAAATAAGAAATCTATAAATTGTAGAGCCAACAACCCCTAAACTATGAACCCATAAACCGCATACTTATAAAGCCATAAATCGTAAAGCCATAGACCTATAATTTTATAAATCATAAACCCATAAAGCACGAAGCCATAAACCCATAAACCATGAACCCATGAACCGTAAACCCATAAACCATAAACCATAAACCCATGAACCATGAACCCATAAACCTTGAAACCATAAACCATGAACTTATAAACCCATAAACTCATAAACTATTAACCATAAACCGATAAACTATGGACCTATAAACCGTAAGCTCGTAAACCCGCATCCAAGAACCATGAATTTATAAACCACGAACCCATAAACCCTTAAAGCTAAAACCCATAAACCCATAAACCCGTAAACCAAAATCCAAAAACCATGAACCCATAAACCCATAAACCCTCAAAGCCTGAACCCATAAACCATGACCTTATAGACCATAAACCCATAAACAAAAAAACCATGAATAATAAACCCATAAATTGTAAAGCCATAAACCCATAAAATATAAACCCATAAACCATAAACCCGTAAACCATAAAAGCAGAAACCAATAAATCGTAAACTCATATATGGATAAACCCATAAACAATAAAACCATAAACAATAAATCCATGAATAATAAATCTATAAATTGTAGAGCCATAAACCCATAAACTATGAACCCATAAACTGTATACTTATAAACCCATAAATCGTAAAGCCGTAAACCGATAATTTCATAAATAATAAGCCCATAAAACACAAAGCTAATAACCCATAAACCATGAACACATGAACCGTAAACCCATAAACTATTCACCATAAACCCATAAACCCATAAACCACAAACCCATAAACCTCAAAATTATAAACCATGCACCCATAAACCCATAAACCCATTAGCTATGAACCATTAACCCATAAACTATAAACCATAAATCTTATACTATAAAACCATAGACCAATAAATCGTAAACTCATAAATGGATAAACCCATAAACCCTTAGCCCATAAACAATAAAACCATAAATAATAAACCATGAATTGTAAAGCTATAAACCCATAAACAACGAACCCATAAACCGTAAACTTATAAACCCATTAATCGTGAGGCCATAAACCCGTAATTCCATAAAACATAAACCCATAAACCATAAACCCATAGACCCATAAACAATAAATCCATAAACCGTAAATCCATAAACTATAAGCCATAAACCCATAAACCCATTAATCACAAACCCATAAACCTTAAAACCATAAACTATGAACCCATGAACGCATAAACCCATAAACTATAAACCATAAACCAATAAACTATGAACCATAAACCCATATACCAGAAAACCATAAACCAATAAATCGTAAACTCATAAATGGATAAACCCATAAACCCTAAACCCATAAACAATGAAACCATAAACCGTAAACTTATAAAACCATAAATCGTAAAGCCATAAACCCATCATTCCATAAACCATAAACCCATAAACCATAAACCGATGGACCCATAAACAATAAACCCATAAACCGTAAATCCATAAAAGATGAACCATAAACCCATAAACCCATGAACCACAAACCCATAAACCTTGAAATTATAAACCATTCACCCGTAAACCCATAAACCCATTAGCTATGAACCATTAACCCATAAACTATGAACCATAAACCCATATACCATAAAACCATAGACCTATAAATCGTAGACTCATGAATGGATAGTCCCATAAACCCTAAGCCCATAAACAAAAAAACCATAAATAATAAATCCATAAATTGTAAAGCAATAAACCCATAAACTATAAACCTATAAACCGTAAACTTATAAACCCATGAATTGTAAAAATCTAAACTCATAAACTATGAACTTATAAACCATAAACTTATAAACTCATAGATTGTAAAACCATAAACCCATAAACTATGAACCATCAACCCATACACCATAAAACCATAAACCAATGAGCCGTAAACTCATAAATGGATGAACCCATAAGCCCTAAACCCATGAATAATGAAACTATAAATAATAAACCTATAAATTGTAAGGCCATCTACCCATAAACTATGAACCCATAAACCGTAAACTTATATAGTCATAAACCCATAAACTATAAACCTATAAACCGTAAACTTATAAAGCTATAAACCCATAAACTATGAACCTATAAACCGTAAACTTATAAACCCATAAATTGTAAAGCCTTAAACCCATAAACTATGAACCCTTAAACCGTAAAGCCATAAACCCATAATTCCATAAACCATAAACCCATAAACCCATAAACCATGAACCCATAAACCATAAATACATAAACCATAATCCCATATACCATAAACCCATAAACCACTAACCCATAAACCATAAACCCATAAACCCATAAACCATAAACCCATAAATTATAAACTTATAAACCATAAACCTTAAAACCATAAACCATGAACCCATAAACCTATAAACTATGAACCCTAAACCCATAAACTATGAACCATGAACCCATATACCATAAAAGCAGAAAACAATAAATCGTAAACTCATAAACGGATAAACCCATAAACCCTAAACCCATAAACAATAAAACCATAAATCATAAACCCATTAATTGTAAAGCTACAAACCCATAAACTATAAACCCATAAATCGTAAACTTATAAACCCATGAATCGTAAAGCAATAAACCCATAATTCCATAAACCATAAACCCATCAATTCATAAACCATAAACTCATAAACCCATAAACCCATAAACCATAACCCATAAACCATAAACCCATAAACCATAAACCAATAAACCATAAACCCATAAACTATGAACCATAAACCCATATACCATAAAAGCAGAAACCAATAAATCGTAATCTCATAAATAGATGAACCCATAAACCCTAAACCCATAAACAATGAAACCATAAACAATAAATCCATGAATTGTAAAGCCATAAACCCATAAACTATGAACCCATGAACCGTATACTTATAAACCCATAAATCGTAAAGCCATAAACATATAATTCGATAAATCATAAACCCATAAAGCACAAGCCCATAAACCCATAAACGATAAGCCCATAAACCGTAAACTCATAAACTATAAACCCGTAAACCCATAAACCCATGAACCATAAACCCATAAATCATGAACCCATAAATTAATAAACCCATAAACTATGAACCATAAACCCATAAACTATGAACCATAAACCCATATATCATAAAACCATAAACCAATAAATACTAAACTCATTAATGGATAAACCCATAAACAATATAACCATAAATAATAAACCCGTTAATTGTAAAGCTATAAACCCATGAACAATAAACCATAAACCCATAAACCCGTAAACCGAAATCCAAGATCAATAAACTCATAAACCTATAAACCTTTAAAGCATAAACCCATGAATCATAAACTCATAAACCCATAAACCCATAAACAATAAAACCACAAATAATAAGCCCATAAATTGTTAAGCCATATACCCATAAACTATGAACCCATAAACCGTAAACTTAGAAACCCACAAATTGTAAAGTCATAAATCCATGATTTCATAAACCATAAACCCGTAAACCATAAACCCATAAACCATAAACCCATAAACCATAAACCCATAAACCCATAAACCATAAGCCCATAATCCGTAAACCCATAAACCATAAACCCATAAACTATAAACCCATAAACCCATAAACTATAAACCCATAAACCATAAACCCATAAACCTTAAAACCATAAACCATGAACCCATAAACCATGAACCCATAAACCATGAACCCATAAACCATGAACCAATAAACCATGAACCCATAAACCATGAACCCATAAACCCATAAACCCATAAACTATAAACCATAAACCCATATATCAAAAAACCATAAATCAATAAATCGTAAACTTATAAATTGATAAACCCATAAACCCTTAACCCATAAACAATAAAACCATAAATAATAAACCCATAAATTGTAAGGCCATCAACCCATAAACTATGAACCCATAAACCGTAAACTTATAAAGCCATAAACCCATAAACTATAAACCAATAAACCGTAAACTTATAAAGCTATAAACCCATAAACTATGAACCTATAAACCGTAAACTTATAAACCCATAAATTGTAAAGCCTTAAACCCATAAACTATGAACCCTTAAACCGTAAACTTATAAACCCCTAAAATGTAAAGCCATAAACCCATAAACTATGAACCATCAACCCATATACCATAAAACCATAAACCAATAAACCGCAAACTCATAAATGGATAAACCCATAAACCCTATACCCATAAACAATAAAACCATAAAAAATAAACCTATAAATTGTAAAGCCATAAACCCGCAAACTATGAACCCATAAACCGTAAACTTATAAACCCATGAATCGTAAAGCTATAAACCATAAACCCATAAACTATAAACTCATAACCCATAGACCATAAACCCATAAACCATAAACCCATAAAGCATAAACCCATAAACCATAAACCCATAAATCATAAACCAATAAACTATAAACCCATAAACTATGAACCATAAACCCATATACCATAAAAGCAGAAACCAATAAATCGTAAACTCATGAATAGATGAACCCATAAACCCTAAACCTATAAACAATGGAACCATAAACAATAAATCCATGAATTGTAAAGCCATAAACCCATAAACCATGAACCCATGAACCGTATACTTATAAACCCATAAATCGTAAAGCCATAAACATATAATTCGATAAATCATAAACCCATAAAGCACAAACCCATAAACCCATAAACCATAAGCCCATAAACCGTGAACCCATAAACCATAAACCCGTAAACCCATAAACCCATGAACCATAAACCCATAAATCATGAACCCATAAATTAATAAACCCATAAACTATGAACCATAAACCCATAAACTATGAACCATAAACCCATATATCATAAAACCATAAACCAATAAATCCCAAACTCATAAATGGATAAACCCATAAACAATATAACCATAAATAATAAACCCGTTGATTGTAAAGCTATAAACCCGTAAACAATAAACCATAAACCCATAAACCCGTAAACCGGAATTCAAGATCCATAAACTCATAAACCTATAAACCTTTAAAGCATAAACCTATGGTTCATGAACTCATAAACCCATAAACCCATAACCAATAAAACCACAAATAATAAGCCCATAAATTGTTAAGCCATCGACCCAAAAACTATGAACCCATAAACCGTAAACTTATAAAGCCATAAGCCCATACACTATAAACCTATAAACCGTAAACTTATAAAGCTATAAACCCATAAACTATGAACCTATAAACCGTAAACTTATAAACCCATAAATTGTAAAGCCTTAAACCCATAAACTATGAAACCTTAAACCGTAAACTTATAAACCCCTAAAATGTAAAGCCATAAACCCATAAACTATGAACCCATGAACCGTATACTTATAAACCCATAAATCGTAAAGCCATAAACATATAATTCGATCAATCATAAACCCATAAAGCACAAACCCATAAACCCATAAACCATAAGCCCATAACCCGTGAACCCATAAACCATAAACCCGTAAACCCATAAACCCATGAACCATAAACCCATAAATCATGAACCCATAAATTAATAAACCCATAAACTATGAACCATAAACCCATAAACTATGAACCATAAACCCATATATCATAAAACCATAAACCAATAAATCCCAAACTCATAAATGGATAAACCCATAAACAATATAACCATAAATAATAAACCCGTTAATTGTAAAGCTATAAACCCGTAAACAATAAACCATAAACCCATAAACCCGTAAACCGTAATTCAAGATCAATGAACTCATAAACCTATAAACCTTTAAAGCATAAACCTATGAATCATAAACTCATAAACCCATAAACCCATAACCGATAAAACCACAAATAATAAGCCCATAAATTGTTAAGCCATCAACCTAAAAACTATGAACCCATAAACCGTAAACTTATGAAGCCATAAACCCATAAACTATAAACCTATAAACCGTAAACTTATAAAGCTATAAACCCATAAACTATGAACCTATAAACCGTAAACTTATAAACCCATAAATTGTAAAGCCTGAAACCCATAAACTATGAACCCTTAAACCGTAAACTTATAAACCCCTAAAATGTAAAGCCATAAACCCATAAACTATGAACCATCAACCCATATACCATAAAACCATAAACCAATAAACCGTAAACTCATAAATGGATAAACCCATAAACCCTATACCCATAAACAATAAAACCATAAATAATAAACCTATAAATTGTAAAGCCATAAACCCGCAAACTATGAACCCATAAACCGTAAACTTATAAACCCCTAAATCGTAAAGCTATAAACCATGAACCCATAAACCATAAACTCATAACCCATAGACCATAAACCCATAAACCATAAACCCATAAAGCATAAACCCATAAACCATAAACCCATAAACCATAAACCAATAAACCATAAACCCATTAACTATGAACCATAAACCCATATACCATAAAAGCAGAAACCAATAAATCGTCAACTCATAAATAGATGAACCCATAAACCCTAAACCTATAAACAATGAAACCATAAACAAAAAATCCATGAATTGTAAAGCCATAAACCCATAAACTATGAACCCATGAACCGTATACTTATAAACCCATAAATCGTAAAGCCATAAACATATAATTCGATAAATCATAAACCCATAAAGCACAAACCCATAAACCCATAAACCATAAGCCCATAAACCGTAAACCCATAAACCATAAACCCGTAAACCCATAAACCCATGAACCATAAACCCATAAATCATGAACCCATAAATTCATGAACCCATAAACTATGAACCATAAACCCATAAACTATGAACCATAAACCCATATATCATTAAACCATAAACCAATAAATCGTAAACTCATAAATGGATAAACTCATAAACAATATAATCATAAATAATAAACCCGTAAATTGTAAAGCTATAAACCCGTAAACAATGAACCATAAACCCATAAACCCGTAAACCGAAATCCAAGATCAATAAACTCATAAACCTATAAACCTTCAAAGCATAAACCCATTAATCATAAACTCATAAACCCATAAACCCATAAGCATTAAAACCACAAATAATAGGCCCATAAATTGTTAAGCCATAAACCCATAAACCATAAGCCCATAATCCGTAAACCCATAAACCATTAACCCATAAACTATAAACCCATAATCCCATAAACTATAAATTCATAATCCCATAAACTATAAACCCATAAACCATAAACCCATAAACCTCAAAACCATAAACCATGAACCCATAAACCATGAACCCATAAACCATGAACCAATAAACCATGAACACATAAACCATGAACCCATGAACCCATAAACCCTTAAACTATAAACCATAAACCCATATATCAAAAAACCATAAATCAATAAATCGTAAACTCATAAATGGATAAACCCATAAACCCTAAACCCATAAACAATAAAACCATAAATAATAAACCCATAAATTGTAAGGCCATCAACCCATAAACTATAAACCCATAAACCGTAAACTTATAAAGCTATAAACCCATAAACTATGAACCTATAAACCGTAAACTTATAAACCCATAAATTGTAAAGCCTTAAACCCATTAACTATGAACCCTTGAACCGTAAACTTATAAACCCCTTAAATGTAAAGCCATAAACCCATAAACTATGAACCATCAACCCATATACCATAAAACCATAAACCAATAAACCGTAAACTCAGAAATGGATAAACCCATAAACCCTATACTCATGAACAATAAAACCATAAATAATAAACCTATAAATTGTTAAGCCATAAACCCGCAAACTATGAACCAATATACCGTAAACTTATAAACCCATGAATCGTAAAGCCATAAACCATAAACCCATAAACCATAAACTCATAACCCATAGACCATAAACCCACAAACCATAAACCCATAAAGCATAAACCCATAAACCATAAACCCATAAACCATAAACCAATAAACCATAAACCCATAAACTATGAACCATAAACCCATATACCATAAAAGCAGAAACCAATAAATCGTAAACTCATAAATAGATGAACCCATAAACCCTAATCCTATAAACAATGAAACCATAAACAATAAATCCATGAATTGTAAAGCCATAAACCCATAAACTATGAACCCATGAACCGTATACTTATGAACCCATAAATCGGAAAGCCATAACCATATAATTCGATAAATCATAAACCCATAAAGCACAAACCCATAAACCCATAAATCATAAGCCCATAAACCGTAAACCCATAAACCATAAACCCGTAAACCCATAAACCCATAAACCATAAACCCATAAATCATGAACCCATAAATTCATAAACCCATAAACTATGAACCATAAACCCATAAACTATGAACCATAAACCCATATATCATAAAACCATAAACCAATAAATCGTAAACTCATAAATGGATAAACCCATAAACAATATAACCATAAATAATAAACCCGTAAATTGTAAAGCTATAAACCCGTAAACAATGAACCATAAACCCATAAACCCGTAAACCGAAATCCAAGATCAATAAACTCATAAACCTATAAACCTTTAAAGCATAAACCCATGAATCATGAACTCATAAACCCATAAACCCATAAACATTAAAACCACAAATAATAAACCCATAAATTGTTAAGCTATAAACCCATAAACATTAAAACCACAAATAATAAACCCATAAATTGTTAAGCCATAAACCCATAAACTATGAACCCATAAACCGTAAACTTAGAAATCCACAAATTGTAAAGTCATAAATCCATGATTGCATAAACCATAAACCCATAAACCATAAACCCATAAACCCATAAACCATAAGCCCATAATCCGTAGACCCATAAACCATAAACCCATAAACTATAAACCCATAAACCCATAAACTATAAACCCATAAACCATAAACCCATAAACCTTAAAACCATAAACCATGAACCCATAAACCATGAACCCATAAACCATGAACCCATAAACCATGAACCAATAAACCATGAACCCATAAACCATGAACCCATAAACCCATAAACCCATAAACTATAAACCATAAACCCATATATCAAAAAACCATAAATCAATAAATCGTAAACTCATAAATGGATAAACCCATAAACCCTAAACCCATAAACAATAAAACCATAAATAATAAACCCATAAATTGTAAGGCCATCAACCCATAAACTATGAACCCATAAACCGTAAACTTATAAAGCCATAAACCCATAAACTATAAACCAATAAACCGTAAACTTATAAAGCTATAAACCCATAAACTATGAACCTATAAACCGTAAACTTATAAACCCATAAATTGTAAAGCCTTAAACCCATAAACTATGAACCCTTAAACCGTAAAGCCATAAACCCATAATTCCATAAACCATAAACCCATAAACCCATAAACCATGAACCCATAAACCATAAACACATAAACCATAATCCCATATACCATAAACCCATAAACCATAAGCCCATAAACCATAAACCCATAAACCCATAAACCCATGAACCATAAACCCATAAATTATAAACCCATAAACCATAAATTATAAGCCCATAAACCATAAACCTGAAAACCATAAACCATGAACCCATAAACCTATAAACTATGTACCCTAAACCCATAAACTATGAACCATAAACCCATATACCATAAAAGCAGAAACCAATAAATCGTAAACTCATAAATGGATAAACCCATAAACCCTAAACCCATAAACAATAAAACCATAAATCATAAACCCATGAATTGTAAAGCCATAAACCCATGAACTATGAACCCATAAATCGTAAACTTATAAACCCATAAATCGTAAAGCAATAAACCCATAATTCCATAAACCATAAACCCATCAATTCATAAACCATAAACCCATAAACCCATAAACTCATAAACCCATAAACCATATACCCATAAACCATAAACTCATTAACCATAAACCTATAAATCGTAAACCCATTAACCCATAAACCATATACCCATAAACCATAAATCCATAAACCATGAACCATAAACCCATAAACCATGAACCATAAACCCATAAACTAAAAAATTATAAACCCATGAACCATAAACACATCAAATGTGATTTTTTCTTATTATAAAATATTTGAAAAATAATTATTTTATTGTTTATAATAATAGTGTAATAATTCTATGTTCCAAGTTTTTTTAAAATTATTTTAAAAAATTATATTTTATATAATTCTAAGTTTATTAAACATAAAATTATTTTAATTAATTATTTAAATAACAACTATATAATGAGCATATCGAATAATTGAAGTTACGCCTTCGGTCACTCTAACCTTTCCAGAAATCAACGACTTTAATCATTATTTATTTGAAATCTGTACATTTTCGGGACTTGAGCCCATGGAGACTTATGTTCAGAAAAAAATAAGCTACAATTTGGTCATACTATTATCAAATTGTACCGGGACCCAGAAACCCATAAGAATCACTGGGTCCTTTGACAGGATAATTAAAAAATTTTGATGCTGTTTTGCTAACAGAGTGCAATTCACGAAGTTGCAAAGATTGATGATTTGAAACTCGATGTATAATTCATAGTTCGCTTACGCCATAGACTAAATATATGACGTTGTCATTTTAGGTACACCTTCGAAAAAAATCATTTAACGGTAAGTGTACACTGAAAAACTTTTCGTACGAAAACACTATGATGAAAAGCAAAAAGTGCTTTATCAAGAACGTATTAATGCTCTAGTTTACGAATGTTCGTAGTTATTCAGCACGAATATCGTAGTGCATGAGCTGTAGAAAACGGTACAAGTAAAATCCTCTGACGCTCGAAGTTAAGGGCTATGAATTATGTAGAATATATGATTGATACTAATATCAGATGTGTATACTTTGAATTTCGTAGCTCAGCACTATGAGCTTCGTAGTAAAACTACACAAACATTCAAAACTCGAAAAGAGAGTCGAGTGCGGCTCCCCCACTTCTTTACACAAAAAGCAAATGAGGGGAAAAGATAAAACTCACGCTTTATGAGAAAAACAGCCTCGATTGAATTGGCGTTCTTTAATAACATATATATTATTTATATATAGATATAAAATTAAAAATATATTTTAATGTTGGTGATATGGTTAAATAAAATATAACAACAAGATTAGAATTGTAACACTCTTTAATATGTGTGAAATTATATGAACACTCTTTATATGTGAGAATAGTCGTTAACACTTCTTTGAAAAAAGGAGAAAGCTTTCTAATAAAGCGCACAGTGGAGACTTAATACTAAAGCTAAGACAAAGGTACGACTATGGTCAAGTTTGGTGGTGAGGAGAGGAGGGGAAACCAGGATGCTTTATATTATACATATATACAGACATTACATGGGTGCATGGGCGCACTTATATTCTAACACTCCCTCCCGACCATGCTCCTTTGTTCTATTTATTTATTTATTTATTTATTTTTTATTTTTAATTAACATGAGACTTAAAAATATATTTTGACGTATACATTGCATATAAAATTACAAAATACTGTTGACATTTGAATAACAAAAATTTATTCTTAACTTCAATTTTAAAACAAGATTAAAAGGAACTTCATTTGTCTATTTGATTTTTAAGCTGTAATGCTACTTTTTCTTGAATCTGCCCATCTTCTAAATTCACGTCTTCAATATTGCTTGTTAATATTCTCTGAAACGAATAAACAAATTAAATTACTCTTTACACATCTTGAGTCATTGTAAATCAGTCTTTACAAGTCAATCACTCTTTACACGTCTTTAATTCTGTTTAGAATTTTATCAGTTAAATTTTTGTGTACACTGAAGGATAAAGACTTAGTAAAATATCAGCTATTTATTCCTTTGAGGGAATCCAACACACCTTGACTAGATCTCTTTTAACGCATTCTTTTACATAATGCTCTCTTACTTCCGTCATGTGCCGGAGTTTATTTCCACCAGTTATCTTTGCACTTGCACCTGCAGCCTTGTTATCACACCATAATTTCATAGGATGAAAAGACTTATCTAGCATTACGGTTATTGATTTGTTTAATGAAATAAGTTCTTGACAAGCTTCACTCATAGCGACATACTCAGCTTAACAAGTAGACAAAGTCACATAAGATTGCTTGTGTGTACGCCAAGTAATCGCATCACCAAATAACTGAATAACATATCCACAACTAGTTAAAGAATTTTTACAATCGGCAAAACTTGCATCAGCAAATGCTTGTAAATTATTTCCATTTGCACGATAGCAAAGAGTTAACTGTTTCGTACCCTTCAAATATCTGAAAACTCTTTTCATCATTTTTTATTCATTCATATTAGGATTCGATTGATGTCTGCTTAGTAGATTTGTTGCATAAGAAATATCAGGTCGTGTTGCATTAGCTAAGTATAACAGTGAACCAATAGCTTCTCTGTAAGGTACGGAAACGGCCGTTTCAGTTTCCGAATGTTCATCTTCTCTGTCTCTTCTCTCTCTGTTCATAACCTGTGTGGTTACGAGAAGAGTTATTTGCAGATACATCTCTTCGAATTTGAATCTTTTCAGCATTTTGTTTATATATTTTTGTTGACTGAGTTCTATCAAGGTACTCTCACGTTTTCGAATGATATTAATTCCTAAAAATTCTTTAGGTTCACCTAAATCTTTCATTGAAAATTCCTTCTTGAGTTTGGATTTTATAACATTCATTTTCTTATGATCGTTGCCCGTGAGAAGGATGTCGTCTACATAAAGTAATAGTATGGCCATATGTTTTCCATTTCTCCAGATAAATAGACAAGGATCATTGTCATCTGATATCAATCCTATTTTTCGAGCTGCTTCAGAAAATCGTTCATGCCACTTCTTTGAACTTATTTTCAGACCGTAGAGTGCCTTTTTCAGTTTGCCTACCTTAGATCTCTTCATTTCATTGCTTATTTGTACTCCATCTGGAATTTCCATGTAGATTTCTTCATTTATGATCCCGTTTAAGAATGCTGTTTTTACATTTAATAGATAAATGTCTAAATTATATCTATTTGCCACAGCTAATAATGTTCTCACTATTGGAAGTCTTGATACAGGGGCATATGTTTCTCTTGAGTCATAATTATTTTTATCTTTAAATCCTCTTATAACTAATCGAGCTTTATACTTTCTTTGACCATCTTCTCCACTCTTACCTTTGAAAACCCATCTAGAGTCTATGATATTGGGTTTTTTACCATCTTTTGTTGTCATCGGTCTATCGACAATATCCTACACATTGTTGCTCTTCATAGCATTTAATTCTTCTTCGATAGCTTCTTGCCACTTCTTTCGTTCTGAAGATGCCAATGCTTCTCTGTATAAAATAGGATCTTCGTTAATTTTAGCTAGTAAAGAATAATATACTTCATCATTTTGATCGTCATATTTTTCATAGTTCATTTTTGGAGGGTTTAGTAAAACTTGTGCAATGTTTGAGGCGGCGGGTATGTCTGAAAAACTGTTGTCAATGATTGGCTGAACTTTTTTTTCTAAGGTGTTTTGATTCTTAGCTGTTTCCATATCCTGGTTGTTAATTTTCTTTGGTCTGCCTCTTTTTCTTTTTTCTTTCTTCTCTCCCTCCGTTTTTGATGTTTCTTCACATTCTTTTTTATCGTTTTTGAATTCGATAAACCATTTTGCTTTATCTATGGCTTCATTATCATTAGGCCAATCTGTTACACTATCTTTATTATATTTATCACCGAAAACGAGTTTTTCGTTAAACCTCACATCTCTACTCTCATAAAATTTACCTTCCTCTGGTTTTAAGAAAAGATATCCAGTTTGTGTGTATCCAATAAAAATCACTCTTCTACCTTCATAACGAAATTTTGGTCCTATTTTCCTTTGAACTTTTATGTAAGCTACGCAACCAAAACGTTTGATTTGACTGATGTCATAATTATGTTTTGGAGCAAACTTTTGCATAGGTGCAATCAGATTGTTCGATTTATGAGGCGTTCTGTTATAAGCATATACGGCTGTGCCTAATGCCAAGTCCCAGATGTTTTCAGGCAGTTTTGAATCATAAATATAGGCTTTAACTTTCTTTTGTATAGTTTGATTAAATCTTTCTGCAACTCCATTGTGTTGAGGAGTATCCGGGCAACTTAATTAAAGTTCAGCTCCTAATCGATTCAAAACTTCAATGGTAAATCCTCCGGTAAATTCTGTACCTTGATCGGTGCGTAAATAACACACCTTTGCATCCTCACCAAGTAAATTTTTAGTGCTTTTTATAAATGTTTCTAAACAATAACCTGTTTTACTCTTTGCCTTCATAGGATACGCCATAGCCAATCTTGAATAATCGTCTATAAATACTGATATGTAACGATATCCCTTAGGATAAGTTGTTGGAGTGATAGGCCCTATAGTATCAGAATATATAATCTGTAATGGCTTCTCAGCACGAGTTCTTGAGGTATTAAATGGTAATTTATTTATTTTTGCAACCATACAAACTTCACATTCTTAAATAGATTCATCAAAAATAGCATCTTTCAAGTTCTTCAGATGAGGCAATTTCCTTTGTAATTCTTTTAAATAAGGTACTGATGCATGACCTAACCTTACGTGCCACAGCATAGCCTTGTTTGATATTGAAGCTTCTGGTGCATTTGAATTTAACATTACTTCCTTTTCTGATAATTTAATTTCGGGTAATTCATCAATATCATTTAGTTTTCGATCTTTGACTGTCGTCATTAAGTCTGGTCTGTATTGGTTATTACTGAACAGATTTTCATGTTCGATCTCATTTTGATTTTTGTTTTTTTCAATCGTTGTACAACTTTCTTTTATATTTTGTGTTTTTTTTTCTTTTGTTGATTCATTCTCTTTATCTAAATTATTTTCTGTATCAAAAGAATTTTTTAAATCATAAAGGGACCTTGTATCAGTTTCCTTTAATGCTGTACTCCTTGTAAAATGTTTATTGTTAATTTCTTTTGAATCAATGGCATCAGCTATATTTACATAAATCCTTCCAGAAGATTCTTTAAGTTCTCCTGCGTTATTTTCATTCTTTAATATTTCCAATTCTATTTCCTAGAAAGGCTCTCTATAGACTCCTGTGATAAATGATTCATTTGACACAGGATCAAAAATGTCAATCATTTTATTATCTAAATAAATACTGAGTCCTTGCTCAACAAACTTTCTAAGAGAGAGAAGATTTTCTGTCAAATCTTGAGCACATAACACATCTTTAATTTCGTACGTACTGCCATCTCTTATTTTAATGTCCATTTTACCTGAACCTTGAGTATTTAAAACAGTCGATGGGTCTTCATTCGCACATTTAATAAATTCTCTCTTAGAGTTGTCAAAACTTTTAAAAATTATTTTGGATTTAGTTAAGTGTTCAGTGGCTCCCGAATCTGCTAAAAAATTTTCTAAAACCTTACTTTTATCTACAAACTGATCGTTGTAACCATGGTTACTTAAATAAAAACTTCTTTTTAAATCACGATTTATTAAACTTTGATATTCTGAATTGCTCTCACCTGATTTCATGTCGTCAGTATACTCTTCTTTGTTTTTGGCGTATTTTTGACTTCCCTTCATTTTAAGATTTTCCTTGTATGAATTAAGTTTCATCCTTTTTTTATTGTTATGCTTATTTTTGACATCATATGGTCTCTTTCATGACGTGTTGGCTTTGTTTACGAAAATTCTCTTCTTTGATTGATTGAAATTATTTAGTTTTGAGTCGTTGTTGTCATATTGTCTTTTTCTGGGCAGTTTGAGGCAATATGATGACCAAAGCGATTGCAGTTATAGCATTTCTTTTTACCTTTCATCTGACAATTTCTTTCATAATGTCCTCTACCTTCACATTCATAACATCTTACGTTAGAATCTAGTCTTACTTAAAGAGCTGCCTTTGGAGGGTCATTGTCTTTACAACGTTTTGAGGCTTCGGCTTGCATAATGAAGTTTTTCAGTTGTTCATAGCTTAAGCCTTTCCCTGTTGTGTTTTTAGTCATGAATTGTACAGCCTGAACTTCAGGCACCGTACTCATGACTGCATTATAAAAGGCGTCGCGTTTTTCTTCTTCTGAAAGTTGACCAGCATCCGGCAAATTTTCATATCGTCGAACGGTCTCCTCGAATCGTATTGCATGCTATATAGTTGTTTTCTCATAGAACCTGTTGTTACGTTCGTTTCGCAGCGTTTTAATTCTTTTAATTTGTTGATCATTAAATTTGGATCGTTGATGCTCATGACCTTGGCGTGATAATTTTGATCAATGTGATTTATAATAATATCACGAACCTTAAATCCATCCTCTTCTGTGGCTTTTTCATCTTTGACAGTCTTTGATCTTTCTTTCTCATCTATAATGTAGAGTAAATCACATGCTCTTAATTCTGATTTTAAATAATCGTAGAAATGTTCAAATTTCAATTGTTTAGTTAATTTATAATCTCTTTTAACATTATTGTTTCTGCCAATCAGTTCCAGTTGAATTGCATTTTTCAGTTGATTAGAAGCGTTGCCGGATTGTTCATCAAATTTATTATATCCTAATTTTTCAATTTCTTTTCTCATGATTGTCATTAGGTCTAAATTGATCAACTCCGGTTGAACAGACTTTTTATTTATTGAATGTGATGAGGTGTTTGTTTGAATGTTTTTCTCGACACTTATGTCGCTATTGTCGATTCCTCTTGCTTCTTGATGCCCATTCTCATTCTGTAATTCAGTTGAATCATCATAATTTTCTTCAGAACCTTCGTGAGAATTGTAAGTATCAATCATCATGTCAAGTCTCATCTTTAAATTCTTCAACGGCACTTGTAAAATGATTGCGCTGCTCTTGTAAATCATGTCTTATTTCCTTCAGTGTATTGTCTGTTGTTTTCAGCATTTTTGCAGCAGTATTATTGAGATCTGATATGGAAACTGTGAATTGCCTTGTGAGCTTCGTTGTAGCCTCACACAGGTCCTTTACAACCTTGACAAGTTCATTTTATCGTGTACTTTCTGCATCACTACTGTTACCTGAAACTTAAAACACCATAAGCTTATGTTTATTATATGTTATGTGATTTATCATATTTATATATATGTGCATACATGTTTACATATATACACACATGCCATTTACATTTGAATTTTATTTCTTTTTATTTAACACTCTTTATGGCATAAAAACATCTTATGTATTTCAAACTCTCGTTAATTGGTGCATTAGGTGTACAAATTATAATTTATATAACTAAACTTGTAGAAAATAAAATATTTTTTAATGTACAACGTACAATATGTATTCACATCGTATATTTTCTTTCAGGCCCCTTTTTTTATGATAGTATAGCCATTGAAGCTTATACTTGACCTGCCGTTTAAGCGCGGGCCTGCAAGCCGGGAAAACCCAGACCTTTTCGTTCGTCTTACAGTTCGTTCTTAGGCACCACATGTTTATATCCAAGCAATATTTTGCTTAGATATAAGCTTATGACTCACGTTTTTGCTTTTTTTTTACAAATACAATACACTCTTTGATCGTCTTTATAAAAAAAATTTTCTTTTTCGTTCTTTCGTTTTCTCTCCTTTTATTGCATGTTCAAATCGTCCTGACGCTTTTCTCTTTTTTTTTTTATTTATCACAACTTTTGTAATTTATTTATAATCATTTTTAAACTTTCTTATTATAATTATTCTCAGGATTCATTTGATAGTTAATCATATGGATTTCAACACTCATAATATTTTCAGCGTTCATGCATTATATTAATAAGGAGAGAAAAGACAAGAATGAATAAATTTTCGAAACACATCATATAAACATTCGTACACGTCTTTATAAAATTATATGCATAAATATAATTTTACTTACTTTCAATTTCAGCTTGTTCTGCCATTGTTTTAATGTAAATTATCCTGTTTATTATTATGAAACACTCTTTAATACACTCGTTATGCTGTTTTCTTATTTTTTTTATGAACTCACTAGAATGCGTGAATATAAAACAATTTCTAATTTGTTATAAATATTTGCAAAGATATCACTTGTTATTCGCACAGTTGAAGCGTGTCCTGGGTGCATAACCTGTTGGTGATGTGGTTTAATAAAATATAACAACAAGATTAGAATTTCTAATAAAGCGCACAGTAAAGACTAAATACTTAAGCTAAGACAAAGGTACGACTTTGGTCAAGTTTGGAGACGAGGAGAGGAGGGGAAACCAAGATGCTTTATATTATACATATATACAGACATTACATGGGTGCATGGGCGCACTTATATTCTAACATTTAATATTTTACGCAATCTAAGTAAAAAAAATTTAAATTAGCATTTTGAAAACCCAATAATTCAAAGAAATTGTTTAATCTATTTGTTAAAATTATTCTAATTATTGTGTCAGGCAAATTTTCCTAATAATAAAATGTTAAGAAATATTTTTATTGTTAATCTATAGTTTTATTATATTTTTAGCATAATAAATATAACTTAATTTTTTGTAAATATTTATTTCGTATGAAATTTTAATTATATTTACATAAAAACTTCTTAACAATGCTATTGGTTTTAGTTTTTATATAATAATAATTTGATGTAAAGATATATTTGTTATAATTCTATTGAAAATAATAGTATATACATGTAAGCAAATATTTTATAACTACATTGATAGTAAATATAATAGAAATTTTTTTAATTATATAAAATTATTTTTTCAGTATCGCTTATTTGAGTAATTCTCTAGAACTTTTAACTTTTAATGTCACTGTTTTTAAACAATTTTTTAACAGTTTCCATTCCGTTATTTTGAGGAACACAAAACTTTACTGAAAAAATTTCTATTATATTTACTATTAATGTAGTTGTAGAATATTTGCTTACATGTACACTGAAAAGACATCGGTGCTCTCCCCGCCACACTGGTATATCCGTAACGGCGCTCCCTCTTTCAATCCATTACGAAGCAAGACCGGCGCTCGAGTGGTCCCGTTTTGTAGCAGCTCCTAATAAGCCGTATGATAGACGCGGTAACTAGCGCCGCAAGTGGTCGTTTGCGGCGCTCTCAAGGCGCGGGCCGGCGCCGCTACGGTCCCGATTTCACAAACTATACAGGCTGTAGGATTCGGCGTAACTACGGTCAGGTGGGTGACTGTAGCGGTCCCTACGTCTTTTCAGTGTATATACTATTATCTTCAATAGAATATAACAAATATATCTTCACATCAAATTATTATTATATAAAAACTAAAACCAATAGTATCGTTAATAAGTTTTAGTGTAAATATAATTTCCATTTCATTCAAACGAAATAAATATTTACAAAAAATTAAGTTATATTTATTATGCTAAAAATATAATAGAACTATAGATTAACAATAAAAATAATTCTTAATATTTTATTATTAGGAAAATTTGTCTGACACAATAATTAGAATAATTTTAACAAATAGATTAAACAATTTCTTTGAATTATTGGGTTTTCAAAATGCTAATTTAAAATTTTTTTACACTTAGATTGCGTAAAATATTAAAATATATTTATAATTTTATATCTATATATAAATAATATATATGTTATGAACTAAAGAACGCCATTTCAATCGAGGCAGTTTTTCTCATAAAGCCTGAGTTTTATCTTTTCCCCTCATTTGCTTTTTGTGCGAAGGAGTGTGAGAGCCGCACTCAACTCTCTCTTCAAGTTTTGAATGTTCGTGTGGTTTTACTACGAAGCTCATAGTGCTGAGCTACGAAATTCAAAGTATACACATATGATATTAGTATCAATCATATATTCTACGAAATTCATAGCCCTTAACTTCAAGCGTCAAAGGGTTTTACTTGTACCGTTTTCTACAGCTCATGCACTACGATCTTTGTGCTGAATAACTACGAACATTCGTAAACTAGAGCATTAATACGTTCATGCCAAAACACTTTTTGCTTTTCATGATAGTGTTTTCGTACGAAAAGTTTTTCAGTGTACATGCGTTTCGAAAAATTATTTAAGACAACGAAAGTAAATAACTATAAATACTTGTAAATCATCGTAAATAATTATAAATAACAATAAACTATTTACTTACCTAAAAATTTTGGAAATCGTAAATAATAGTAAATAATAGTAATTAAGAGTAAGTAACTGTAAGTGTTTGTAAATAATAGTAAATGATTTTTAAAATCAATTAGTAATCGTAAATAACTAAATAACTATAAATAATTGTAAATAATAAATAAGTGTGAATAACTTTTATTAATGTTTCAGTCTCAATACTTTTTATTAATTATTTACAGTTATTTAGAGATATTTACAGATATTTATAGATATTTACAAAAATTATTTCTATATGGGTATTTACTAATTTCATAACTCTGACTGTGCAAAAGACACCTGTGCGCCACCTTTTTGTTGAAATTAAGACCTTCATTTTGCTTTACTTAGACCGTTTCAATGTGCTTTGAAACTAAATTTGTGATCAGAGGGAGTTGATAGTCAATTGCATGCTCACGATGTTTACAGATTTTATTCTACGAATTTCCTATCATATTCAAATGGCCATATCTCAGTATCAGAAGCACCTAGAAACTTTTATAAAAAAGGAAATTGAAGATCTTTGAGCCTGCTTTAAAGTTATGTTGGTTAGTCGAATGAAAAAAATTATAAAGTACTTTTAACCTCAAAATACATGAGAATAAACCCGATTGAGTAAAATTTTTTAATATTCCAAGAGCAACCATTCGGAAAAAAAAATTTTCTTGGCTCTAAAATCATCTCATAAGATATTATTTCAACTTACGGCAATAGAAAAAGTGTGAGAGAGGGTCTCAAAAAAAAATTTTCAGTCATAGCTGTATGTAGAAAAAAGAAAAATAAGAAAAAGCAATAAAAAATACGGTTTTTTGCGATTCGGCAGGGTTAAATCTCTATTCCAACAAGGTATTCCAGCTGCTTTTCCAATTTTTAGTATAAACACATCGATGTAAGGGTTGGGAGCGATGCTCAGTAAGTTTCGGGAAATAACGACCTGTCTAATATATATATATATATATATATTTATATAACATACATACTCTAAATGTAGCGTTTCATCCAAGCCTGTATACTTTTACAAAAGGATCTTCAGTAGAGCGTTTTTTTTAATTTTGGTACAGGGTCCACTCCAGAAGCTTACTCTATGCAATATGTTTGGACGTTTTGAATTTCGGAATTTTTTTAATAAACATTTATTTGAAAAGCATATAGACTTAATATGTAGCGTATCTTTGTATAAGGTGATTATTACAGCGCATTCTTGTATGCAGCCAATTAGTACAGCGTATCCCCATGTGCACCCGATTACAGCGCATTCGACATAGATAAAAACTCAAGAAAACGGTTATTGTTAAAAAATGTTGAAATAGAGATAGAGACAACAATCGGTAAATAAAACAGTTCATAACTTCTATAAGCATATAAAGTAATTAAAATTGAAAGATTTTTTATTTAAAATTATATAGAAGGTAAACTTATTTGTAGCTTATACAGAAATTTTGATAATGTTAGCAATCAATCAAATCAAATGAATAATTTAAAAAACAATATATATATAAATATATATAAAAATTAAAAAGTAATGCATTTTTTGGAGTTAAATGACTCCAATCTAAGATACTTCTGGTGTTATCCACTATTAATAACTGTTTTCTTATGTTGAATTAATTTATTATTATTTCATAACGGTAAAATTTAACCACGAATAAATATTCATGTCATTTTATAACTTTAGATTCTCAGTGTTGAACTTAATTTTGTAACATAAAGTTCATACTGCTCATTTTTTTTATCGATGCACACTTTTTCTGGAATTTTGCATCCATTTCTAAGATATTTTTTATAAATATAACTGTAGTAAATGATTATGTTTGATTGTTCAAATAAATAAGTATATTATTACAAACATTCAATGATCATTATTTGCTTCGCTTTCACCTGACCAGAGCATGATTACATAATACCATCGATTTGGTTCTTTTAAGTGTTTAACTTTGTCAACTATTTTTAATTATAGTCATCAAATGATTGTTTCGTAGATATTTGTTATAACAATTATTTTACATTTTGTTCCCAAAGTGAGAAAATTGCAGGATAGTTATTAGAATATTTATTTATATTAGATATAATTATTGCAAAAATCCTGTAATTTACATAAGTGGTAGATTTTTGTTTTGAAAATTCAAAAGAGGTGGTTTAAAAGTCCTGGTGTTACCCTCAGTTACATTTAATCGTTGCTACCAGTGTTACAATATATAATTTACCTGGAAATTCGAATTTTTTTTTGCATCATTTCTTTCAGGAAGATATTTCAAGATAGTATTATAACTCAAGAGTCAAGAGATATTCAAAATATTGTAATATAAGAAAATAATTTTATATTTAAAACCTTATCCCAAGATTTCTGCCTATGATTGTTTTAATTATTATATCATATTTTTATATATATACACATTATTTTTTTATCACTGGTAGCACGGTTAACCCTATTCAGACCCTTAAAGCGACCGAAATTAAGATCGTTGAGCATCTTTGTTCGTGTTGTTTTCGACTCTATTTGAAGTATCTAGAGACACGAAATAGCTCGTTAGCGACCCGTTTTTTTTCTCGTTCCTATATTAATATAAAATAATTAAAAACTAAATGAAACGTTGCGCTGCTACCGACGCGTCGACAAGCAAAAAGAATCAAGGTTGGAAAGGTCTCCTTAAAGAAAATAGGGATCTGAGGAAACTAGCCAGGTGTATAAGAGCACTGCAACCAAAGAAGTTAATAGAATAGCTGGACCAAAGGGACCTTAGTACTCATGGAGATATAGATATTTTGAAAGAAAGACTGATAAGATATAACATTAGCAAGTGTCAACCAGAAATGGATGTTGGGTGGAATCCATTCATTAATGAAAGGGGATTGGAGATGCCAGCGACTACTGCAGCATTAAATATAATGGAAGAGGTTCCAGACGTAGACGTTAGGAAAAAGAGAGACCGACTACCCAAGAAAGTATCAAAAGAAAAAGCTACGGAATCGGAGGCGTGGGAAATCAGTTTACAAAGTGAGCTTGATGTCTCGGAGAAAAGAGTCATTGATATTTATAGCCCAAGCACTAGCGCAACAGGACAAATAATACCTCTGCCAATGAACACGACACCGTCAGCAAACTTAGGACGAACAAAAGTTACCCTCAAAGCATCTCTGGCTAAGTTGGCTATGATACCTGGATTACAAGAATTTTTGAAGAGAGCAGACTTTGAAGTTGCAATGACGTCACAGTATTCAAATACCACACAAAGCGGTATGATATCACCGGATTCTAGTAACCGAGGAATACAGGGTCAAGATGGAACAACGAGGGATAATAAACAAATAGAGGCAGTAGCCGTGCGTAACGAGAGAACCAAGGCACACAGAATCATAATAGAGAAACAATACCACTAAGGCAGACAGCGCACTCTAGTGGACAACAGCGACCTCTGCTGCGACCTCAACAAGAACCACTGGACTCCGATAATGAGATGAAAGAAATATACGAACACCTACTGAGAATGATGCAGAGAAATAGATTAAATAGCAAAACACCCAAGAGAAGTGAGCAAACGAAGTCAAAAATAGATAAGGGTTTACAACAGAAAATAAGAAAAGTTACGGAGCAATTAACGAAAGAGACGAGACGTAGCAAATCGGGGACAGAAACATCTACGAACTCAGCAAACAGTCGTCATAGAAGACCAGATTATCAAGATTATAGTGAAGAAGATGAAACTTTAAGTGAGAGTTCAAGTTACGAATCTGACGATAGTGATGAGGACCCTACGCCGCCAAAAGATAAATATACAAGTAAGAAAAAGAGGTGTCATCATAAGAAACAGCCGTCAGACTCGGACACATACAGTAATGATAACGACGCGCCGACCAGAAGACACAAAAAGAAGAGTAAATGTAAGAAGAGCTCACATAAACGTAGTGGAGAAAGATGCGTTAGAATTCTGAAAGACTGGAATCTAAAATTCTTAGGTGAAGGCGAAGAAGGGCCACAAGACTTTCTAAGACGGTTAGGTAAGTGCGAAAAGAATTCAGAATTAAAAACTGAAGAAATTCTGAACGCATTACCTTCAATCCTGTCAGAATCAGCAAGCACATGGTTTGATGGCGCGGAAAAGGAGATTCGTACTTAGAAAGAGATTAAGAAAGCTTTCAGGCACAGATTCGTTGGTGAGCTACATAAAGTAGATATCTGGGAAGAATTGAGAGCCAGAACACAAGCAAGAGGAGAATTAATTACCAACTACCTCGATTGCGTAAAAATAATAATTGGCCACTTCAAGTGACCACCAGGTGTGTGGACAACAAGGCACAGTATTCAAGAACTGCAACAACTGTGCACAACTAAGAGTAAGTTTGGGAAACGGACAAGCGGGGGAGCAGAATCAAGAGTTGTTCCCTCAGACAAACAGCGCCGCGACCCAGAGCCAATAAAAGGAAGTGAGCAAATTGAAGCGAGAGAGAGCAACAGAGGAGCAAGACCGAAGAGTGAAGAGCAAATAAACAGAAATTGAAATTTAATAGAAAAGGGTAAAGAAACAAGAGAGCAAATAGATAAGAGAGATAAAACAATAGAAAAAGAGTACAAGGATAGAAAAATTAAGAGCGAACTAAAAAGAAAAAGAGTGAGTACAGAGGCTAGGGTACCTAGTCCCAAATTGCCAAATATTGAAGAAACAAAGGCTCAAGTCATCGCATCACGACCAAAGACCGACACTCCGGTATTGTATGCATGGCCAAGCTTTGAGCAATTACTAAGAAGCGCAGGAGACCAATGGAAAGACATCGAAGAATCAGCGACCACTCAGTTCGATCAAACGTCGATTAATACGAAAGCTTTGGAAAACGTAAGACTTGCGACGCCAGATGAAGTGAGGAACATAGTTAACAAATTAATAGTTGACACGTTCCCAAAGTCTGACGAAGAAGCCGATAATAAAAGCGACCGTATAACAAATCAGACAAAAGGAGGGAACACGGAGCAAATCAACGGAACTATAAGATTGGAAGTCCATAAAAATTCTGCACATGGTGACCTACTCCTTAATGGCAGAAATAAAGAGAGAGCAAATGTACAGAAAACAAAACAACGGAGATAATAAGAGAAAAAGAGAATAAAAGTCAAACAGAGATAGATAGAAAAGAACAAACCAATCCAGAGCACCAACAAGAAATAGTGAAAGAAAATCAAAGCATAGGAAATAAAGATTTTATAAAGAACCCAGTCGCCGCAGTTAGGAGTAAAAACAGCCATACGCTTAACGTTGTCATCGAAGGACGTTGTAGAAAAGCTTTATTCGACTTAGGTGCGACCGTATCAATAGTAGGAGCAGAAATAGCAGAATAGTTCAAAGATAGGTTAGAACTTGCTCAAACCAGAATCTATGGTGCTATGGGAGGACATGTGCGACCACTAGGAACCCTAAAACTAAAATTAGATGTTGATGGTCATGAACATACTCTACCAGTTAGAGCACTAAAAGAACTGGACCAAGAGATGGTTTTAGGAATGGATTTCCGCAATCTATGGGACGTTGATACACGACTGGCAAGAGGATTATGGAGAGTACAAGAAGGAGAGTGGCACAAATTCCATAATGAAGAGGAAGATGGAGATGTGAAGTTGTTTGGAGAATGTGCAGGAATAAGCGACATTAACAGCGCTTAAAGAAAGAAAATAGATAAACTAATTCAAAAAACATTACCACCTCCATTAGAGACTATTGGAGCAACGCGACTAACTGAGCATCATATTAAGGTATTTGACGAAACACCAATAAAACATAGATTAAGAAGGATGTCACCAAAGATGCTAGAGATAGCACAAGGTACAGTAAAGGATATGTTAAAAGAAGGAATCATAGAGCGGTCAGCGAGCGAATGGAGCAGTGCCCCAGTCATTGTGAGAAAACCAAATGGAGAATATCGTTTCTGCGTATACTATCGTGACCTAAACAAGGTGACCATCAAGGATGCATACCCAATACCAAGGATTGATTCCATCACCTGGAGCAGGTCTCTTTCAGTTCAGACGCCTACCGTTTGGTTTGACTAACGCACCAATGACGTTTCAGTGGCTCATCGACGCTCTCTTTGGGACAGAATTCGAACCATATATGTTCGGTTACCTTGATGATATAATTATTGTAACAGAGACCTTTGAGGAGCATTTAAAATGGCTGGAAATAGTGCTAAGAAAACTAGTCAACGTGGGTTTATCAGTAAATAGATAAAAATGTGATTTTTGCTGCTCACAAGTGAAATGCTTAGGCTATCTGTTAAATGGTGAAGGCTTGCGACTCAATCCAGAAAAAATAGCACCAGTGATAGAATACCCTGCACAGAGAAATGTGAGACAATTACGAAGATTTTTAGGTATGATAGGGTGGTACTCAAGATTCATAGATAAAAACTCAGAAATGAAGATACCTCTCATGAAGTTACTACAGAAGTATAAGAAATGGGAATGGACTGAGGATCAAGAGAAAGCATTCAATTAGTTTAAGAAAGCTCTAACAACAGCACCAGTCTTAGCTCGACCAGATTTCTCGAAACAATTCACTATTCAATGCGACGCGAGTAACTATGTGGTAGGAGCAGTACTAACACAAGAGCACGAAGATGGAGAAGACCCAATAGTATATATAAGCAGAGTTTTAACAGCAACAGAGAAAAATGACTCAACAACAGAAAAAGAGTGCTTAGCTGTAATCTGGGCAATAATTAAATTGCGACCTTACTTGGAAGGATATTTCTTCAGAGTAATCACGGACCATAGCACCCTAAAATGGCTAAGAACTATGAATGAACCAACTGGTAGACTCGCAAGATGGGCATTAGAGTTACAACAATGGGAGTTCGAGATTATACACAGAAGAGGCACATTAAATTAATTACCAGCGCGTTATCTAGAATGTACGAAAATGACGAGGAAATTTCAGCATTCTTGGAGATCAGCGACCTCAGGTATATTAAAAAGCGTCAAGAAGTAGAAGAATATCCTTTTGAATATCCAAGCTGGAAAGTAGAAGAAGATTTATCATATAAATTTCGACGCAACCCCATAACAACACCAGAAGAAGGATGGTGACTGGTGAAACATAGAGAGAGAGAGTATTACAAGACGCGCATCGTGCACCCTCCATGGGACATTTAGGGGTGGGGAAGACTCACGATAGAATCGTAAGTAAATATTATTGGCTTGGAGTCTACTATGATACTCAAGTTTTTATACAAGAATGCAAGGAATGTCAGATGTATAAAGTGCCACAAACTGGGCAACAAGGGCTCATTGGCAAAAAAATCGTAGAGCGACCACGGATGGTTGTGGCAGCAGACCTAATGGATTTCCCACCGAGTAAGAGTCAGTGCAACTACTTGGTAGTATTCGAAGATTTATTTACAAGATGGATAGAAGTAAAACCCCTTAGATCAGCTGATGGCAAAGGAGTAGCAAAAGCATTAGAAGAGTTAATTTTATTTAGATGGTAAAAACTAGAATATCTACTCACAGACAACGGAAAAGAGTTCAACAACAAACATTTAGAGCAAGTTTCAGAAGAATATGGAGTAAAACACGTGACCACACCACCATACCACCCACAAGCGAACCCAGTAGAAAGAAGCAACAGAACATTAAAAACGATGATAGCTACTTTTGTCGGCGTAGATCATAGAAATTGGGACCAACATATACATGAGTTTAGACACGCAGTAAATACAGCGACGCAAGCAGTGACTAAAGTTTCACCAGCCTTCTTAAATTATGGAAGACAACCGAAGCCAGTTAAAAGTCTGCGAAGCGAAGTAGAAACAACTAAACCAGTAGTAAGAATAGACCCAGAAATATGGAAAGATAGAATGAAAAGATTAGATGCGTTAAGAGATTTAGTGGCTAAATTTATAGATGATATTCAAGAGAAACAAGAAAATAGATATAATAAAGGGAAACGCGTCGTCAGGTTTTTCGTGGGAGATTTAGTGATGCGACGCGCTCACATGTTATCAAATGCAACACAACGTTTCTCCTTGAAACTAGTACCTAAATACGAAGGACCATATAAAATCTTAAAGGTGAAATCACCAGCGGTTTATATAAAGCGAAAGCACACGTAAACGATCTAATGTGATAAATACCCCCGCGAAATCTTGCATAACTGAGAGCTCATTGAGCTGTACGTAGGTAGAATAAGTTTTTTTGTTGTTTTTTTTTTGTAGATGATCAGATTTCCAGCTAGTATCACTAAAAGAGCTCGGGCAGCAAGAGCTAGAGTGCAAGCGACCCCTTATCAGTGCTACCCTGAGTACAGAGAGCCTGATGATTCGGCGACCATTTTCCAGTACCTGATGTTAGCTGTGGCATTACCACCCGCTCCAGAAGAATGGACTAAAGCACTTAGTCAAGAACGGGAGGCAGCAATCCACCAACCGACCCAGTAAGTACCTTCTTCACAGCACCAAGAAAAGACACTATCCTGGGCGGACGAAGTCGAGGAAGACTCAGAGGACATGCGACGCGACCAGGGTAGATTAGGAGTACTGATATTGAGAAAAGAAGTGAAAGTCGAAATTTAATTATTAAAAATTGTATGTTTGGGAGAAGCGACGACTACTACGTCAACCAACATGCCGAAGGTAAAAACGGGGAGACAAAAGAGACCGGAGGCATTAAATACGTCTGGTCGTATCAAGCTGGCTCTCACAAAATGCGAGAAAGAGGTGACCTTGAGTACAACCTTGCGGCAACCCAAAGCACCTGAGCCTTACTCGCTGACGATGCTTCATAGCGGAACAAGCCAGGAGTTACAGGCGAGCCAACAAGCAGAAGAGGAACTGCGACAGTAGTTGGAACGAGAAGAGAGAGTGAGAAGGAAAAGAAAACCCCAGCGTTTGGCCTGATTTAGCCTGGGATAAAGGAGAAGAGGAAGAGGGCGAGGTTATATACCTTATCGAGACTCCAAGGAAGGATACTGAAACAAGTGAAAAAAGTTAGGACGAGATCGGGACGGGTGACGCCAAGCAAGAATGGCCAATGGTGAGACATACCGACGGAAGTCGAAGAAGAAGGTACAACCCTCGACAACAACTCACCATCGACGATTACGAGCCGTGTAGCCGGCCCCGATCTCCTAGTCCCAAACTTATGGTTTATGGGTTTATGGTTTATGGGTTTATAGTTTATAGGTTTAAGGGTTATGGGTATATGGCCTATAGGGTTATAGTTTATGGGAAGAAAATCATAAGATCATGCGTGCGAGGCGGCGACAAATTAACCGGTCCACTGCATGTCCCGCTTAAGGAAGGGGGAATGTGTGATGTATCAACATCACAAGTATGCGTATATTTTTTTTATTTAGATCATAGAAATTCATTGCATTGCTAGACTTAAATTTTAATTACAATCCAAAAACAACATTACTAATAAGTGACTAAAATTTTAAAACAATTTATCATTTGTTAATCAAAATATAGAAATTCAATACTGCAATTCGATTTATCTGTATTTGGGTTTAGGAGCAATGAAACATCTTGAGATTTTGCCTACTTATTAAGTATGTTGGTTTTAAAACTTAAATGCAATTTGAAAATATTCATAAACAATGTTTTTTTATAATATAGCTGGATTATAACTCAATTCAACTTAATACCACGTAAAGCTTTTTTTGATGATGTATTGTAATTAACATCATGTTTTGAATCAAAAGAGAGAAACTAACTGATAACCTTTTAGCTTTATTGAGATTGTAATTTTTAGTTTCCTAAAAAATGTTGTGATGTATAAAACATCACAAGTATGCGTATCTTTTTTTTTTAATTTTAAATGAGAAAAGTTTAGTAGAACTTAAAGATTAATTTTTGATTTTTTTATGAAAAGAAAAAAATTAAGAATTGTTTTTATGTTTATAAAAGGCTAACTTTGAATCATTATAACAATTAAATAAAAACTTGGTTTACGCGTGTTAAGTTTAAAGGGTACCCCCCATTAAGATAGGTAAAATGCCCCATCACGGAATTAAAATTTTCGTCCAAAATTAGTTAGTATTTGCTCAAAAATGAAATTTTAAACTGCGACCTGCTACCCCTCCCCCTCCAGTACTCCTAACTTCAAAAAAACGTGTTTTTTTTTAAATAATTTTTTTCGGCACCTTATTGACGGTTAAGAAATTTGAAAAAAATTGAGCATATTCTATATAAAAATGCGCATTTACTGTAATTTTTCTAGCTATTTTTGAGGTCAAAAACTAACCTAAAAACAATAAAATATTCTTAAAATTGCTCTAAAAACTTTTAAAAAAAGGGGTGCCGTCTCAAAAATTTGTGGAAAGTTGAGGATTTGCGTCCTCAATCTGCCCTATTCTGCCCAGATTTTTTGGAGTGGTGCGCCATATTTAAAAGTCGAAGAACCCTGTTTTTTAGCTATTTTTTATCAATTTTTTGCTTTTTTTGCTTTGTCAGTAATAGTTACAACAAAACTAATGGCACCATCGAATTCTACGCCAAAAAATACATAAAAAATATGTATAATACTCCGTTCTAATATTTTTGGATCACTAGCTATAAAACAAAAATGGAAAAGAGGCTGCTATGAGCATGTCGAGGCAACTCACTTTTTCCGTGGGATTTGTGAAAAGTCACTTAAAAGTATAAACAACAATGATTACATGTATTTTTTCATATTTTTTGACGAAGAATACAGTGTTGTAGCTATATTTTCTATAACTTGGCTCTGGTCAGATATCAGAGCCAAGAAAACAACTTACAATAAATCTTTTTCATTCAAATTAGTTTTAATATACATTATTGTAACTGTTTCATTTCTGGATCTACGATCTCAAAAAGATTGTGTCTTATAAATAATACATAATTTAATTAGTATTTATGAAATCATTAAAATTATAATTTTAGTATCTTGTTATTACAAAAATTATTTACAATATATACGTATATGATTCCTAGTTACAAAAGTATTTATTTAATAAATATATCGTTTTATTAGAAAATCGTTAATCTTCATCATCACTTATTTCTTCAATTACTGGCACAACTTCTTCAAAATCAAAAAGTTTAGTCAATATTGCAGCTGGTTTGATGATTCGTGATAAATAGCGGGCGTGACTTAAATAATAAATAACAGCAGCTACATGTGAGCAGCAACCACCAGTTCTATTTCCATTCGCACAGTTACGACAGTACCGTTTAATTCCATTGATACCACTAGTTTTTGAACAATAATCTATGTAACATTTGTACTTTTTACTGTTAATATGCACGGAAAAGAGTTTTCACCTTAAAAACTAGTGCTAAATAATAGAAGGTTAAAATTGCGTGTTTTATAATGAAAAAAACCATGACAGTATCATTTTAATCAATGCTAGTTTTACTATTTTACCTTCTAAGGTCCAGCACATTGATTTTCAATGATTAGCACGGTTTTTTCCAGTGCCAACATCAAAATTTAAGTTCTGCGCATTAGCAGAGAAATTCTAACGACTAGCACGGTTTTTTCCAGTGCTAACATCAAAATTTCAGTTCTGCGCATTAACAGAGAAATTCTTAATGCATGGTATCAGTTTTTTCACAAAATTAACTTATTGCTATCATAAATAATCTTTCAAGTCAGTTATATTTTATTTATTTATACATGTATGTATGTATGTATATATATATATATATATATATATTAGGGTGTCCCTTATTTACCAATGTTTTTTTTTTCGTTGTGCCGCCCCCTGGATCTTTAATTTATGCTAAAAAATGAAGATTTCACTCGGAAAAAGTGAGAAAAAGACGTTTTAAACCGTGCCTATTTCGCAAAACGAGATTTTAGTCCACGTATACGCGTTATACTTAATCTAACGTATTTCATTTCTCTACTATGTTTAAAAAGAGCTTTAAACATTTTAACTATTACATTTTTTCATGTAAAATTTGGCATAGAATTCGAATTTTTACTCATTTTAAATCAAAACGTACATATAGTAAGGTAAGAGACACTTTTACATCAGTTAAGGTCAATTTTTTTAATGATTATTTGTTTTTTATTAATAATGAATGTTATTTATGATTTGTCTGATTATTTTGAGTAATAATTTTTAGAATATTAGACATGAAAATTCACAAAACGAATGAATCAACATACTTTGTATATTTCAAAATGTCGGAAACACGTAAAAGCGAATGGGCGTGTACGTAAAATTCACCAAAATTCTCAAAAAATATATAATATTAAATAAAAACAAATATAGTCATTATAAAGCAATAAAATTTATTAAAATTTTTGTTGTTTTGATAAAGTTTCAATTATCATCTTTTTCCTGCAATTTTATTTTTTTTACAATTGTTTGCTTATTAGCATCTTCAAAATCTTTACGAAATTGGCATACATTTTGTATCAAAATGTATGCCAATTTCAATCAAAAATTTCTGATCTTCATTCTTGGTTCTGTTTATATAATCTTCGGTAAGTTTTTTAGCTCTTTCAGCAGCATCATTTACAACACGTAAATTTTTAACAATTTCTAAGCCTTTTAAATAATCATCATTAGTAGACCAAGTCTTACAATCAGTGTACAAAAAGTTTTTGTTAATATTAAATCTATCAAAAAATAAGAGTGATTGACGATTTATAAAGTGATCTAATTCTAGAATTTTAAAATTTTTTAAATCTGTAGGATTATTAATCATGTATTTTTTCGGAGGTAAATCATCAGTGTAAAAGTCTTTTTCTAACGATAAAACCATCTGAAATCTGACTTCAAAAGATAGAGCATCATCAAAAAATGAAATAGCACTTGCCTCAGGGGCTAAGTACCATAAATGCCTTTTGATCTTTTCTTAGGCAGCATTGGATACTAAAGAATCAATGTCAGCATGATCGTACAGTTTTTTAATAAATTAATTAAAAACTTGAATACATCGAAGGTAGGGGAAATCGGGGTAAATCGGACCCCCGGGGAAATCGGACCGGCATCACTTTATGTAAAAATATAGTAAATTTTTATTTGACCAATAAGATTTTAATATTGTTACATTGAATTACTTTTATTGCTAAAGTTTTTTTATTTAGTTTTAATCTTCTAATATTTACGTATATTCATATAAAGTAATGCTGGTCTGGTTTGTCCCATGGGTCCAATTTACCCCGGTTACCCCTAATATTATAAAAAAAATATTATCATACGCTTAAACCAACTATTGTAAACAAAAATTGTTTTTGAAAACAATCTTAGAAATTTCATAATGTACAAAATATGTTAATTTATAATTGTTGTGAATTTTTATGTCTATTTTTTGAAAATTATTACTCAAAATAATCAGGCAAATCATAAATAACTTTCATTATTAATCAAAAAAGCAAAAAATAATTTAAAAAACTGACCTTAATTGATGCAAAAGTATCTCTTACCTTACTATATGTACGTTTTGATCTAAAATAAGTAAAACTTCGTTCTTATGCTAAATTTTACATGAAAAAAATCTAATAGTTGAACTGTTTAAAGCTCTTTTTTAACATAGTAGAGGAATGAAATACATTAGATTAAGTATAATGCGTATACGTGGACTAAAATCTCGTTTTGCAAAATAGGCACGGTTTAAAATGTCTTTTTCTCACTTTTTCCGAGTAGAATCTTCATTTTTTAGCATAAATTAAAGATCTAGGGGGCGGCACAACGAAAAAAAAAACATTGGTAAATAAGGGACACCCTAATATATATATATATATATATATATATATATATATATATATATATACATGTCTGTGATAACATAATGACAGAGTTTTATGTTCAAAGTTCAACAAGATTTCTTTTTCAAGAAAAGTTATTTAGTTATTTTAGTACGAAATTATACGTGAAAACTGGTCGAAACAAACTTGCAATTTTTTCTCATTTTTTTTATGTAACTTCTCATAAAAGTAACATAGAATATTTAATATTTAACATTTAATATTTTTTGTATAAAATTATCCATTTGGCACTTATTTCCTATGCAATAAATAGAAAAACTTTTGTGTAAAACTTCACAATCGTGCACACTGCTACAATCGAAAATTCGTATACACAAACATACACCAGCGCCGTTATTTAACGTGCTTGGCACCCGAAAAAACCGTGCCAAAGGTGGCACTGTAAATTCACGCGTCAGTTATCGAAAATAAATATTTATAGCACTAAAAAATACGACACTGGTATGAATTTTATTTGTGCTGTCAATAGAGCGAAAAAAATTAATGCCATTCATTACTTTAGAACACACTAGCATTGGAATTTAAACATCTAATCGAATTTAGCATTAGTTTTACCGGTGAAAACTTTTTTCCGTGTGTCTGGACTGCACCTCAAATCTTAAAATCTTTTGTTGTTCTTTTGCGTAACTTAAAGTTAATGAACCATTGTCTCCAATTATTTCTGCCAAATATGACACCGATTGAGATAATTGATACAAACCTGTAAAAAATACTTTCAAATCTTCCAAAGTCATTTCAGGGAAATCTGGTAGATCGTTCGATGACAAATGCTGAAACGGTACAGTTTTCCTGTTCCAGTTTTTTTCTTCAACTTCAATTGCTAGGGTGTTTTCTACATTATTTGTGAGGTTAATCCTACTTATGATTTTTTCTAAATTTCCTGCATCAAAATTTAACCTCTTACCAAATAAATTTTGTAAGAAGCAAGCGATTTTACAAAATAATCCAGCATTTGTTAAAAGACCATTATGAAGTTGGTGATGCAGAAGCTTATATTTTTGTCCTATAGTTCCATGAATCGCTTCTACAACCCATCTAAGTTTCGTAACTCGTCGAGATGCGTTTGATTCTTCAATAGTAAGTTGCGATCGCTTACCTTTCAAAGTAGGCATCAAAGTTGTGAATTCTCGCTGATTCAAGTAGTCTATCACATCTCTAAAGCCTTTATCGAGAATGAAAATATCGTGTTTTTCGAGAATTTTGTTAAATCTATCAGAACTTTTTTACAAACTCTTTAAAATCTTTGCATCGTTGCAATTAGCTGTAAAAGGTCCTGCACAATCGACGATAAAACCATTTGTTATACATATTGTGAATGGTTTACAGAGTGAAGCTTTTTTTTTGACCCGAATATGATTTACGCTAATAAGCATTATTGCTGCTTTTTTGATGACGTAAATATGTTCCATCACATATTAATGCTAACTTGTTATCCATATTGTACAACATTTTTGCAATATCAGTTGTTTGTTCAAGTAAAAGTTCCCGAGAATAAGCATGAATCCCGAAATTTTTTGGAAATATTTCATTCTCAAAACATTTGAGCACTGAATTGATAGATTGTGCTACTTGCTTTTCTTCAAGACCAAAAATTGCAGAAATGCACTTGTTTGAATTCCCAGACTTCATTTTAAATAAAAAAAGTACTAATGTTTGCATTATGTTTCTATTTTCAGAAGATCTCATTGATACCATCATGTTTTGTAGCTTAATAATGTTGTCCCACGTATATCCGGTTATGTCCTTTTATGCGTTTTTCCGTAATTGTGAAACTTCCGATTTGGTCATGAAGTTGTAAATATGCACCATCTGATAATGCATCCATGAATTTTGCAAGTTCTGAAAATTTTATGCTATATTCATCTGAATAAGTTTCTATTCTCAAAACTTCATCGTCATAAAATCTTTTATTTATCAAATGAATCTTGCAGCATCTATTTCTATGAGGAATACAAATTTTCCTAGAAATAAAAACTTGTAAGCGAACTTCGAAAGGCACATCTTGAATTTCATTTGTCGATTTACATATAAAACATAATCTATGACTTACAATTACTCTAGGGAATGATATCGAAACGTATTCATCTGTTGGTTGAACTGTTGCAGCGTATATCGAAAAGTCATCAGATTCTTGACTATCTGGTGACTCGGTGAACGTTTGACCACTTGTTGGTGTTACATCACTGAAATAGTTGATATTTGATGAAGGATAAGATTGCTGGCTTGTAGGAGTTTCGTTAGAATCTGATACTTCTGTCTTTGATTGTGAAGCGCTACCGACTACATCGTCAATCACTTCTTCTAATGGTAATGTAATAATTTCTTGAGATTCATAATTTGATGTCGATGCATTCTCTTTGCTTTTTACTATTTTATTTCTTTTACTGGCTAGAAGACTTAATTGGTGACGACATTTATTACAAATCACGTCACCGCTTTGAACATAAAAATTGTATCTATGGTGAAATTCCATAGCATCTTCGCGTTCATCAAACTGTCGGAAAGGACCATTTAATTTACGGATAAAGATTCGAACACACTTTCTATTGTCTGTTTTTTTAGTCGGTGTTTTATAATCTACAGCCTCCACTTTGTTTATTATGTTGCATGAAAAATTAATAAAATTAATGAAACAGTTTTATGAAAATTGTTGATAAGAAACCTGCCGTCCAAAGCATAAACAGTCTTAATTACATTCAAACAAAATTCGAGAAAAACAAAAAAAAATTGTTTATTCTAAAATCCATTCAAAAAAATTTTATTTTTGGAAAAGGTTGAACTTTATAATTTTATTTCTGAAAATTCTCATATTTTAGAGAGAAATTCATAGGAACACTTCTTCTTGATTTATTACAGACCTAATTTTTAAGTTTTTTGATTGGTTCTTATATGTAAAACATGGTAATTAAAATTATTTATTGTTCATTACTTCAGAAAATGCTTATTTTCTTTCATTTTACATAAACTTTAAAATAAATTTTGGATCATGTAAGTTAGAGCCATCAATAAGAAGTAATGACAGTTTAAAATAATTGTTATTATTGAAAATATCCTTTCGCAAACTAAACATAATCATCTGGTTTAAATAATCTAAAACTATTAAAATAAGTTTTAAAAACACATACTAGAATGTTATTTATCAATTAAAAGCTTAATTATTAATTAAACAACATTCGTTATTATTATAATTACAATTACTTTCGTAGGCAAATAAGACAGAGTCACCGCAAACTTAATTAATTATTAAATAATTCTTGTAACTACATATACAAACATCTTCTAAATACTTATATGAGTAGAATATTAATCAAAATTAATTTGACGTACAATCGCATCATTGACATAAATATCATTTGTAATCTTATATGTAAGATAATCTGATTTGCAATAAGTTGTTGGAACAAAGTTCTGATTAACTGTGATGACTTGTACCATCACGTTTTATAAAATCAGTTGATGAAAATACCAAATATATATTACACTATACTAATTTTCATTTCATAAAGAGAATTACCAGATGTAAATTATAAATAATTTTTTAAAATTTGGACAACAAGCAATACTGCGAACAAAGTTACCTTCATTAGGACTCACATAGTAAGTACTTCTATTGTTTTAAATAGAATAATTCATCCAATTCAAGTAAATAATTTTTCAATAAAAAATTCACTTATTTTAAAAAGTTGTTTTATTAATGAAAAAGAATAATTAAATATATACTATTTCACTTGCATTAACTTTCTATGAAAATTACCTGTTTAATGGAAAATGATGATTCAATTTTGGAACACACACTGTTAAAAGAAATGATAGTGACTTCCATTACATTTAATGGAAGCCATTATAAATTCATTTGCTGTGAAAACCTATCTGAGCGACAATTTCAACTAATGTTGGAATGTAGAGTTTTTTGATAAATAAATGTCAAAAATTGTTAAATTTACTCCAACTGTATTTTTCATATTATATTAAAGTATAAAAAACTTGTATGCAAAGTTTCAAATCACTATTTATCATAGAACTAGAGATATAAGCATAAATGTAATGTTCAATAACAGCGCTACCCCAACTTTTTATCAAACTTCATGCTCTCGAAGCTCGTTGATATGTATTCAAAGACTTGCAGTATTATAACTTCTTTTTTATTGTTAAGTTAAATTGCATTCACCTGTAAAGTTTTAAGTCTATATCTTTAATAGAATAAAATGACTTGAAATGTAATATTTTAGCAGTGTCATAATTACATGTAATGGAAGCCACTATCATTTCTTTTAACAGTGTGTGTTCCATAATTATATAATTATTTTCCATTTAACAAGAAGTGTTCCTATATATTTATCTCTAAAACATCAGGATTTCCAGGAAAAAAATGAGAAAGTTGGAATTTTTCCAAAAATTTAAAAAACATGAGTTTTTTATTTTGGCTTTTTATAAATTCGTAATGTTTAAGAATTAAATAAATAAGCGAAAAGCTATACAAATGTATACCTAAATAGATGATTTGAAGGTCAAGCACTTCCATGAAACCACTACTTTGTCAATCCAAAAGGGTTTTTATGTCATATATAAAGTATAAATAAAATATTTAATTTCAATAATATTCATATACTGCTTGCAAGATATCTAGAACCTAATGACGGAAATAGCGTTGATTTTATTAAAAAATGTTTAATATTGTGAAAAGATATCAATTGTTTATAAACATTCAATTCTATTCTGTATCTACTAAAGTTCAATAATATTTACTTGATATGATAATTTAATGAATTCTAATTTCGGATAACCTAAAGAATGATTATAATATTCTCATACTCAAAATTAAAATTCAATTTAATCTACAAGGTTATTTTTATTCTTACTTATTTGTTACACACGTTGTTTTACTCTGAATTACCGATAACATTTAATAAAAAGTAAGTTTTTGAAGCTATATTATCATTAAAACATTTCTTTTCAAATATAAAACATTGTAAGAATAAATTAAGTACAATAATTATAATATGAAAGTTCTGTTGAATAGATTCTGTTGTATACATCTATTTGCAACAGTTTTTACTGCTGGGATTGATTTTCAGTGTATTCTGTTAGGCTCTATTCACATAAAAAACATAAGGCTGGACACTGTTACGGAAAACTTGGTTCACGAACTCGCTAAATAAATCGACAATAGAGAATAAAAAATAGCAATGGTGTTTAATTTAACGTTACTATATATATATATATATATATATATATATATATATATATATATATATATATATATATATATATAGTAATGTTTTTGTTTCATTTAAATATTATGACTTAATTATTAAATAAGAAGAACGATTTATCCTTCTTTGCCGGACGCTTCAGGTGTTACCTATTAAAAAGGACGTATTGTAAGTTGTTTTCTTGGCTCTGATGTTTGACCTGAGCCAAGTTATAGAAAATATAGCTACAACACTGTATTCTTCGTCAAATTATATGAAAAAATACATGTGATCATTGTTGTTTATACTTTTAAGTGACTTTTCACAAATCCCACGGAAAAAGTGAGTTGCCCCGACATGCTCATAGCAGCCTCTTTTCCATTTTTGTTTTATAGCTAGTGATCCAAAAATATTAGAACGGAGTATTATACATATTTTTTATGTATTTTTTGGCGTAGAATTCGATGGTGCCATTAGTTTTGTTGTAACTATTACTGACAAAGCAAAAAAAGCAAAAAATTGATAAAAAATAGCTAAAAACAGGGTTTTTCGACTTTTAAATATGGCGCACCACTCCAAAAAATCTGGGCAGAATAGGGCAGATTAAGGACGCAGTTTCTCAACTTTTCACAAATTTTTGAGACGGCACCCCTTTTTTTTAAAGTTTTTAGAGCAATTTTAAGAATATTTTATTGTTTTTAGGTTAGTTTTTGACCTCAAAAATAGCTAGAAAAATTACAGTAAATGCGCATTTTTATATAGAATATGCTCAATTTTTTTCAAATTTCTTAACCGTCAATAAGGTGCTGAAAAAAATTATTTAAAAAAAAACACGTTTTTTTGAGGTTAGGAGTACTGGAGGGGGGAGGGGTAGCAGGTCGCAGTTTAAAATTTCATTTTTGAGCAAATACTAACTAATTTTGGACGAAAATTTTAATTCCGTGGGGCATTTTACCTATCTTAATGGGGGTTCCCCTTTAAAAAAAAAGAAAAAGTCTTAGTTTTTCTATTAACACTACACTCTTTACTTTTAAGATTTTGTTTTAAATTTCAAGCTAGTCATTTAATATTTATCAATCAAAATATTCCGTTTATGGAGCTTTAAGGTTACTAGTAATTAATTAACACTGCATTTTTTATTTTTGGTCATGACGCGTGCACTATCATTATGTTACTATTAATTAACCTACACTATACTTTGTATTATTTGTTCAGGTATAAATGTAAACACTCGTTAAGTAAAAATAAACACTACACTTCACTTATATATTAATTAGGAACAGGGTTGCAAATATTTAAATCATTTTGGGCTTTAAATAAATTTTAATTCACAAATCCTTTTTGAATTCGTAATTAGAGTTTTATTCAATTAACAATTCCTTTTAAATTAATAATTAAAAATATTTTAATTAACAAATCAAAATCTAATCGTGAATTAAAAAGGCTTTAATTAAAAAATCAAAAGGAATTCTTAATTAAATAAATTTCAATTAAGAAATCAAAATGTAATCGTGAATTGAAAGGGCTTTAATTACAAAATCAAAAGGAATTCTTAATTAAATAAATTTCAATTAAGAAATCAAAATTTAATCGTGAATTGAAAGGGCTTTAATTCCAAAATCAAAAGGAATCCTTAATTAAATAAATTTCAATTAAGAAATCAAAATGTAATCGTGAATTGAAAGGGCTTTAATTCCAAAATCAAAAGGAATTCTTAATTGAATAAATTTCAATTAAGAAATCAAAATTTAATCGTGAATTGAAAGGGCTTTAATTCCAAAATCAAAAGGAATCCTTAATTAAATAAATTTCAATTGAGAAATCAAAATGTAATTGTGAATTAAAAGAGCGTCAGTTATGATTATGATTTGTGAATTCGAGGGCTTTAATTAAAAATTCCATAATTCCTTTTTAATTAAACGTTTTAAAGGAATTTTTATCATATATATGTATATAGAAAAACATATGTGGACGCGCACATACATACGCACCTGGGCTCATATATATGCAACATTTCGTGTCGACCCAAACGCACACATACAGACAAGTTGATATATATATATATATATATATATATATATATATATATATGTATATATACATACATTCATACATACGTGGGACATTCCACGTCAATTAGAACGCACCCACAGACAGGTTTATATATATGGGACATTTCATGCCAATGCGCATGCACACACACAGGATTATATATATATATATATATATATATATATATATATATATATATATATATATATATATATATATATATATGGGACATTTCATGTCAACTCGTATGTACTCATAATCACAGGCTTCTCTATATATATATGGAACATTTCATGACAACTCTCACATACCTATCCGAGTTCCTTCAGGTTCGCATATATGGGACGTTTCATGTCAATTTTCATTCATGCACACACACGTTAATATACATGGGATTTTTTATGTAAATTTCAACGCACACTCATACAGGTTTATATATATGGGACATTTCATGCCAATGCGCACGCACACATACACACACACACAGCATTATATATATATATATATATATATATATGGGACATTTCATGTCAACTTGTACATACTCATAATCACAGGCTTATCTATACATATGGAACATTTCATGACAACTCTCACACACCTATCCGAGTTCTTAGGTTTTCATACATGGGACGTTTCGTGTCAATTTTCATTCATGCACACACACGTTGATATACATGGGATTTTTTCTGTAAATTTCAACGCACGCACATACAGGTTTATATATATGGGACATTTCATGCCAATGCGCATGCACACACACAGGATTATATATATATATATATACATGGGACATTTCATGTCAACTTGTATGTACTCATAATCACAGGCTTTTGTATATATATGGAACATTTCATGACAACTCTCACACACCTATCCGAGTTTCTTCAGGTTTACATATATGCGACGTTTCATGTCAATTTGCATTCATGCATACACGCTTTTATATACATGCGACTCTTCATGTCAACTCATGTACGACCTTACTGACAGGTTTTTGCATATGTATATATGGTCCATTTCATATCAAATGGCTCACGTTTACCCGCAATTTTTCTGTTTCTATATATATATGGGACATTTCATGTCAACTGGCACGTACTCGCAAGCACAGGTTTTTCTATATATATATGGGACATTTCATGACAACTTGTACACACCTATCTAAGTACCCTTAGGTTTATATATATGAGACGTTTCATGTCAATTTGCATGCATGCACACACGCGTTCATGTACGTGGGACTTTTCATGTCGACTTACAAGCATGATATAAACATATATATATATATATATATATATATATATATATATATAAGGGACATTTCATGTCAACTCGTATGTACTCATAATCACAGGCTTCTCTATATATATATGGAACATTTCATGACAACTCTCACATACCTATCCGAGTTCCTTCAGGTTCGCATATATGGGACGTTTCATGTCAATTTTCATTCATGCACACACACGTTAATATACATGGGATTTTTTATGTAAATTTCAACGCACACTCATACAGGTTTATATATATGGGACATTTCATGCCAATGCGCACGCACACATACACACACACATACACAGCATTATATATATATATATATATATATATGGGACATTTCATGTCAACTTGTACATACTCATAATCACAGGCTTATCTATACATATGGAACATTTCATGACAACTCTCACACACCTATCCGAGTTCTTAGGTTTTCATACATGGGACGTTTCGTGTCAATTTTCATTCATGCACACACACGTTGATATACATGGGATTTTTTCTGTAAATTTCAACGCACGCACATACAGGTTTATATATATGGGACATTTCATGCCAATGCGCATGCACACACACAGGATTATATATATATATATATATATATATATATATATATATATATATATATATACATGGGACATTTCATGTCAACTCGTATGTACTCATAATCACAGGCTTTTGTATATATATGGAACATTTCATGACAACTCTCACACACCTATCCGAGTTCCTTCAGGTTTACATATATGCGACGTTTCATGTCAATTTGCATTCATGCATACACGCTTTTATATACATGCGACTCTTCATGTCAACTCATGTACGACCTTACTGACAGGTTTTTGCATATGTATATATGGTCCATTTCATATCAAATTGCTCACGTTTACCCGCAATTTTTCTGTTTCTATATATATATGGGACATTTCATGTCAACTGGCACGTACTGCAAGCACACGGTTTTTCTATATATATATGGGACATTTCATGACAACTTGTACACACCTATCTAAGTACCCTTAGGTTTATATATATGAGACGTTTCATGTCAATTCGCATGCATGCACACACGCGTTCATGTACGTGGGACTTTTCATGTCGACTTACAAGCATGATATAAACATATATATATATATATATATATATACATAAGGGACATTTCATGTAGAATCGCACGTACACACACAGGTTTATTCAAGTTTATATGGAACATTTAATTTTAACTCATACGCACACGCACACGCTCACACATACAAACACATATTTAATTTTATATATATATATATATATATATATATATATATATATATATATACATACTTTACCTTATCGATGTAGACAATATTCAAAAAATAGTTATTTATTATGCTGTGGTACCCACGATCGCCGTCTTTGGATACCTAGGTGTTAATGACAACTTAAACATCATCTACAGCTAAAACTTTTGAAATTCAACTCATAGTTTAATAACTACTTTGAAGTTGTTTCAAATGTTATCTAGCTAAACATGGATGTTCCGAGTAAGATAAACATTGTCTACAAGAATATCTTTTGAAATTTAGCCATTATTTATTAATAACATGTACGTTTCCCGAGATGACATCTCACAATATCCAGGTGATCCTGGCTACCTGGAAATCGTCTATATGAATGAATTTTAAAATTTTCCATACCGCTTATGAAGTTTACAGATATTTGCAGGGACTACGTCAAATGAAACTTGGAGATTCTTTTAGATTTTGATTCTAAGGTTGTTTGATTAGGTCGGAGAATACTCGGAAATAAAAAGATTTTAAAAGAACAATTGTTTAAGATTTATGCAAGTTCCATGAAATATGTTGATTTACTCGTAGTCGATACCCATATATAAAGATCATTCATACAAATCATCTCGCATATAAATTTGCGGTAGTATCCCTACTAATTTATGAATTTTTCGTTCGAATAATGCCAGCGAAATTTAACTTCGAAAAAGCATATTACTATTGTAATTAGTGAATAATTTTAACATTTTTTCATCAAACATCATTCCGATATACAGGTAATAAGCGCTATTATTTAAAAAATTTTAAAAATGTTAATTTATTTATTTTATACTTTTTAGTCTATTTATTCAATTATTGTATTTTATTTTTAAAGCATGTTCTTAAAATTTTGTATTTTCTATTTCTAAGTTAAAATTGTTTTTATTATCATTTAGAGTTACATTGCAACCAGACTTTTCGAAGATTACACTCAGGTACATCCGTTATCGGCGACTTGGTACTCCAGTTTGACCTCTTCATCCTAAATCATTATTATGCATTATAGATTCACTTTCAAACCTTGAATTAGGTTTTAGCAGCCCCGAAATCCCCCGGGGAACCCACCTCGACCCAGAGAAAGCCTCCCCACTTGTACTTCCTCGGAGACGACGTCCATGCGTATTCTGGACAACGTGCATCACTTTGTGGCAATTGTTTGATCTCAAATTCGATTTTAGCAACCCTGAAAACCCCCGAGAAACTCGCCTTGACCCAAAGAAAGCCTCCCCATTTATACTTCCTCGGAGATGACTTTTCACACCCATTATCATCGACCTGGATGTCCAGGTACCAAAATGACAACTGATTATTGTATTGTCATCCAAGACCAAAGTCTATGCCAATTGTCAGAATTTATATCTGTCAAAAAGTGCCTGAAATTGAGCGCGCAAGATTTGATTACAGACAGACAAACATGCAAACAGACATGAAGGCGAATATAAGAAAAGCGTATATAAAAAAATAATATTTACCTACGTTAAGTCTGCTTTGAGACTAATTATCTTTCGTTTTTTATGACAAAAACAAGTAAATTGAATTTGAGAAAATTTCTATAAGTTACTTAAATTTATGAAAAAGTCGATATAAATCGTCATTTTTGCAGAATTATGAAGATTATGATTATTTTCGCGGAAATTATAAAGTTATGGAAATTATTTATGGAAACGTTTTCGATTGGAAAATTTGTGATTATTGCAGTTGAATTTTGTTACATCATCATCAGTTATATCCTCGTTAAAATGACCCGAAAATTTCTAAAAGAATCGGAACAAATATTTTTCCGGTCTTTAAAAAATGTTTAAGAACTATTATGAAATGAAAATTGATAAATGTTTCAAGTTTTCCGAATCGTTCCGACATTGAAATTTCAATTATAAGCCGTTACTCATAAAATTTGGAAAAGTCTATTGTATGCAACTATTTTTCCAGTGATTCAGTTGTAATTTATAAAATTGTGAATTTGGGTGATTCATTATGTTTCTTTCCGTAATATTTATCTGATGTTGGAGCTACAGCAATCAAATTTTGCTTTTTTTATTTCATTAATATCATTTTAAATTCGTAAATTAATAGTATATTGTGTAACGAGTAAGGTTTAGTTGACTATTGCGCACGAGGGCAAGTTGGCGCACGAGCGTAGCGAATAGCGCCATTGCCCGAGACTCTCTCTCTCTCTCACATCTGCCGTACGACTGACTCGCAATAGTATATTTCAATACTTTTTGGTACTATTATTTGTAATTAAATTACATACTTTTAGTTCACCAATTTCACGTTTATACGGAATAATTACGATTTCGTTAATGTAAAAATAATACAAGAATAGATGATACGATTTACTTTGTCAGAGGTTAAAGCGAGATAGAGTATAAAATTCATCATATGGTCGATGAGATACAGTATGAGGGCGCTGCGCTTGTATAAACCTTTGCGATTTTACATTAATTAAAGCTTTTGCGTGACATTATTTTACAGAATGTAACGTATTTACGTGATTTAATACAAAATAATATTGTACATAGCTGTGAAACACACGCCCTCAAAAAACAACACACGCAGCGCGCGCTATTAGCTACTTACTACCCCGAAAACGCATGCGCTATAGGCCGCTTACTCAGCACGGATGAGAAAAACAAATATAATGACTTGTCCGCACTAAAGCTATGTTAATACAATAATTTTTGTTAAAATAAAAAATCATTTAAACTTGTAAATTTTTTATGAACTTGGATTGGAAATTATATCAAGCTCGACAAACCTAATCTTAAAATACGTTACATTGAAAGTTTGTATTATTACTTTTTATGTAGTATTTTCGTGGGTTTCTTGAGTTGTCCGCACTCGAGTTGAATCTTACAAATTTTTTCTTTGGCGCAAAAAAATGTTATTAAACGCATTGTTTATTCATAACTTGGGATTGGAAATATTATTAGAAGACTGGAAGCTTCGTCATGCTCTTAAAAATAAAAATAATGTTATCTAATTTTAAAAATAATATTAATCTGAATAATATATCCTCATCAGAAAAGTTATTGTAATTTATATATTTTTAGAACCTTTCCAATTTCATGTGTACCACTATGGTATTATATGGGGATATCCATCCAACTTTAAATTCTCTAGTAACAGGTCATTATTTAAACTAGGTTATAATCTTTTGTGCTATCCTGTAACTCTATTTCTGATGTATTTTGTAAATGTGCCACAAACGGCGCAGCAGATAATTCTATAAAAGTAAATTTACACATAAGATAAATTACGGTAATTTTTTATGTGTAAAAATGAATGTTTCATAGAAATATCTACTGCGCCGTTTGTTAAACATTTACAAAATACATCAGAAATAGAGTTACAGGATAGCACAAAAGATTTGAACCTAGTTTAAACAATGTGCATCATGCGGTAACCCAGTAACAGCTGTAATATGACCTGTTACTAGACAATTAAAAGTTTTGTGGATATCCCCATATATCAAAAAATATGATTATGACTTCTTCAGATTCTTTATGAATTTCTAATATATTGAATAGTGATTTTTGAAGGGCATATCATAGTATTAATTAAATTAACTTATTAATAAACTGAAAAATTGCCTAGTATTAATAAATTAGTGCGATTTATTGTATTTATTCACAAAAAAAATTTATAGCTTAGTTGTGTAAAATGGCTTTATTTCCACTATCAAACAATTCCATGGTATGCTTAACTATTTCAAGAGTTAAAAAAATTTAATAATATGTATATTTTTTTATAACTTCAAGATCGTTACTGAGAATCATAAATAATTTTCACGGTATTTTATTAATAGCAGGTCGTACATCTCTATCCTTTTATAATAAAAAAATTCAATTTTCTGCAAAACCTTATGATTGTAGCAAAAAAAGAAGTAAGCCCCATCTCGTATACTAAAAGCAATATTTTCTCTAATGAGAAAAAATTATTTTTATCGCTTCGTTTCAAAGAAAACTTTGAAAAACTGAATTGTCCATCCAAACCTCGATATTTTATGTTTTTCAAGGTTTTTTTTCAAAAGGAATCGATAAAAAATTTTTTCCTAATCAAAGAAAATATTGCTTTTTATGATACAAGATGGGGCTTTCTCTTTATTTTTTGCTGAAATTATTAGTTTTTGTAAAAAAATCAATTTTTTGATTACAATAGGACATATATACTCGACCTCCTCTTAAGGATCTTTAATAGCTATTAAACTCTTTACAAGATTGTAATAATTCATCTCGATTTACTTCCACAGAGTTCGTGAAGTTTCATTAACCTTTCAATCAATATACAGAAAATATAAAGATTCATCCGTATTCTTAAATGATCTCATAGGAGTCGGTCTGTGGCTCATTCGGTAGAGCGTTGGATTCGTAATCTCGAGGTTCCGAGTTCGAATCCCGCTCTCGGCCGATTGATACAAGCACCACTGTACGTTACATGTGCTTTGTTCACAAACACACTTACGAGCTCCGTCGCTGATTAGCATAGCAATAATAGCATAGCATAAATCTAGCGACGTTAAAAAAAAAAAAAAAAAATGATTTCATAGATTTATAATCATTTATTTACCAATAATTTAATAAATATATTCATACGATGATAAAACGTGAAAAATATTTCTGAAGAATTTTTTAAAATACAATCTAGAAGGATTCTCCTGAAAACTTTACAGTGCTGTTCAATTCTGAAGCGATCTTAATTGTTCATTAATTGTGAATACGATAAAATTAAGGTTACTATTCCTTAGTAAAACTTAATGAATCAAAAAAGTTCAGAAGGTATCAACGAAAATCATGACAATTTTTTCATAAGAGTTCACAAAGTTGTATTATGGACTGGTACCAAAAACCCAAAAAAATTAGAAAGGTTCTTTTACATCAGAATTTTTCCAAACCTTAATGTATATGTTCACCGGGGTATTTCACCTGAATACGTTTATAACTAATATAGGTAGCTAGGAGAGTTTCCGTAGTTGATGGAGATCCACGGCTCCACCAAAGTTTTTCCTATGTATTTTGGTGCCTTAAACACGAATTTCGAGGGTGGATAGCTGGAAAATAGTTAGGAAAATCTCTAAAGTAAATTTTCTGGTTGTTAATTCTTCGCAGAAAAACATAATTTTTCGTGTTTTTCATCAAATATTAAGTCGAAAATATTCTTATCAATTTTGCCGTACATTGCACCATTTCTCTGTAAAAACATCATTAATATAAAAAAAACTCATTTTGCCATTTTTAATGATTTTTTTTATTTTATTGCACTAATCATTTGTGACCAATATAATTAAGAATTTTTACATTTTAATTAGCTAAAATTATTCTTTAATCCACCAACTGTTGATAAAAAAAGAATGGTTTAGGCTGGTTGCGGTCTTCCTTTAATTTTTCACGAATAATTGAACCACTTATTCAGAAAGTACCGCGCAACGGTGCTCACATGAAAAAGTCAGGTCGGAAAATAGGGGAGATTGCTATAGTAACATTAAAGTCCACGGTTCCAAAAATTTTTTTATATATTTTGTCACTAAACATTTATTTAAAGGGGGTGAAGACGGAAAATATCCAGGAAAATTTGTATGATATAATTTCAAAAATTTGAAAAGTCTATTTTTCAAATAAAAAACATTTTGTCGCTTATTTCATGCAATTTTCATGCCAAAGTTATAAAAAAGAATAAGTTTTATAATTTTTTTCAATTTTTCATATTAGAATGAGACTATTGTTACAGTGCAGCAGAGATTAGAATAGGATTTCCTAAAATTTTATTTCATTTGCTAAATTTATGTTATAATTTATAAATACGTTTAATTAATCGTTATTTGTATTTTAATCTTATTACATTTTTTACATGTAGAATTTTTGCTACAAGAACAATATGTACAGTACGCTATTCATTATTTTATGAAGTTTAAAAAACTTGTGTTTTTGTAATTTATAAAATTTTTTAACGAAGTACAATTTTTTTCTGTGAACTACTCTTTTACTGTTACATATTTTGTAAAAATATATCTTTTTAATAAAAAAAATAGGTATATGATTGATTGAAAATATTAATTTTAATTAATTTAATTTATGTATAACCCTGTTGAAAAAACTCACTGACATGGTAACATTTTTTTTTAACTATTAATAATTGAATTTATTGATTTGTTGATTGTAATTCTTTAATCATTTATTTTATTTCCGCAATTCAATCCAAAATATCCTTAATTTATAATCCTTCAGTTGAAAATTGAGGCAACACACTAATTATAACACATCCAAAATAATTTATAGCAGCATCATCAGTGTCACAACCAAATTTTAAAATTGCTAAGCATAAACTTTCAAAACGAATGTCAGGAAAAAGAAATTAACATTGTAAAAGAATTTTTTTATTACAGATAACTATTATGGGAAAAACTTTTTTGAAAATAAAAACATATAATCAAATTATCCATCAAAAAGTAAAACCATTCCTTAAAAATCTTTAAGATTTTTATCAGTATTAATATTAGCAATTTTGCCTAAATTAGAATTTTTTTTATTTTAAGTAACATAGAAAAAATAACCTGTTTGTGTAACTGATTAAAAACTGCTCACTTGTTTAAAAAAAAATCTGGTGACACTCATATATATATATATATATATATACCTGTGTGTGTGTGTGTGTGTGCGCATGTGAATTGACATAAAATATCCCATGTATATGTATATACATATATTCATAAGCCCATGTGTGTGCGTGCATGCGCCTTGACAGGAACAGCCCCATATATATATATATATATATATATATATATATATATAAAGAAAAATATATACAAACTCAAGTACGTGTGTCATGCATGTAAATTGACATGAAACGTCCCGTGTATATAAACCTGTGTGTATGTGCGCGTGTGAATTAACATTAAATATCCCATGTATATGTGTACACAGATATACACATATATATATATATATATATATATATATATATATATATATATATATATATATATATATATATATATTCATAAGCCCATGTGTGTGCGTACATGCGAATTGACAGAAACGGTCCCATATATATAAATACAAATTTCAAATACATGTTTAGATGTGTTTGCGTGTTTGAGTTGACAAGATATGTCAAATATATGAAAACCGGTGCGTGCGTGTTGACATGATACGTCCCATATATGTGAACCTAAGGGCGCTTGGATAGGTGTGTTAGAGTTGTCATGAAATGTCGCATATATATAAACCTAGATAGGCGTGGGTAATAATTGACGTGAAAAATCCTATGTATATTAACGTGTGTGCATGCATGCAAATCGATATGAAATGTACCATATGTATAAACCTGTGTGTGCGTGCGTGCGTTCGAATTGACATGGAAAATCCCATGTATATTAACATGTGTGTGCATGCATGCGCAACGACATGTACTGTCCCTATATATATATATATATATATATATATATATATATATATATATAAACCTGTAAACGACATGAAATATCTCATATATATACCTGTATGTGCGTACGTTCCAATTGACGTGAAAAATCCAATATTTATTAAAGTTTGTGTGCATGCATGCGAATTGACATGAAATGTCCCATATATATGTAAACCTGTGTGTGTGCGTTCGAATTGACGTGAAAAATCCTGTATATATTAACGTGCGTGTGCATGCATGCGAATCGACATGAAATGTCCCATATATATATATATAAATAAACCTAAGGTTACTAGGATGGGTGTGTGCGTGTTGTCATAAAATGTCCCACATATATAAAAAAGCCTGTCATTATGAGTATGTACGAGTTGACATGAAATGTCCCATATATAATCCTGTGTGTGTGTGTGTGTGTGTGTGCGTGCGCATTGGCATGAAATGTCCCATATATCTAAACCTGTAAGTGCGTGCGTTCCAATTGACGTGAAAAATCCCATGTTTATTAAAGTCTGTGTGCATGCATGCGAATAGACATGAAATGTCCCATATATATAAACCTGTGTGTGTGCTTTCGAATCGACGTGAAAAATCCTATGTTTATTAACGTGCGTGTGCATGCATGCGAATCGACATGAAATGTCCCATATATGTAAATCTAAGGGTACACGAATGGGTGTGTGCGTGTTGTCATGAAATGTACCACATATAAAGAAAACCTGTACTTACGAGTACGTGCTAACCGACATGAAATATCCCATGTATGTATGTATGTATGTATATATATATACATATATATAAACCAAAATATATACGGGTTAACGGGTGCAAGTTGACATGAAACGGACCATGCTATATATATATATATATATATATATATATATATATATATATATATATATATATATATATATATCAACTTGTCCGTATGTGTGCGTGTGGGTCGACATGAAATGTTGCATATATATGAGCCTAGGTGCGTATGTATGTGCGCGTCCACATATGTTTTTCTATATACATATATATGATACAAATTCCTTAGTACGTTTAATTAAAAAGGAATTGTGGAATTTTCAATTAAAACCCTCGAATTCACAAATCATAATCATAACTGACGCTCTTTCAATTCACGATTACATTTTGATTTCTTAATTGAAATTTATTTAATTAAGGATTCCTTTTGATTTTGGAATTAAAGCCCTTTCAATTCACGATTAAATTTTGATTTCTCAATTGAAATTTATTTAATTAAGAATTCCTTTTGATTTTGGAATTAAAGCCCTTTCAATTCACGATTACATTTTGATTTCTTAATTGAAATTTATTTAATTAAGGATTCCTTTTGATTTTGGAATTAAAGCCCTTTCAATTCACGATTCAATTTTGATTTCTTAATTGAAATTTATTTAATTAAGAATTCCTTTTGATTTTGTAATTAAAGCCCTTTCAATTCACGATTACATTTTGATTTCTTAATTGAAATTTATTTAATTGAGAATTCCTTTTGATTTTTTAATTAAAGCCTTTTCAATTCACGATTAGATTTTGATTTGTTAATTAAAATATTTTTAATTATTAATTTAAAAGGAATTGTTAATTAAATAAAACTTTAATTACAAATTCAAAAATGATTCGTGATTCAAATAATTTTTAATTACTTTTTTCGCAACCCTGATTAGGAAACTAGTTAACTAAAATCTTTTTTTTTGTTTTGTTAAAAAGAAAAAGTTTAAATATAAATAAAATAATGCGTGCACGAAAACTAATCTTTTGCTTTCTTCAGCAAGTCCTAAAACAAATTACTTATATTTAATAAAAGAAGATTGTGTTATTGTGTAAAAGGAGGATTGAGAAAGCCGAGGGGGAAGACCTGAAAAAAAAGATAAAGCATTAGTGATTAAAAAAAAAGTAATTGATGAAGTAATAGGATAAAAGTGAGGCGTGTTGAAATGTTTAAGAAAAAAAGGAAATTTAAAGGAGGACCACTTACAAAAAGAAAGAGATTAATGCAAGCCAGCAAAAGGAAACCAAGACAACAAGAAGTAGAGCTCAGTAGCCTGCATCGATAATGCACACAAACTCAAATCAGCAACAGCATACATTGATCCATGAACGAAAAATATAGGATAGGTCGTTTAAAGAGATACACTTTCGGAGAAGCCCAGAGAGACAGAGAACCTAAAAGCAACACAAGATCATGAGTATGTAGCACCAACACTCAAGAGTAGAAGATAGGTTAGGGCGTTGCGATAGCCTCAACCTCACGCACACGGACGACACACACATTACAGCGACCAATTTTGGAGTAGTTAGCAACACGGATGCTAACTACAATATTTACAAGAAGTAAAGATACCGTTCTCGATAGTAAATCATGAGAAAGTAGACGTAAACGGTGACGAGGAGTACACAACGACGCGGCGTAGCAGAAACTGCCATGGCGATAGCATTAGAGCCAGAAGGATAAAGAGAACAGATGACTTCAGGCTAGACACGTAAGAGGAACAAGTATGAATAGAGAATGCTATGTAGTGGAACACGTACTTGGAACGTATAGAGAGATAGTACACTACATGAAACCTAATGAGTACGAAAAAATATAAAGGGAATATACATAGATATATGTGTATTTAACGGTAGTTTCCGGGACGATCCCCTGAGTGTAATGGTAGTTTCGTCCTCAGTTTCCATAAGAAGTATCACATTTTCAAGTGATTATTTCTCTAGTTTGCCCAAAAGGATCGCCCCGTTATGTATATATATATATATATATATATATATATGGGGCATTCTCTGTCAAATCAGCCACCCCCGCTGCACATTTTAATTTTTGAGATACCCTAACGTTATTCAGCTTAAAATTTTCGTTATCGCGTCTACTTTTTGATGCCGTCTGGTGAATTTTGATTTTTCAAAATGGCGGACCTAATATGATCGCCACCACAAAGTAATTGCAAAGTTTCATCTCCTAATTTTAATCTAATTAATAGAAAAACATCATTTTAACCCTTGATATAGAGTTATAATATGTTTTTAGAGTCGCTGATTACGAATTTCGCATTAATTTTTCAAAATTTCAAGATGGCGAATCCAAGATGGCCGCCGGGAAGCGTCAAAACCACTTTTTACGGTAATAGCGCGAGTTGGGTATGTAAATAAGGGTTTTTGGGGTCGCTGATTACGAATTTCGCATTAATTTTTCAAAATTTCAAGATGGCGAATCCAAGATGGCCGCCGGGAAGCGTCAAAACCACTTTTTACGGTAATAGCACGAGTTGGGTATGTAAATAAGGGTTTTTAGGGTCGCTGATTACGAATTTCGCATTAATTTTTCAAAATTTCAAGATGGCGAATCCAAGATGGCCGCCGGGAAACGTTAAATAACATATTACATACCTAGGGAGCAAAAATAGGAAATGTCTCAGATCAAACGGCGAACACATTTTTCAATGTGTTCGCTATTTCATCTGACTCTCAAATTAGAGAGTAGTGAAATAATGCAAAAAGTAAAACACAGCAAATAATATCTTTGACTCGTATGACTGTTTAAATAAATGATAATTTTGATAAAAAATACGATTTGCCATTTTTAATCCGCTATGATGGAAATTAATTTTTCAATTTTTTATTCAATTTGTCACCTACATTTGCCCAACAGGTCTACATTTTACCGTAACCTCAGAAAACATATTAATATCGTAAATAAAGGCAATTTTACGTATATTTTACGTCATTTTTTACTAACTTAAACATTTTTATTTTACGAGTTTTCTTAGTATACCTAATGCCATTTTTTAATAACTTAAACATTTTAATTTTACGATTTTTCTTAGTATACCTCGTGCAATTTTTTATTAACTTAAACATTTTAATTTTACGATTTTTCTTAGTATACCTCGTGCAATTTTTTATTAACTTAAACATTTTAATTTTACGTTTTTTCTTAGTATACCTCGTGACATTTTTTACTTACTTAAACATTTTAATTTTACGATTTTTCTTAGTATACCTCGTGCATTTTTTTATTAACTTAAACATTTTACATAAATACTATAAACTAAATGTTTAAAAGCTGTGTAACATTGCACATGTATAAAATAAAATTTTAATTGTTTCTGATATTGGGTTCAAGTTGAAAATAATTTTATAATAGTGTAGCGTGGTTATAAATACTTTGTCTAAACATCATTTTATTTGCAGTGTTTAATTAATCCTGTAAAGTTTTAGTTCATAGTAAAGTAGTTATGACGTTTCCCAATTTTGCTAAAATAAGTTGAAAGCTTTCCAAGATTTGCATTTTTTTAAATACGATACGAAATCGCCTTTTTATTACAATGTCAAAGACAGACAGATGTGTTAATCCATTTAAAAGACCCAACGAGCAAGGGCACGTTGGTAAGTCTCTAAGGTCAATATCGAAATCTATGTTAGAAAAATTTCCTAAATTATCCGAAAATAATAAGGTTTGTACTCAATGTGTGAAAATATTTAATAAAGAATTTAAAAGTAACGATATGTCTTCAAACGAATCAAATGAATCTGTAACTAAAATGGACGAATCAAATGAATCTACTGAAATAGACGAGTCTTTAATGTCTCAACGTGATGCTATAGCTAATTCATCTGGTGTAAATGCTTCAGAGCGATCACAGAGAGAAATTGAATTGGAAGAGATGCTTAATGAATTAAAAGAAAAATTTTTAAATTTAGATAAATCAGACCCTTTAAGGCTTCGAATTTTAACAATAGCTCCATCAGCATGGTCCACTAGAAAATTAGCTAGTGAGTTTGGTGCATCACGTTACATGGCTGCCAAAGCTAAAAAACTTAAGTCAGAACATGGTATTTTAGCTGATACAACCATTAAAAATGGAAAATCTTTACCTCAAGAAACTGTGGACAAAGTATTAAATTTCTATACTAGTGATATGAATTCAAGACTTACATCTGGTTCAAAAGACTTTGTTTCCGTGAATATTGATGGTGAGCGCGTCCATAAGCAAAAGCGTTTATTATTTCTAAATTTGTCAGACTTATACAGTTTATTTAAACAATCATATCCCAACTGTAAAATAGGTTTTAGTACTTTTGCCAAGCTTAGACCAAAATATTGCATACTTCCTGGAGCTTCTGGGACGCACTCAGTATGTGTATGCACAATACACCAAAATGTTAAGCTTATGTTAGATGCCATTAATATAAAAAAAATGACAGAAAAAACAACTTTACCGCTAGCTGATTATAAAGATTGTTTAAAAAACATGACTTGTCCAAACCCAAATCCTGAATGCTATTTTGATGAATGTGACAAATGTCCAGGTACAACAAACATTTTAGAACATATACGTAATTTATTAGATGATGCTTGTATTGCACATGTACAATTCTCTACGTGGTCTGGAACTGATCGTTCAACGCTTTTAACAAATACAGTAAGATTAGATGAATTTTTAACAGTGCTTGATAGTAAATTGAAAATACTGAAACCCCATTCATTTTTATCAAAACAGCAATCACTTTTTGTCCGAGAAAAGAAACTGAGTCTTAATGAAGGTGAAGTTCTTGTTATGTTTGACTTTGCAGAAAATTACTGTTACGCTTGTCAAGACGCTGCCCAAGCATTTCATTTTAATAATGATCAGTGTACAGTTTTTCCTGTCATATATTATTATAAAGAAGACGGTGAGTTGAAACATAAAAGTAATGTCTTTTTAACAAATAATTTAAAACATGATACTGCTACTGTATACAGTGTACAAAAACTATTAATACCTGAAATACAAAAAAATGTGAAGAACGTAAAAAAAATTATTTACATTACTGATGGAGCAAAGCAACACTTCAAAAATAGATTCCAGGTTGCGAATGTTGTTCATCATAAAGAAGATTTTAATATTGAAGCTGAATGGCATTATTTTGCAACTGCTCATGGTAAAAGTGCTTATGACGGTCTCGGTGCAACTTTTAAAAGAGAAGCTTACAGAGCAAGTCTTACCGCAAAGCCAAATGATTCTATACTTACGTCTGAAGCACTTTTTAATTGGGGTAAAACCCATTTTAAAAACAAAAAGATCAATGTATTTTACTATGACAAAAACTACTACGAAAAAACAAAACGCAAACTAAACAAAAGATTTGAAGAAGCTCATGCTGTACCTGAAATTTCCAAGCAACATTGTTTTATTGTTGATTCATGCAAAAATGTTTACATGAAAAAGTATTCAAACGAAAAGAATGCAATCAAATGGTCAAAGTACGAAGAGCAAGTGAGGTAATTTAATAAAAAAACTTCAAAAATATGTATAAACCAGCCCTTTTCAGGGCCATATGATGTGCAAGACCGATCGCGCAACCTCCCCGTGGTGCACATTGGATAATGCTAATGCCGACGGCACGTAAACAAAAAATCATAAATCATTCTTCTTCATTTTTTTAATAGTAGTACGTAGTGAGTGTATGCTTAATGATTTAAATTGTGAATTCCAATTTTAAATCGTAAATTTACAGCCACCTAAAACTCAAATTTTGGATTTTCAAAATTAAAAACTCCGAAGGTAATGACTCTATTTAATATTTAAATTATGATATTAAGAAATACCATTTCAGTTCAGTTTTTATGATTTTAGATAATCAATTTCGATTCGCCATCTTGAAATTTTGAAAAATTAATGCGAAATTCGTAATCAGCGACCCCAAAAACCCTTATTTACATACCCAACTCGTGCTATTACCGTAAAAAGTGGTTTTGACGCTTCCCGGCGGCCATCTTGGATTCGCCATCTTGAAATTTTGAAAAATTAATGCGAAATTCGTAATCAGCGACCCTAAAAACCCTTATTTACATACCCAACTCGTGCTATTACCGTAAAAAGTGGTTTTGACGCTTCCCGGCGGCCATCTTGGATTCGCCATCTTGAAATTTTGAAAAATTAATGCGAAATTCGTAATCAGCGACCCCAAAAACCCTTATTTACATACCCAACTCGCGCTATTACCGTAAAAAGTGGTTTTGACGCTTCCCGGCGGCCATCTTGGATTCGCCATCTTGAAATTTTGAAAAATTAATGCGAAATTCGTAATCAGCGACTCTAAAAACATATTATAACTCTATATCAAGGGTTAAAATGATGTTTTTCTATTAATTAGATTAAAATTAGGAGATGAAACTTTGCAATTACTTTGTGGTGGCGATCATATTAGGTCCGCCATTTTGAAAAATCAAAATTCACCAGACGGCATCAAAAAGTAGACGCGATAACGAAAATTTTAAGCTGAATAACGTTAGGGTATCTCAAAAATTAAAATGTGCAGCGGGGGTGGCTGATTTGACAGAGAATGCCCCATATATATATATATATATATATATATATATATATGCACACGTGTGTATATATATATATATATATATATATATAAACAAAAAAATTGCGGGTAAGCGTGAGCAAGTTGATATGAAATAGACCATATATACATATGCAAAAATCTGTCTGTAAGGTCGTACATGAGTTGACATGAAGAGTCGCATGTATATAAAAGCGTGTATGCATGAATGCCAATTGACATGAAACGTCGCATATATGTAAACCTGAAGGAACTCGGATAGGTGTGTGAGAGTTGTCATGAAATGTTCCATATATATAGAAAAGCCTGTAATTATAAGTACATACGAGTTGACATGAAACGTCCCATATATATATATGTATATATGAGTCGTTCCAATACTTTTTTTAAAAAAGCTGCGCACCGGGATCAGCCGATCTTGCCGCCACTTTGGCACATAAGAGTACCTTGAAAAAAAGTAAGTTTACCAAAGTTTCCGTTCAATAGGACCTCAAGGGTCAGAGCAACATAACCTCAAAGTTCAAAATTTAACTATTTTTTGAGAAATTACCAAATTTTGAATTCTTAATCAAAGTTGATCCAACAAGGCTCATTTTTTTCTTCTTGATATATACTTTGATTTAACTATTTAGAATTTTCTATTTTGCATAGAGGGTGCTGTGCTACTACTGAAAATGTAAACAGTCTTTTTTTTAAATTCCTTCGTTTTTAAAAAAATGTGCCAAAATTTGAGTATTTAATATTTTTTAACTCTTAAGCTTGCAAATTAAAGGTCTCTCTGAGAGCTGTAATTTGTAAGTTCAAACGCTCAAAAATATAAAAAAGCAACAGAGCTATGCTACTTTGAAGTTACCCCATTTTTCCAAAAGGTCCAACTGAAAGGCCCTATAATAAAAAACTCTTTCCATTTTTCTTAGCGAAGTTTTCATGATAGTTTATGTTATCATAGAAGAAAGTCTCCACGAAAATTCATCGTCTTATTAAGCCCGGTTCAGGATTTATTTGTTATTATAAAATCATAAACATCACATTTTTAAAATTTGACGTTTTTCGTGTTGATTGTTTGTAAAATTTGAACTTGCTTAGTGTGAAAAATCCTACATATATTTAGAGTTTTGACACTTCTTTGTACTATAAAGTAAGAGGTGACATTTAAATCTCTAATTTGCGAGTTTGGAGAACTCTTGCAAAAATACGTTCAATAAACTGTGCTCTACTGAAAAATTTCAAATGAGATCTCAAATGAGATTTCATTTGAGATTTTTCAGCAGGGTGGAGATAATTTTTTATTATTTAAAGGCTTTACCAATTAAGATTTTCATTTAACGGTTAAGTTTTAACATTTGACATTGTTTTGAAGTGGGCTTGACTTTATTCATGGTCGCCAGGTAATGTTTTAATTACCGAATTTAAATTTACTTCATTAGTTTAATCTATCACATGCATATACAAGGTGCATACAGCAATATTATCTAAGAAAATTATATTTATCGACGATCTCCTCTAGTGTAATACTTTTGGAAATGCGATAATTCATAATTTTCTTTGCGTGTGGAGGAGGAGGTAAAATGATAAAAGTTACTATCGACGACTCCGTTGAGTGCAGTATTCCAAAGCGTGCGATAATGAACTTTTTTATGATATGGACTATGCAGAAAAGTGTTTAAATCGACGACATCCTTGAGTGCAATACTCTAAAATGTGCGATAAATAACACTTTTCTGTAATGAAATGTGATATAAATAAATTATTATCGACGACATATCCAAGTGCAATACTTGTCAATGTGCGATAATTAATTTATTTAGTTATTCTATGACCAATAATGAATGAGATGAGATGAGTTATACTATTTCAAATGAATTCTAACATAGTCTCATTTAAATAAAAAAGAAATTTATATTTTATAAATTTAACAACTTTACATAAATTTCATTACAGAATACTGAGGCCTTATGCCTCTGACGGTATAAAGTCGAAAGAATACTCTTGGCTTCATACAGGCGTTTTTATACCATTTGATGTACCTTCGATAATATTCTATTAAAGAAATAGAATGTTCCATAACTTTAATTTAACTTAAAATATTTATAACAGGAACATTATATTTCTCCCATAGTCATCAAAGGTCATTATCATAAAAAAGGAATGCTCCCTAAACAATAATAATTGTATTTCATTTTATTTGTTATTTTCAATTTAATATTGATAATATTCTTTTTTAATTAAAGGATATAGAACATTCGTTTTTTATATACGAAATAGAATGCTTTTGAAGAAAACGTTCTATTTCTTTTAATTACAGTATTTATCTCTTAATCTAATTTTAATTTCTAATCTATCTATTGTTAAATTAAAAAATTATTATTCTTTAATCGTAATAATTTTTTATTTATATTGTAGTAATGTAATATTCCACTTCTGTGTAAATAATCAGATATAATGAAGAAATAGAATATTCTATTTCTACATTCATTTATATTTACATATATATATTTTTTAGTCATCTTTATTACCGACCTAGATTGGTAATCTAGATGTTCTTATTTAAATTTATTACATTTGAAAATTTTTTATAATGAATTGATATGAGCCGTTACAGTTTTCTCCTAACGAATATGAATTGTCGCAAATTGAAAACATCATTTCATTGCTTTATTTATGCTTATTCAAAAAAATATTATCTTAATAAATAAATTGATATTTCATACATATCTAAATGGTTTGTGCGTTGTTAATTTATTCGTTTTAATGTTCCGCGATCTATAAGAAATGTTTAATCACTGTGTAACGGCCATGGGGATCAGGTGACCGTACAACATTAGCTAAATGTATAGCTAGAGGTATACTTGGTTATTACACAAAAAATATTCACATAACATAAAAAAAAAGAAATCAGCTGAGATATCAGAACTTAAGAGTCAGCTGTATACCGACACAGTTACCTGTTTTACCGAATGTATTTAAAATTTATTTTTTAGAAAAACTAATAGCTTCAGGCAGAAATAAAGAGATGGTTTCGATTCGTGTAATAGAAAGCAATATTTTCTCTGAAAAGAATAATTTAATTCCACCGCTTTATTTTCAAGAAAAGTTGGAATAACTTGAAAATCCCATTATTTGACACTAATTTCTAATTTTTTAAGTTATTCCAACTTTTCTTGAAAACGAAGCAATAAAATTAATTCATACTAATCAAAGAAAATATTACATTTTATTAAACACATCGAAACCATCTCTTTATTTTTGCCTCTTGTTGCTAATTTTGGGAAAAAAGTCAATTTTTTAATTAGAAAAGGACAGAGATACAGCGGACTCTTAATTTATTTTATTAATTCACAACTACTAGCTATACACTCAAAAGGGCGCCAGTCGCGTTAACAAACGCGACTCCGTACGTTATTTTAATTGTGCTAATATTACAGCAACGCGGCGAAAAGAGAGCCAACGATGCGCGTCATAAATTAATATGGGGTATTTAGCTGGGAAATTACATAACACCTTAGCTTGACGGAAGCTAGAAAGAAAAACGGGCGCACTAACTAATACCGCGCACGTGGTCACCAGCACACACGCGCACAGAATAAGGAAAAATCACGTTGTATCTTACTCGTAAAGCTTAATACAAATCAAGGCTAGAATAAAGCATTTATGCCTTCACACACTCACGCTAGAACTACTCTCTTATCCTCACAAAGATCGCAATCCGAGAGTTATTAAAAAGGAGTTTCGTTCGACACACTTAGCTGCGCTAATACAAAAAAAGGACTTTACGTCGACCGACCTGTAGACGAACGGCAGAAGGAATGAGCATCTCAAGATGGATGAGCTTTACTGTATATTAACGGCTTTGTGATGTGCTGTGCACGCGGATATAGTTAGTGGCTTGGGGTTGGCTTTAGCTTGACCGGTGTTGTCCCTCTCTTACCCGCGCGCGAATTTAAGGTCTTCCTTCTGCCGCATATACTATCGTATTATAAAAGCGGGGTTTAAGTAACATAGCAATTTTGCCATGTTACAATCCCCCCCCCCACCAAACGGAAGTATACGGTGAAACCGAATACTTTCGTAAAAGGGCGATAAAAACGAAAATTTAAATAAAAAAAAGGGGAACTTAATTTAAGATAACCGGTGTTATCTACATCGGTGTTCAGTGTAGTAAGTATTAAACAAATTTTTATCATTCTTCTTCTGCAATCAATAATACACGGGTCTCCTCAACAGAAAAAAAGTTTGTCCGCGCTAACGAAAAATTCTACGCGCATTATTCGATTCCAAAATACTTATAATTCACTAAAATTGAAGGCACAAAATCGGATCTGCTGCTTTTTACGAGATTTTCAAGAAAAAGATTTACAAACACATTCAGCATTAAATTTTATATGTGTATAATACTTTTTGATACACATACGCATGCCAGCACACACATGCACACACATACACACGCACGCATACACACACACACACATGCATGTATGTGTCTTAGTGTATGATTGACCAACAGTGTTAATTTAAAAAGTGAAAAAACAATCTTTTTAAGGAAAATTTCAACGAAAATTTTTTGTTTGTAAAATATGATATTTAATAGTAAAAATTGAATTTAGAATATACAATTAATGTTCAATAACATTTTTGAATGAGATATATAAATTAAATTTTAATTTACAAAGAAGTGACCATATGAAGATGGAAAAATATATTTGAATCTGTTTTGAAGAGAATTCTATAACAGCTGATTAAATAGCTAATTAAAAGGTAATTCTGTAATGTTTGAAAATATAAATTGATTTTTTACTTTTTTGTCTAAAATATTAATGAATAATGTATGATTAACATATTCGAAAAGATAGTAGTCTTTGTTACATTATAATAGTACCTTATGCATCAAGTGCGCAAAATATACTTTCACGGCGAGTGCGAAAGTACATTGCGCACGCGGTGCATATATTATTGCTTTCTCATAGAGAAAGCATTGTATCGTTAAAAAAAATTTTTTTCTATTTTTTCATTAATTTGTACATATTTTAACTCGGTGAGTCTAAAAAAGTGGTTTCCAGAAAATGTCTGTATGTATGTGTGTGTGTGTGTGTGTGTGTGTGTGGATGTATGAATTCAGTTAGTAAACTGTATCTCGAGAACAACTCGATGGATTTGCTTCTAATTATGCATGGAATTTAGTTTTGTGACTAACTTGCTGGGAAGCTATTAATAATTTGGTTCTTCCAGCGTAGTTTTCATTTTAAAGTTTAAAAAAAAAAAAAAAATTTCGATTTTTCGTTTTTTGGTTTTTTTTTGTTTACAACTCGATGAATTTGCTTCAAAATTTGCATGGAATTTATTTCTGATTGCCCAGATAAAATAAATTTTTAAAAACTGATTTTCTTAGCTCAGTTTTGATTTGAGAGCATTTTGAAATTTTTGAAAAAAATGTTTCTATTTATTAAGCCAATAAAATCTTAAAAAATACTCGATGGATTTACTTCAAATTTTCCATACGATTCAATTTTTTGATGAACAGGTGCGGAAACTATTGGGAATTGGTTTTCTTAGCGCAGTTTTTTTTTAGAATCATTTTAAGAATTTTTAAAAAATTTCGATTTTTCATTTTTTTTGTATTTTACGTAAACTACTCGAAGAATTTGTTCGAAAATTTGTATGTAACTTTATTTCGACTGCCAAAATTATTAAAGATTTTGTAAACTTATTTTCTTAGTGCACTTTTAATTTTAGAGCATTTTTAAAATTTTTTAAAAAATTTTTATTTTTAATTTTTTTCTATTTTACGAAAACCATTCGATTGATTTGCTCCAAAATTTGTATGCAATTAATTCGCTACTATCTGAAGAAAACGAGCTTTGGAATACTAATTTTCTCAGCGCAGTTTTAATTTTAGAGTACTTTGAAAATTTTCTAGAAAATTTTTATTTTTCATTTATTTTCTTTTTTGCGTTAACCATACTATAAATTTTCTCCAAAATTTTCATACAATTGATTCGCTATTGTCTAAAAAAAATAAGCTTTTGGAAACTAATCTTCTTAGTGTGGTTACAATTTTAGAGAATTTAAAGGTTTAAAAAAAAATTTTGATTCTTCTTTTTTTATTTTTTTTTATTCTACGTAAAGTACTCGATAGATTTGTTCTAAAAATTACAGGGAAATCGTTTGCGACTGCCAAAAGAAGGGAAATTTTCAAAAATTGATTTTCATAGCGTAGTTTTAATTTTAGAGCATTTTTAGAATTTTAAAAAAGAAATTTTGAAAAAAAAATGTTATTTATTCAACCACTTAGATCTCAAAAATTACTCGATGGATTTGCTTCAAATTTTGTATACCATCTATGTTTTTGTATAACTAGGCGGGAAGCTATAGAAAATTTGTATTCATAGTGTATTGCTTACTCATAGAGAAAGCATTGCATCGATAAAAAAAATTTTTTTCTATTTTTTCATTAATTTGTACACATTTGAACTCGGTGAGTCGAAAAAATTGGTTTCCAGAAAATGTCTGTATGTATGTGTGTGTGTGTGTGTGTGTGTGTGTGTGTGTGTATGTGTGTGGATGTATGAATTCAGTTAGTAAACTGTATCTCGCGAACTACTCGATGGATTTGCTTCTAATTTTGCATGGAATTTAGTTTTGTGACTAACTTGCTGGGAAGCTATTGATAATTGATTCTTCTAGCGTAGTTTTCATTTTAAAGTTAAAAAAAAAAAAAAAAAAATTCGATTTTTCGTTTTTTGTTTTTTTTTGTTTATTACTCGATGAATTTGCTTCAAAATTTGCATGGAATTTATTTGTGATTGCTCGGATAAAATAAATTTTTAAAAACTGATTTTCTTAGCTTAGTTTTAATTTAAGAGCATTTTGAAATTTAAAAAAAAAATGTTTCTATTTATTAAGCCAATAAAATCTTAAAAACTACTTGATGAATTTACTTCAAATTTTCCATACAATTCAATTTTTAATGAACTCAGAATTGGTTTTCTTAGTGTAGTTTTTTTTTAGAATGATTTTAAGAATTTTGAAAACATTTCAATATTTCATTTTATTTGTATTTTACGTAAACTACTCGAAGAATTTGTTTGAAAATTTGTATGGAACTTAATTTCGACTGCCAAAAGTATAAAAAATTTTGTAAACTAATTTTCTTAGCAAACTTTTAATTCTAGAGCATTTTTAAAATTTTTTAAAAAATTTATATTTTTAATTTTTTTCTATTTTACGAAAACCATTCGATTGACTTGCTCCGAAATTTGTATGCAATTGATTCGCTACTATCTGAAGAAAACGAGCTTGTGAATACTAATTTTCTCAGCGCAGTTTTAATTTTAGAGCACTTTGAAAATTTTCAAACTTTTATTTTTCATTTATTTTCTATTTTGCGTAAACCATACAGTAAATTTTCTCCAAAATTTTTATACAATTAATTCGCTATAGTCTAAAAAAAATAAGCTTTTGGAAACTAATGTTCTTAGTGTGGTTCGATTTTAGAGAATTTTAAAGGTTTAAAAAAAAATTTTGATTCTTCTTTTTTTATTTTTTTTTATTCTACGTAAAGTACTCGATAGATTTGTTCTAAAAATTACAGGGAAATTATTCGCGACTGCCAAAAGAAGGGAAATTTTCAAAAATTGATTTTTATAGAGTAGTTTTAATTTTAGAGCATTTTTAGAATTTTAAAAAAGAAATTTTGAAAAAAAAAAGTTATTTATTTAACCAGTTAGATCTCGAAAATTACTCGATGGATTTGCTTCAAATTGTGTATACCATCTATGTTTTTGTATAACTAGGCGGGAAGCTATAGAAAATTTGTATTCATAGTGTATTGCTTTCTCATAGAGAAAGCATTGTATCGATAAAAAAAATTTTTTTCTATTTTTTCATTAATTTGTACACATTTGAACTCGGTGAGTCGAAAAAATTGGTTTCCAGAAAATGTCTGTATGTATGTGTGTGTGTGTGTGTGTGTGTGTGTGTGTGTGTGTGTGTGTGTGTGTGTGTGTGTGTGTGTGTGTGTGTGTGTGTGTGTGTGTGGATGTATGAATTCAGTTAGTAAACTGTATCTCGAGAACTACTCGATGGATTTGCTTCTAATTCTGCATGGAATTTAGTTTTGTGACGAACTTGCTGGGAAGCTATTGATAATTGGTTCTTCTAGCGTAGTTTTCATTTTAAAGTTTAAAAAAAAAAAAAAAAAAATTCGATTCTTCGTTTTTTGTTTTTTTTGTTTATTACTCGATGAATTTGCTTCAAAATTTGCATGGAATTTATTTGTGATTGCTCGGATAAAATAAATTTTTAAAAACTGATTTTCTTAGTTTAGTTTTAATTTGAGAGCATTTTGAAATTTAAAAAAAAATGTTTCTATTTATTAAGCCAATAAAATCTTAAAAACTACTCGATGAATTTACTTGAAATTTTCCATACAATTCAATTTTTTAATGAACTTGGAATTGGTTTTCTTAGTGTAGTTTTTTTTTCAGAATGATTTTAAGAATTTTAAAAACATTTCAATATTTCATTTTTTTTGTATTTTACGTAAACTACTCGAAGAATTTGTTTGAAAATTTGTATGGAACTTAATTTCGACTGCCAAAAGTATAAAAAATTTTGTAAACTAATTTTCTTAGCGCACTTTTAATTTTAGAGCATTTTTAAAATTTTTTAAAAATTTTTATTTTTAATTTTTTTCTATTTTACGAAAACCATTCGATTGATTTGCTCCAAAATTTGTATGCAATTAATTCGCTACTATCTGAAGAAAACGAGCTTTGGAATACTAATTTTCTCAGCGCAGTTTTAATTTTAGAGTACTTTGAAAATTTTCTAGAAAATTTTTATTTTTCATTTATTTTCTTTTTTGCGTTAACCATACTATAAATTTTCTCCAAAATTTTCATACAATTGATTCGCTATTGTCTAAAAAAAATAAGCTTTTGGAAACTAATCTTCTTAGTGTGGTTACAATTTTAGAGAATTTAAAGGTTTAAAAAAAAATTTTGATTCTTCTTTTTTTATTTTTTTTTATTCTACGTAAAGTACTCGATAGATTTGTTCTAAAAATTACAGGGAAATCGTTTGCGACTGCCAAAAAAGGGAAATTTTCAAAAATTGATTTTCATAGCGTAGTTTTAATTTTAGAGCATTTTTAGAATTTTAAAAAAGAAATTTTGAAAAAAAAATGTTATTTATTTAACCAGTTAGATCTCGAAAATTACTCGATGAATTTGCTTCAAATTTTGTATACCATCTATGTTTTTGTATAACTAGGCGGGAAGCTATAGAAAATTTGTATTCATAGTGTATTGCTTACTCATAGAGAAAGCATTGCATCGATAAAAAAAATTTTTTTCTATTTTTTCATTAATTTGTACACATTTGAACTCGGTGAGTCGAAAAAATTGGTTTCCAGAAAATGTCTGTATGTGTGTGTGTGTGTGTGTGTGTGTGTGTGTGTGTATGTGTGTGGATGTATGAATTCAGTTAGTAAACTGTATCTCGCGAACTACTCGATGGATTTGCTTCTAATTTTGCATGGAATTTAGTTTTGTGACTAACTTGCTGGGAAGCTATTGATAATTGATTCTTCTAGCGTAGTTTTCATTTTAAAGTTAAAAAAAAAAAAAAAAAATTCGATTTTTCGTTTTTTTTTTTTTTTTTGTTTATTACTCGATGAATTTGCTTCAAAATTTGCATGGAATTTATTTGTGATTGCTCGGATAAAATAAATTTTTAAAAACTGATTTTCTTAGCTTAGTTTTAATTTAAGAGCATTTTGAAATTTAAAAAAAAAATGTTTCTATTTATTAAGCCAATAAAATCTTAAAAACTACTTGATGAATTTACTTCAAATTTTCCATACAATTCAATTTTTTAATGAACTCAGAATTGGTTTTCTTAGTGTAGTTTTTTTTTTAGAATGATTTTAAGAATTTTGAAAACATTTCAATATTTCATTTTATTTGTATTTTACGTAAACTACTCGAAGAATTTGTTTGAAAATTTGTATGGAACTTAATTTCGACTGCCAAAAGTATAAAAAATTTTGTAAACTAATTTTCTTAGCAAACTTTTAATTCTAGAGCATTTTTAAAATTTTTTAAAAAATTTATATTTTTAATTTTTTTCTATTTTACGAAAACCATTCGATTGACTTGCTCCGAAATTTGTATGCAATTGATTCGCTACTATCTGAAGAAAACGAGCTTGTGAATACTAATTTTCTCAGCGCAGTTTTAATTTTAGAGCACTTTGAAAATTTTCAAACTTTTATTTTTCATTTATTTTCTATTTTGCGTAAACCATACAGTAAATTTTCTCCAAAATTTTTATACAATTAATTCGCTATAGTCTAAAAAAAATAAGCTTTTGGAAACTAATGTTCTTAGTGTGGTTCGATTTTAGAGAATTTTAAAGGTTTAAAAAAAAATTTTGATTCTTCTTTTTTTATTTTTTTTTATTCTACGTAAAGTACTCGATAGATTTGTTCTAAAAATTACAGGGAAATTATTCGCGACTGCCAAAAGAAGGGAAATTTTCAAAAATTGATTTTTATAGAGTAGTTTTAATTTTAGAGCATTTTTAGAATTTTAAAAAGAAATTTTGAAAAAAAAAGTTATTTATTTAACCAGTTAGATCTCGAAAATTACTCGATGGATTTGCTTCAAATTGTGTATACCATCTATGTTTTTGTATAACTAGGCGGGAAGCTATAGAAAATTTGTATTCATAGTGTATTGCTTTCTCATAGAGAAAGCATTGTATCGATAAAAAAAAATTTTTTTCTATTTTTTCATTAATTTGTACACATTTGAACTCGGTGAGTCGAAAAAATTGGTTTCAGAAAATGTCTGTATGTATGTGTGTGTGTGTGTGTGTGTGTGTGTGTGTGTGTGTGTGTGTGTGTGTGTGTGTGTGTGTGTGGATGTATGAATTCAGTTAGTAAACTGTATCTCGAGAACTACTCGATGGATTTGCTTCTAATTCTGCATGGAATTTAGTTTTGTGACGAACTTGCTGGGAAGCTATTGATAATTGGTTCTTCTAGCGTAGTTTTCATTTTAAAGTTTAAAAAAAAAAAAAAAAAAATTCGATTCTTCGTTTTTTGTTTTTTTTGTTTATTACTCGATGAATTTGCTTCAAAATTTGCATGGAATTTATTTGTGATTGCTCGGATAAAATAAATTTTTAAAAACTGATTTTCTTAGTTTAGTTTTAATTTGAGAGCATTTTGAAATTTAAAAAAAAAATGTTTCTATTTATTAAGCCAATAAAATCTTAAAAACTACTCGATGAATTTACTTGAAATTTTCCATACAATTCAATTTTTTAATGAACTTGGAATTGGTTTTCTTAGTGTAGTTTTATTAAAAAAGTTCCTGTTATTAAAAGTAAGTTAAATAATAATGAACTCTCTCCCCAATGACTAAGCCAGATCTCCTCGGTGAGTCGAAAAGGGAGAAGGGGTGCACTGCGAGCGGGCTTTTTGAATGTGACTTCTTTAAGGGCTCACATTGGACAGGTGCGTGAGCTTCTATGTGACGACCATTCTTATGACCTGTTTGGAGTGGCTGAGACCTGGCTGGGTCCGACTGTCTCGGATGACGTCATTCAGGTTAAGGGGTATAAAATTTTTAGACAGGATAGAAACCTTCATGGAGGAGGGGTTGCCCTTTACGTCAAAGATAGTTTGAAATGTGAGATATTAGCTTTTTCGAATACCACAACTATAACTGCCAGTGGTAAGCCTGAAGTGCCTGAATATATTTTTTGTTCTGTTAAAGCAAATGGCAACTCTGAATCTGTGTTGGTTTCCGTCATTTACCGTCCTCCTGTCATTTCCTTTACAAAAGATTCTGATCTAATTGATACGTTGGTCAGTTTGACTCCCGATTTTTCATTTAAGATTATAATGGGAGATCTGAATGCCGATCTCCTGCGAGAAGGCAGTGATGCGAAGTTTCTTAGTAAACTGTCCGCTGAGCTTTCGCTTCAGTTGGTCCAGCACGGTGCCACGCATATAACTCCATCGTCTCGCACATGGATAGACCTGATTTTTGTGGATGACAATGACACTATACTAGACGCACGTAACGTACCTGCGAACTTTCATAGTCGGCACAATTTAATTGAAGTTTCTATAGCCTACAATGCTAGCAGTTTAGAGCAAGAACCAATTAAGTATAGGAATTATAAAAACATTAGTGAAAAATTATTATTGGAGAAATTGGCCGGCTATGATTGGTCCAAATTGACAACTGATATAGTGGATCCTGAGTCTGCACTTGACTGCATTTGTGATAATCTCACTGCTGCTATTGAAAATTTAGCACCGGTGAAAATATTTAAATGTACGAAAAAGAAGCCACCATGGATGGATGGAGAGTTGTCACAGATGCAGCGCAGGAGGGATGCCACATATAGGCGATACAAACGGACAAACGACAATAAATATTTTTCAGAATTTTTAATTTTACGTAAGGCGTTGGACGAGCAGATTGAGCATGCAAGAAGTGAATATTATCATAACAGACTGTTCGAGGCTCTTGCAAGTGGTAATGTCTGGAAGGAGTTGAGAGAGCTGGGACTCTTATCCGGACCCCAAGGGGATCTGAATGGATTTGCTCCAGATGAGCTTAATGCGCACTTTGCTGGGGTGTCGGTTTCGCCACATGATGATGGTGAGGAACGCAAGAAGTTTCTTTCTGAATGCAGCGAAAATGGTTTCGCTTTTAAATCAATTAATATTAACGATGTTATTCTTGCAGTTTCTCACTTCTCATCGCAGGCTCGTGGGGAGGACGGCATTCCGCAAAGTGTGATACTTAAAGCATTGCCATTTATTGGTGAACATCTTGTGACTCTGTTCAATTCCTCTTTTGCGCGGGGGGTTTTCCCTGGCCTTTGGAAACAGGCACGTATTGTGCCATTAAAGAAGTGCTCTGCACCCAAATCGCCTAAAGACTTCAGGCCTATTGCTATTTTATGTTTTCTTTCAAAGGTACTTGAGAAGATCGCCCATGACCAATTGCAGGAGTACATTACTGCTAATAAAATACTTGACCCAATGCAGACTGCCTTCAGAAAGCACAGCTCGACACAAACAGCTATTCTTAAATTAACTGATGACATAAGATCGGGTCTAGACAAAAAACTCGTCACGTTACTTTTACTTTTTGACTTCAGTAAGGCATTCGACACGATCTCTCCCTTCAAGTTACTTACTAGGCTTAGATCGATGGGGCTTTCCAGGGCTGCTCTCTTGTGGATTAACTCCTATATTTCAGGAAGGAAACAAATGGTTTCCACGCATTTAAACGAGGAATCGAGTTGGCTGACAACCAACCTTGGAGTTCCACAGGGTTCGGTACTGGGGCCTCTGTTGTTTTGTCTTTACATTAATGACGTACGTGACGCTCTTGACTCTGGTTGCGTCGGGCACCTACTCTTTGCGGACGACCTGCAAATTTACACGCAGGTGCCTCGCGAGAATGTGGAAGAAGGTATTCTCACTCTACAGAGGGCGGCTAAAGCGGTGTCGGAGTGGGCTGCTGGTGTCTCTCTCACTTTGAATTCTGATAAAACCAAGGCAATCGTCTTTGGCAATAGTCGTTTTGTAAATTCTTTTTATGCTGATGGGTCACGTAAGATTGATCTTGAGGGAGGCATTAGTATACCTTTCTCTGACTCCGTGACGAGTCTTGGTGTTGTGCTCGACCCTAAACTTTCATGGGTACCGCACGTTGATATGATTACAAAAAAGTTTAATAGAGTTTTGTATGCCCTGCGGTTTTTCCGTCGGTACACCACGGAGACTCTGCGTAAACAGCTCGCAACCGCCCTGCTGTTTCCACATCTTGACTATTGTTCGGTGGTTCTGCTCGATGCTTCTCAGGAGTTGAGAAGACGAATACAGAGATTACAAAATTCATGTGTGAGATATGTAATGGGTTTGAGAATGGGTGATCATGTCTCTCCTTATAGAACCGCGTTGGGTTGGCTGCGCACTGATTCGAGGAGACAGTATTTTTTGGCTGTGCTTATGTACAAAATCGTGCGCATGAATACTCCGGAGCATCTAGTGAGTCTCTTCACTAGATGTGTACCTAGGGCGGCTACTAGGGGAGAGACTAAGGATCTTGCGGTGCCCTTTATGCGCACTGAGACTGGAAGAAATTCCTTCCAAGTTCAAGGTGTGCATTTTTGGAATTCCCTACCTGCTGAAATTAAGTATCTTCCATCTATCAGCAGGTTCAAGACGGCAGTGAGGGGGTACCTACTTGACCTTGAGTAAAGGATATTCTCTTTATGTTATATTTGTAGTCCCTTTATGTTAATTTATTATCATGTGTAGTCCCGTATATAGATTTAAGGTGTGCTTGTATTTATAGTATGGATGATGAGCGCATGGTTGAGAGTGAATGCATTATTTTTTTTATTATCTTTGACTATTTGACTCGTTTGATTTTATTATATTTTATTTTTGGTTTTGTTTTTACTAATTTGACTGATAGATATTAATTCGACATATTTGTTTATTGTTATTTTATTGATGATTGTGTGTGTATTTTATTATTGTAATGATCTGTGATATCACTCTGAATAGTGACTTACTTTTGTAGTATTATTAGTTTTAGGAAATCGACTGTGATATCATATGTGCAATAATTACATTATCTCATTTCTGTATCTTATTATGTATTAAATATTATATTTTTGTTTTGTTACACACTTTTTGTAAACTATTACAAATAAATAAAATATCTATCTATCTATCTAGTTTTTTTTTCAGAATGATTTTAAGAATTTTAAAAACATTTCAATATTTCATTTTTTTTGTATTTTACGTAAACTACTCGAAGAATTTGTTTGAAAATTTGTATGGAACTTAATTTCGACTGCCAAAAGTATAAAAAATTTTGTAAACTAATTTTCTTAGCGCACTTTTAATTTTAGAGCATTTTTAAAATTTTTTAAAAAATTTTTATTTTTAATTTTTTTCTATTTTACGAAAACCATTCGATTGATTTGCTCCAAAATTTGTATGCAATTAATTCGCTACTATCTGAAGAAAACGAGCTTTGGAATACTAATTTTCTCAGCGCAGTTTTAATTTTAGAGTACTTTGAAAATTTTCTAGAAAATTTTTATTTTTCATTTATTTTCTTTTTTGCGTTAACCATACTATAAATTTTCTCCAAAATTTTCATACAATTGATTCGCTATTGTCTAAAAAAAATAAGCTTTTGGAAACTAATCTTCTTAGTGTGGTTACAATTTTAGAGAATTTAAAGGTTTAAAAAAAAATTTTGATTCTTCTTTTTTTATTTTTTTTTATTCTACGTAAAGTACTCGATAGATTTGTTCTAAAAATTACAGGGAAATCGTTTGCGACTGCCAAAAAAAGGGAAATTTTCAAAAATTGATTTTCATAGTGTAGTTTTAATTTTAGAGCATTTTTAGAATTTTAAAAAAGAAATTTTGAAAAAAAAATGTTATTTATTTAACCAGTTAGATCTCGAAAATTACTCGATGAATTTGCTTCAAATTTTGTATACCATCTATGTTTTTGTATAACTAGGCGGGAAGCTATAGAAAATTTGTATTCATAGTGTATTGCTTACTCATAGAGAAAGCATTGCATCGATAAAAAAAATTTTTTTCTATTTTTTCATTAATTTGTACACATTTGAACTCGGTAAATCGAAAAAATTGGTTTCCAGAAAATGTCTGTATGTATGTGTGTGTGTGTGTGTGTGTGTGTATGTGTGTGGATGTATAAATTCAGTTAGTAAACTGTATCTCGCGAACTACTCGATGGATTTGCTTCTAATTTTGCATGGAATTTAGTTTTGTGACGAACTTGCTGGGAAGCTATTGATAATTGGTTCTTCTAGCGTAGTTTTCATTTTAAAGTTAAAAAAAAAAAAAAAAAAATTCGATTCTTCGTTTTTTGTTTTTTTCGTTTATTACTCGATGAATTTGCTTCAAAATTTGCATGGAATTTATTTGTGATTGCTCGGATAAAATAAATTTTTAAAAACTGATTTTCTTAGTTTAGTTTTAATTTGAGAGCATTTTGAAATTTAAAAAAAAAATGTTTCTATTTATTAAGCCAATAAAATCTTAAAAACTACTCGATGAATTTACTTGAAATTTTCCATACAATTCAATTTTTTAATGAACTTAGAATTGGTTTTCTTAGTGTAGTTTTTTTTTCAGAATGATTTTAAGAATTTTAAAAACATTTCAATATTTCATTTTTTTTGTATTTTACGTAAACTACTCGAAGAATTTGTTTGAAAATTTGTATGGAACTTAATTTCGACTGCCAAAAGTATAAAAAATTTTGTAAACTAATTTTCTTAGCGCACTTTTAATTTTAGAGCATTTTTAAAATTTTTTAAAAAATTTTTATTTTTAATTTTTTTCTATTTTACGAAAACCATTCGATTGATTTGCTCCAAAATTTGTATGCAATTAATTCGCTACTATCTGAAGAAAACGAGCTTTGGAATACTAATTTTCTCAGCGCAGTTTTAATTTTAGAGCACTTTGAAAATTTTCAAACTTTTATTTTTCATTTATTTTCTATTTTGCGTAAACCATACAGTAAATTTTCTCCAAAATTTTTATACAATTAATTCGCTATTGTCTAAAAAAAATAAGCTTTTGGAAACTAATGTTCTTAGTGTGGTTACAATTTTAGAGAATTTTAAAGGTTTAAAAAAAAATTTTGATTCTTCTTTTTTTATTTTTTTTTATTCTACGTCAAGTACTCGATAGATTTGTTCTAAAAATTACAGGGAAATTATTCGCGACTGCCAAAAGAAGGGAAATTTTCAAAAATTGATTTTCATACAGTAGTTTTAATTTTAGAGCATTTTTAGAATTTTAAAAAAGAAATTTTGAAAAAAAAACGTTATTTATTTAACCAGTTAGATCTCGAAAATTACTCGATGGATTTGCTTCAAATTTTGTATACCATCTATGTTTTTGTATAACTAGGCGGGAAGCTATAGAAAATTTGTATTCATAGTGTATTGCTTTCTCATAGAGAAAGCATTGTATCGATAAAAAAAATTTTTTTCTATTTTTTCAATAATTTGTACACATTTGAACTCGGTGAGTCGAAAAAATTGGTTTCCAGAAAATGTCTGTATGTATGTGTGTGTGTGTGTGTGTGTGTGTGTGTGTGTGTGTGTGTGTGTGTGTGTGTATGTGTGTGGATGTATAAATTCAGTTAGTAAACTGTATCTCGCGAACTACTCGATGGATTTGCTTCTAATTTTGCATGGAATTTAGTTTTGTGACTAACTTGCTGGGAAGCTATTGATAATTGATTCTTCTAGCGTAGTTTTCATTTTAAAGTTTAAAAAAAAAAAAAAAAAAAATTCGATTTTTCGTTTTTTGTTTTTTTTTGTTTATTACTCGATGAATTTGCTTCAAAATTTGCATGGAATTTATTTGTGATTGCTCGGATAAAATAAATTTTTAAAAACTGATTTTCTTAGCTTAGTTTTAATTTAAGAGCATTTTGAAATTTAAAAAAAAAATGTTTCTATTTATTAAGCCAATAAAATCTTAAAAACTACTTGATGAATTTACTTCAAATTTTCCATACAATTCAATTTTTTAATGAACTCAGAATTGGTTTTCTTAGTGTAGTTTTTTTTTTAGAATGATTTTAAGAATTTTGAAAACATTTCAATATTTCATTTTATTTGTATTTTACGTAAACTACTCGAAGAATTTGTTTGAAAATTTGTATGGAACTTAATTTCGACTGCCAAAAGTATAAAAAATTTTGTAAACTAATTTTCTTAGCAAACTTTTAATTCTAGAGCATTTTTAAAATTTTTTAAAGAATTTATATTTTTAATTTTTTTCTATTTTACGAAAACCATTCGATTGACTTGCTCCGAAATTTGTATGCAATTGATTCGCTACTATCTGAAGAAAACGAGCTTTGGAATACTAATTTTCTCAGTGCAGTTTTAATTTTAGAGCACTTTGAAAATTTTCAAACTTTTATTTTTCATTTATTTTCTATTTTGCGTAAACCATACAGTAAATTTTCTCCAAAATTTTTATACAATTAATTCGCTATTGTCTAAAAAAAATAAGCTTTTGGAAACTAATGTTCTTAGTGTGGTTACAATTTTAGAGAATTTTAAAGGTTTAAAAAAAAATTTTGATTCTTCTTTTTTATTTTTTTTTATTCTACGTCAAGTACTCGATAGATTTGTTCTAAAAATTACAGGGAAATTATTCGCGACTGCCAAAAGAAGGGAAATTTTCAAAAATTGATTTTCATACAGTAGTTTTAATTTTAGAGCATTTTTAGAATTTTAAAAAAGAAATTTTGAAAAAAAAATAGTATTTATTTAACCAGTTAGATCTCGAAAATTACTCGATGGATTTGCTTCAAATTTTGTATACCATCTATGTTTTTGTATAACTAGGCGAGAAGCTATAGAAAATTTGTATTCATAGTGTATTGCTTTCTCATAGAGAAAGCATTGTATCGATAAAAAAAATTTTTTTCTATTTTTTCAATAATTTGTACACATTTGAACTCGGTGAGTCGAAAAAATTGGTTTCCAGAAAATGTCTGTATGTATGTGTGTGTGTGTGTGTGTGTGTGTGTGTGTGTGTGTGTGTGTGTGTGTGTGGATGTATAAATTCAGTTAGTAAACTGTATCTCGCGAACTACTCGATGGATTTGCTTCTAATTTTGCATGGAATTTAGTTTTGTGACTAACTTGCTGGGAAGCTATTGATAATTGATTCTTCTAGCGTAGTTTTCAATTTAAAGTTTAAAAAAAAAAAAAAAAATTCGATTTTTCGTTTTTTGTTTTTTTTTGTTTATTACTCGATGAATTTGCTTCAAAATTTGCATGGAATTTATTTGTGATTGCTCGGATAAAATAAATTTTTAAAAACTGATTTTCTTAGCTTAGTTTTAATTTAAGAGCATTTTGAAATTTAAAAAAAAAATGTTTCTATTTATTAAGCCAATGAAATCTTAAAAACTACTTGATGAATTTACTTCAAATTTTCCATACAATTCAATTTTTTAATGAACTCAGAATTGGTTTTCTTAGTGTAGTTTTTTTTTTAGAATGATTTTAAGAATTTTGAAAACATTTCAATATTTCATTTTATTTGTATTTTACGTAAACTACTCGAAGAATTTGTTTGAAAATTTGTATGGAACTTAATTTCGACTGCCAAAAGTATAAAAAATTTTGTAAACTAATTTTCTTAGCAAACTTTTAATTCTAGAGCATTTTTAAAATTTTTTAAAAAATTTATATTTTTAATTTTTTTCTATTTTACGAAAACCATTCGATTGACTTGCTCCGAAATTTGTATGCAATTGATTCGCTACTATCTGAAGAAAACGAGCTTTGGAATACTAATTTTCTCAGTGCAGTTTTAATTTTAGAGCACTTTGAAAATTTTCAAACTTTTATTTTTCATTTATTTTCTATTTTGCGTAAACCATACAGTAAATTTTCTCCAAAATTTTTATACAATTAATTCGCTATTGTCTAAAAAAATAAGCTTTTGGAAACTAATGTTCTTAGTGTGGTTACAATTTTAGAGAATTTTAAAGGTTTAAAAAAAAATTTTGATTCTTCTTTTTTTATTTTTTTTTATTCTACGTCAAGTACTCGATAGATTTGTTCTAAAAATTACAGGGAAATTATTCGCGACTGCCAAAAGAAGGGAAATTTTCAAAAATTGATTTTCATACAGTAGTTTTAATTTTAGAGCATTTTTAGAATTTTAAAAAAGAAATTTTGAAAAAAAAATGTTATTTATTTAACCAGTTAGATCTCGAAAATTACTCGATGGATTTGCTTCAAATTTTGTATACCATCTATGTTTTTGTATAACTAGGCGGGAAGCTATAGAAAATTTGTATTCATAGTGTATTGCTTTCTCATAGAGAAAGCATTGTATCGATAGAAAAAATTTTTTTCTATTTTTTCATTAATTTGTACACATTTGAACTCGGTGAGTCGAAAAAATTGGTTTCCAGAAAATGTCTGTATGTATGTGTGTGTGTGTGTGTGTGTGTGTGTGTGTGTGTGTGTGTGTGTGTGTGTGTGTGTGTGTGTGGATGTATGAATTCAGTTAGTAAACTGTATCTCGAGAACTACTCGATGGATTTGCTTCTAATTTTGCATGGAATTTAGTTTTGTGACGAACTTGCTGGGAAGCTATTGATAATTGGTTCTTCTAGCGTAGTTTTCATTTTAAAGTTTAAAAAAAAAAAAAAAAAAATTCGATTCTTCGTTTTTTGTTTTTTTTGTTTATTACTCGATGAATTTGCTTCAAAATTTGCATGGAATTTATTTGTGATTGCTCGGATAAAATAAATTTTTAAAAACTGATTTTCTTAGTTTAGTTTTAATTTGAGAGCATTTTGAAATTTAAAAAAAAAATGTTTCTATTTATTAAGCCAATAAAATCTTAAAAACTACTCGATGAATTTACTTGAAATTTTCCATACAATTCAATTTTTTAATGAACTTAGAATTGGTTTTCTTAGTGTAGTTTTTTTTTAGAATGATTTTAAGAATTTTGAAAACATTTCAATATTTCATTTTATTTGTATTTTACGTAAACTACTCGAAGAATTTGTTTGAAAATTTGTATGGAACTTAATTTCGACTGCCAAAAGTATAAAAAATTTTGTAAACTAATTTTCTTAGCAAACTTTTAATTCTAGAGCATTTTTAAAATTTTTTAAAAAATTTATATTTTTAATTTTTTTCTATTTTACGAAAACCATTCGATTGACTTGCTCCAAAATTTGTATGCAATTGATTCGCTACTATCTGAAGAAAACGAGCTTTGGAATACTAATTTTCTCAGCGCAGTTTTAATTTTAGAGTACTTTGAAAATTTTCTAGAAAATTTTTATTTTTCATTTATTTTCTTTTTTGCGTTAACCATACTATAAATTTTCTCCAAAATTTTCATACAATTGATTCGCTATTGTCTAAAAAAAATAAGCTTTTGGAAACTAATCTTCTTAGTGTGGTTACAATTTTAGAGAATTGTAAAGGTTTAAAAAAAAATTTTGATTCTTCTTTTTTTATTTTTTTTTATTCTACGTAAAGTACTCGATAGATTTGTTCTAAAAATTACAGGGAAATCGTTTGCGACTGCCAAAAAAGGGAAATTTTCAAAAATTGATTTTCATAGCGTAGTTTTAATTTTAGAGCATTTTTAGAATTTTAAAAAAGAAATTTTGAAAAAAAAATGTTATTTATTTAACCAGTTAGATCTCGAAAATTACTCGATGGATTTGCTTCAAATTTTGTATACCATCTATGTTTTTGTATAACTAGGGCGGAAGCTATAGAAAATTTGTATTCATAGTGTATTGCTTACTCATAGAGAAAGCATTGCATCGATAAAAAAATTTTTTTCTATTTTTTCATTAATTTGTACACATTTGAACTCGGTGAGTCGAAAAAATTGGTTTCAGAAAATGTCTGTATGTATGTTGTGTGTGTGTGTGTGTGTGTGTGTGTGTGTGTGTGTGTGTGTATGTGTGTGGATGTATGAATTTAGTTAGTAAACTGTATCTCGCGAACTACTCGATGGATTTGCTTCTAATTTTGCATGGAATTTAGTTTTGTGACTAACTTGCTGGGAAGCTATTGATAATTGATTCTTCTAGCGTAGTTTTTATTTTAAAGTTTGAAAAAAAAAAAAAAAAAAAAATTCGATTTTTAGTTTTTTGTTTTTTTTTGTTTATTACTCGATGAATTTGCTTCAAAATTTGCATGGAATTTATTTGTGATTGCTCGGATAAAATAAATTTTTAAAAACTGATTTTCTTAGCTTAGTTTTAATTTAAGAGCATTTTGAAATTTAAAAAAAAAATGTTTCCATTTATTAAGCCAATAAAATCTTAAAAACTACTTGATGAATTTACTTCAAATTTTCCATACAATTCAATTTTTTAATGAACTCAGAATTGGTTTTCTTAGTGTAGTTTTTTTTTAAAATGATTTTAAGAATTTTGAAAACATTTCAATATTTCATTTTATTTGTATTTTACGTAAACTACTCGAAGAATTTGTTTGAAAATTTGTATGGAACTTAATTTCGACTGCCAAAAGTATAAAAAATTTTGTAAACTAATTTTCTTAGCAAACTTTTAATTTTAGAGCATTTTTAAAATTTTTAAAAAATTTATATTTTTAATTTTTTTCTATTTTACGAAAACCATTCGATTGACTTGCTCCAAAATTTGTATGCAATTGATTCGCTACTATCTGAAGAAAACGAGCTTTGGAATACTAATTTTCTCAGCGCAGTTTTAATTTTAGAGCACTTTGAAAATTTTCAAACTTTTATTTTTCATTTATTTTCTATTTTGCGTAAACCATACAGTAAATTTTCTCCAAAATTTTTATACAATTAATTCGCTATTGTCTAAAAAAATAAGCTTTTGGAAACTAATGTTCTTAGTGTGGTTACAATTTTAGAGAATTTTAAAGGTTTAAAAAAAATTTTGATTCTTTTTTTTTTTTTTTTTTATTCTACGTCAAGTACTCGATAGATTTGTTCTAAAAATTACAGGGAAATTATTCGCGACTGCCAAAAGAAGGGAAATTTTCAAAAATTGATTTTCATACAGTAGTTTTAATTTTAGAGCATTTTTAGAATTTTAAAAAAGAAATTTTGAAAAAAAAATGTTATTTATTTAACCAGTTAGATCTCGAAAATTACTCGATGGATTTGCTTCAAATTTTGTATACCATCTATGTTTTTGTATAACTAGGCGGGAAGCTATAGAAAATTTGTATTCATAGTGTATTGCTTTCTCATAGAGAAAGCATTGTATCGATAAAAAAAATTTTTTTCTATTTTTTCATTAATTTGTACACATTTGAACTCGGTGAGTCGAAAAAATTGGTTTCAGAAAATGTTTGTTATGTATGTGTGTGTGTGTGTGTGTGTGTGTGTGTGTGTGTGTGTGTGTGTGTGTGTGGATGTATGAATTTAGTTAGTAAACTGTATCTCGCGAACTACTCGATGGATTTGCTTCTAATTTTGCATGGAATTTAGTTTTGTGACGAACTTGCTGGGAAGCTATTGATAATTGGTTCTTCTAGCGTAGTTTTCATTTTAAAGTTTAAAAAAAAAAAAAAAAAAATTCGATTCTTCGTTTTTTGTTTTTCTCGTTTATTACTCGATGAATTTGCTTCAAAATTTGCATGGAATTTATTTGTGATTGCTCGGATAAAATAAATTTTTAAAAACTGATTTTCTTAGTTTAGTTTTAATTTAAGAGCATTTTGAAATTTAAAAAAAAAATGTTTCTATTTATTAAGCCAATAAAATCTTAAAAACTACTTGATGAATTTACTTCAAATTTTCCATACAATTCAATTTTTTAATGAACTCAGAATTGGTTTTCTTAGTGTAGTTTTTTTTTTAGAATGATTTTAAGAATTTTGAAAACATTTCAATATTTCATTTTATTTGTATTTTACGTAAACTACTCGAAGAATTTGTTTGAAAATTTGTATGGAACTTAATTTCGACTGCCAAAAGTATAAAAAATTTTGTAAACTAATTTTCTTAGCAAACTTTTAATTCTAGAGCATTTTTAAAATTTTTTAAAAATTTTTATTTTTAATTTTTTTTCTATTTTACGAAAACCATTCGATTGACTTGCTCCGAAATTTGTATGCAATTGATTCGCTACTATCTGAAGAAAACGAGCTTTGGAATACTAATTTTCTCAGCGCAGTTTTAATTTTAGAGCACTTTGAAAATTTTCAAACTTTTATTTTTCATTTATTTTCTATTTTGCGTAAACCATACAGTAAATTTTCTCCAAAATTTTTATACAATTAATTCGCTATTGTCTAAAAAAATAAGCTTTTGGAAACTAATGTTCTTAGTGTGGTTACAATTTTAGAGAATTTTAAAGGTTTAAAAAAAAATTTTGATTCTTCTTTTTTTATTTTTTTTTATTCTACGTCAAGTACTCGATAGATTTGTTCTAAAAATTACAGGGAAATTATTCGCGACTGCCAAAAGAAGGGAAATTTTCAAAAATTGATTTTCATACAGTAGTTTTAATTTTAGAGCATTTTTAGAATTTTAAAAAAGAAATTTTGAAAAAAAAATGTTATTTATTTAACCAGTTAGATCTCGAAAATTACTCGATGGATTTGCTTCAAATTTTGTATACCATCTATGTTTTTGTATAACTAGGCGAGAAGCTATAGAAAATTTGTATTCATAGTGTATTGCTTTCTCATAGAGAAAGCATTGTATCGATAAAAAAAATTTTTTTCTATTTTTTCAATAATTTGTACACATTTGAACTCGGTGAGTCGAAAAAATTGGTTTCCAGAAAATGTCTGTATGTATGTGTGTGTGTGTGTGTGTGTGTGTGTGTGTGTGTGTGTGTGTGTGTGTGTGTATGTGTGTGGATGTATAAATTCAGTTAGTAAACTGTATCTCGCGAACTACTCGATGGATTTGCTTCTAATTTTGCATGGAATTTAGTTTTGTGACTAACTTGCTGGGAAGCTATTGATAATTGATTCTTCTAGCGTAGTTTTCATTTTAAAGTTTAAAAAAAAAAAAAAAAAATTCGATTTTTCGTTGTTTTTTTTTTTTTGTTTATTACTCGATGAATTTGCTTCAAAATTTGCATGGAATTTATTTGTGATTGCTCGGATAAAATAAATTTTTAAAAACTGATTTTCTTAGCTTAGTTTTAATTTAAGAGCATTTTGAAATTTAAAAAAAAATGTTTCTATTTATTAAGCCAATGAAATCTTAAAAACTACTTGATGAATTTACTTCAAATTTTCCATACAATTCAATTTTTAATGAACTCAGAATTGGTTTTTTAGTGTAGTTTTTTTTTAGAATGATTTTAAGAATTTTGAAAACATTTCAATATTTCATTTTATTTGTATTTTACGTAAACTACTCGAAGAATTTGTTTGAAAATTTGTATGGAACTTAATTTCGACTGCCAAAAGTATAAAAAATTTTGTAAACTAATTTTCTTAGCAAACTTTTAATTCTAGAGCATTTTTAAAATTTTTTAAAAAATTTATATTTTTAATTTTTTTCTATTTTACGAAAACCATTCGATTGACTTGCTCCGAAATTTGTATGCAATTGATTCGCTACTATCTGAAGAAAACGAGCTTTGGAATACTAATTTTCTCAGCGCAGTTTTAATTTTAGAGCACTTTGAAAATTTTCAAACTTTTATTTTTCATTTATTTTCTATTTTGCGTAAACCATACAGTAAATTTTCTCCAAAATTTTTATACAATTAATTCGCTATTGTCTAAAAAAAATAAGCTTTTGGAAACTAATGTTCTTAGTGTGGTTACAATTTTAGAGAATTTTAAAGGTTTAAAAAAAAATTTTGATTCTTCTTTTTTTATTTTTTTTTATTCTACGTCAAGTACTCGATAGATTTGTTCTAAAAATTACAGGGAAATTATTCGCGACTGCCAAAAGAAGGGAAATTTTCAAAAATTGATTTTCATACAGTAGTTTTAATTTTAGAGCATTTTTAGAATTTTAAAAAGAAATTTTGAAAAAAAATGTTATTTATTTAACCAGTTAGATCTCGAAAATTACTCGATGGATTTGCTTCAAATTTTGTATACCATCTATGTTTTTGTATAACTAGGCGGGAAGCTATAGAAAATTTGTATTCATAGTGTATTGCTTTCTCATAGAGAAAGCATTGTATCGATAAAAAAATTTTTTTCTATTTTTTCATTAATTTGTACACATTTGAACTCGGTGAGTCGAAAAAATTGGTTTCAGAAAATGTCTGTATGTTGTGTGTGTGTGTGTGTGTGTGTGTGTGTGTGTGTGTGTGTGTGGATGTATGAATTCAGTTAGTAAACTGTATCTCGAGAACTACTCGATGGATTTGCTTCTAATTTTGCATGGAATTTAGTTTTGTGACGAACTTGCTGGGAAGCTATTGATAATTGGTTCTTCTAGCGTAGTTTTCATTTTTTAAAGAATAAAAAAAAAAAAAAAAATTCGATTCTTCGTTTTTTGTTTTTTTTGTTTATTACTCGATGAATTTGCTTCAAAATTTGCATGGAATTTATTTGTGATTGCTCGGATAAAATAAATTTTTAAAAACTGATTTTCTTAGTTTAGTTTTAATTTGAGAGCATTTTGAAATTTAAAAAAAAAATGTTTCTATTTATTAAGCCAATAAAATCTTAAAAACTACTCGATGAATTTACTTGAAATTTTCCATACAATTCAATTTTTTAATGAACTTAGAATTGGTTTTCTTAGTGTAGTTTTTTTTTAGAATGATTTTAAGAATTTTGAAAACATTTCAATATTTCATTTTATTTGTATTTTACGTAAACTACTCGAAGAATTTGTTTGAAAATTTGTATGGAACTTAATTTCGACTGCCAAAAGTATAAAAAATTTTGTAAACTAATTTTCTTAGCAAACTTTTAATTCTAGAGCATTTTTAAAATTTTTTAAAAAATTTATATTTTTAATTTTTTTCTATTTTACGAAAACCATTCGATTGACTTGCTCCAAAATTTGTATGCAATTGATTCGCTACTATCTGAAGAAAACGAGCTTTGGAATACTAATTTTCTCAGCGCAGTTTTAATTTTAGAGTACTTTGAAAATTTTCTAGAAAATTTTTATTTTTCATTTATTTTCTTTTTTGCGTTAACCATACTATAAATTTTCTCCAAAATTTTCATACAATTGATTCGCTATTGTCTTAAAAAAAATAAGCTTTTGGAAACTAATCTTCTTAGTGTGGTTACAATTTTAGAGAATGTAAAGGTTTAAAAAAAAATTTTGATTCTTCTTTTTTTATTTTTTTTTATTCTACGTAAAGTACTCGATAGATTTGTTCTAAAAATTACAGGGAAATCGTTTGCGACTGCCAAAAAAGGGAAATTTTCAAAAATTGATTTTCATAGCGTAGTTTTAATTTTAGAGCATTTTTAGAATTTTAAAAAAGAAATTTTGAAAAAAAAATGTTATTTATTTAACCAGTTAGATCTCGAAAATTACTCGATGGATTTGCTTCAAATTTTGTATACCATCTATGTTTTTGTATAACTAGGCGGGAAGCTATAGAAAATTTGTATTCATAGTGTATTGCTTACTCATAGAGAAAGCATTGCATCGATAAAAAAAATTTTTTTCTATTTTTTCATTAATTTGTACACATTTGAACTCGGTGAGTCGAAAAAATTGGTTTCCAGAAAATGTCTGTATGTATGTGTGTGTGTGTGTGTGTGTGTGTGTGTGTGTGTGTGTGTGTGTGTGTGGATGTATGAATTTAGTTAGTAAACTGTATCTCGCGAACTACTCGATGGATTTGCTTCTAATTTTGCATGGAATTTAGTTTTGTGACTAACTTGCTGGGAAGCTATTGATAATTGATTCTTCTAGCGTAGTTTTCATTTTAAAAAAAAAAAAAAAAAAAAAATTCGATTTTTCGTTTTTTGTTTTTTTTTGTTTATTACTCGATGAATTTGCTTCAAAATTTGCATGGAATTTATTTGTGATTGCTCGGATAAAATAAATTTTTAAAAACTGATTTTCTTAGCTTAGTTTTAATTTAAGAGCATTTTGAAATTTAAAAAAAAAATGTTTCCATTTATTAAGCCAATAAAATCTTAAAAACTACTTGATGAATTTACTTCAAATTTTCCATACAATTCAATTTTTTAATGAACTCAGAATTGGTTTTCTTAGTGTAGTTTTTTTTTAAAATGATTTTAAGAATTTTGAAAACATTTCAATATTTTATTTTATTTGTATTTTACGTAAACTACTCGAAGAATTTGTTTGAAAATTTGTATGGAACTTAATTTCGACTGCCAAAAGTATAAAAAATTTTGTAAACTAATTTTCTTAGCAAACTTTTAATTCTAGAGCATTTTTAAAATTTTTTAAAAAATTTATATTTTTAATTTTTTTCTATTTTACGAAAACCATTCGATTGACTTGCTCCAAAATTTGTATGCAATTGATTCGCTACTATCTGAAGAAAACGAGCTTTGGAATACTAATTTTCTCAGCGCAGTTTTAATTTTAGAGCACTTTGAAAATTTTCAAACTTTTATTTTTCATTTATTTTCTATTTTGCGTAAACCATACAGTAAATTTTCTCCAAAATTTTTATACAATTAATTCGCTATTGTCTAAAAAAAATAAGCTTTTGGAAACTAATGTTCTTAGTGTGGTTACAATTTTAGAGAATTTTAAAGGTTTAAAAAAAAATTTTGATTCTTCTTTTTTTATTTTTTTTTATTCTACGTCAAGTACTCGATAGATTTGTTCTAAAAATTACAGGGAAATTATTCGCGACTGCCAAAAGAAGGGAAATTTTCAAAAATTGATTTTCATACAGTAGTTTTAATTTTAGAGCATTTTTAGAATTTTAAAAAAGAAATTTTGAAAAAAAAATGTTATTTATTTAACCAGTTAGATCTCGAAAATTACTCGATGGATTTGCTTCAAATTTTGTATACCAACTATGTTTTTGTATAACTAGGCGGGAAGCTATAGAAAATTTGTATTCATAGTGTATTGCTTTCTCATAGAGAAAGCATTGTATCGATAAAAAAAATTTTTTTCTATTTTTTCATTAATTTGTACACATTTGAACTCGGTGAGTCGAAAAAATTGGTTTCCAGAAAATGTCTGTATGTGTGTGTGTGTGTGTGTGTGTGTGTGTGTGTGTGTGTGTGTGTGTGTGGATGTATGAATTTAGTTAGTAAACTGTATCTCGAGAACTACTCGATGGATTTGCTTCTAATTTTGCATGGAATTTAGTTTTGTGACGAACTTGCTGGAAAGCTATTGATAATTGGTTCTTCTAGCGTAGTTTTCATTTTAAAGTTTAAAAAAAAAAAAAAAAAATTCGATTCTTCGTTTTTTGTTTTTTTTGTTTATTACTCGATGAATTTGCTTCAAAATTTGCATGGAATTTATTTGTGATTGCTCGGATAAAATAAATTTTTAAAAACTGATTTTCTTAGTTTAGTTTTAATTTGAGAGCATTTTGAAATTTAAAAAAAAAATGTTTCTATTTATTAAGCCAATAAAATCTTAAAAACTACTCGATGAATTTACTTGAAATTTTCCATACATTTCAATTTTTTAATGAACTTAGAATTGGTTCTCTTAGTGTAGTTTTTTTTTCAGAATGATTTTAAGAATTTTAAAAACATTTCAATATTTCATTTTTTTTGTATTTTACGTAAACTACTCGAAGAATTTGTTTGAAAATTTGTATGGAACTTAATTTCGACTGCCAAAAGTATAAAAAATTTTGTCAACTAATTTTCTTAGCGCACTTTTAATTTTAGAGCATTTTTAAAATTTTTTAAAAAATTTATATTTTTAATTTTTTTCTATTTTACGAAAACCATTTGATTGGTTTGCTCCAAAATTTGTATGCAATTAATTCGCTACTATCTGAAGAAAACGAGCTTTGGAATACTAATTTTCTCAGTGCAGTTTTAATTTTAGAGCACTTAGAAAATTTTCAAACAAACTTTTATTTTTCATTTATTTTCTATTTTGCGTAAACCATACTATAAATTTTCTCCAAAATTTTTATACAATTAATTCGCTATTGTCTAAAAAAAATAAGCTTTTGGAAACTAATTTTCTTAGAGTGGTTACAATTTTAGAGAATTTTAAAGGTTTAAAAAAAAATTTTGATTCTTCTTTATTTTTTTCTATTCTACGTCAAGTACTCGATAGATTTGTTCTAAAAATTACAGGGAAATTATTTGCGACTGCCAAAAGAAGGGAAATTTTCAAAAATTGATTTTCATAGTGTAGTTTTAATTTTAGAGCATTTTTAGAATTTTAAAAAAGAAATTTTGAAAAAAAAAATGTTATTTATTTAACCAGTTAGATCTCGAAAATTACTCGATGGATTTGCTTCAAATTTTGTATACCATCTATGTTTTTGTATAACTAGGCAAGAAGCTATAGAAAATTTGTATTTATTGTGTATTGCTTTCTCATAGAGAAAGCATTGTATCGATAAAAAAAAATTTTTTCTATTTTTTCATTAATTTTTATACATTGAAACTCGGTGAGTCGAAAAAATTGGTTTCCAGAAAATGTCTGTATGTATGTGTGTGTGTGTGTGTGTGTGTGTGTGTGTGTGTGTGTGTGTGTGTGTGTGGATGTATGAATTCAGTTAGTAAACTGTATCTCGAGAACTACTCGATGGATTTGCTTCTAATTTTGCATGGAATTTAGTTTTGTGACTAACTTGCTGGGAAGCTATTGATATTTGGTTCTTCTAGCGTAGTTTTCATTTTAAAGTTTAAAAAAAAAAAAAAAATTCGATTTTTCGTTTTTTGTTTTTTTTGTTTATTACTCGATGAATTTGCTTGAAAATTTGCATGGAATTTATTTGTAATTGCTCGGATAAAATAAATTTTTAAAAACTGATTTTCTTAGCTTAGTTTTAATTTAAGAGCATTTTGAAATTTAAAAAAAAAAATGTTTCCATTTATCAAGCCAATAAAATCTTAAAAACTACTCGATGAATTTACTTCAAATTTTCCATACAACTCAATTTTTTAATGAACTCAGAATTGGTTTTCTTGGTGTAGTTTTTTTTTTAGAATGATTTTAAGAATTTTAAAAAGATTTCAATTTTTCATTTTTTTTGTATTTTATGTAAACTACTCGAAAAATTTGTTTGAAAATTTGTATGGAACTTAATTTCGACTGCCAATAGTATAAAAAATTTTGTAAACTAATTTTCTTAGTGCACTTTTAATTTTAGAGCATTTTTAAAATTTTTTAAAAAATTTATTTTTTTAATTTTTTTCTATTTTACGAAAACCATTTGATAGATTTTCTCCAAAATTTGTATGCAATTTATTCGCTACTGTCTGAAGAAAACAAGCTTTGGAAAACTAATTTTCTCAGTGCAGTTTTAATTTTAGAGCACTTTGAAAATTTTCAAACAAACTTTTATTTTTCATTTATTTTGCATTTTGCGTAAACCATACTATAAATTTTTTCCAAAATTTTTATACAATTAATTCGCTATTGTCTTAAAAAATAAGCTTTTGGAAACTAATTTTCTAAGCGTGGTTGCAATTTTAGAGAATTTTAAAGATTTAAAAAAAAATTTCGATTCTTCTTTTCTTATTTTTTTTTATTTTACGTAAAGTATTCGATAGATTTGTTCTAAAAATTGCAGGGAAATTATTTGCGATTGCCAAAAGAAGTGAAATTTTCAAAAATTGATTTTCATAGCGTAGTTTTAATTTTAGAGCATTTTTAGAATTTTGAAAAAGAAATTTTGAAAAGAAAATGTTATTAATTTAACCAGTTAGATCTCGAAAATTACTCGATGGATTTGCTTCAAATTTTGTATACCATCTATGTTTTTGTATAACTAGACGGGAAGCTATTGAAAATTGCTATTCATAGTGTAGTTTTTTTTATAGAGCCATAAACATGAATTGTATTTATATATAAATATGATTGCATTTTATAAAGATTAGAAATTTTGTTGTCATCATTCTTTTTATTACTACATTATATCATTTTTTCAATAGAACAAATTTTTTTTGTATTAATTGATGATTTAAAATAAATTATAAATGTTGAAGAAGCAAATAGCTAGCATATATGTTCGAAATTTATAAAGTACAATATGAGTAAATATTAATGTTGGACAATTTTTTAATATTAAAATCACATTTAAATAAATATAAAAAAATTAATGAAACTCAAAGAACTCTATGAGAAAGCATTCCGCCAAAGCACTTGGCAGCGTTTTTTTTAACACGAGGGGCGCAAAATAATCATTTTTCATTGCTTTGAGGGCGCAAAATGACCATTTTGCGCCCTGAGTGTTGAAAAATTTATTTATTTTAGTTAAAGGAATAATCTTTATATTGACTGAACAGGCTATTATTCGAACACGTTTATTTGTAGACAAATGAGTTTATTGAAGAATTAAGTCACACCAAAAATCAACAAAAACTAGCCCGTCGAGTTTTAATAGAAAGTCAGTTCCGATCCTACGAGCTAAAAGTGCAATCCACGACGCACGATAATAATGAATTTACTGATTTCAGGTGAGTAAATTATATATTTTTATTACAATCAACCATTTGTAGAGCATGACTTTCTGATTTTATTTGATAATGATGAATATTTCAATACAATATTATTTTTAAATGATTTATTATTAATAGAGCAATTGTTAAATCTTAAAAATATTATTATAGAAGTATAGGTCGATGCATGCGCGTGTGCGTGTGTGTGTGTGTGTGTGTGTGCTGGCGTGCGTATGTGTGTCTAAAAGTATTATACACATATATCAAATTTAAATATGTTGAATATTTTTGTGAATCTTTTTTTTTGAAAATCTCGTAGAAAGCAGCAGATCCGTTTTTGTGCCTTCGATTTTAGTGAATTATAAGTATTTTAGAATCGAATGATGCACGTAGAATTCTTCGTTAGCGCGGGCAGACTTTTTTTCTCTTGAGGAGACCCGTGAATAATATTGAATAGTAAAAAATAAAATAAAAGCAAATTTTAATTGTATATGTAACGCGCTGTATGTGTGGGAGCTAAACTATTTACGCTGCGACTGGCTTACCCTAAAGTAATTTTACAATAAAGAAAAATCTTAAATCTACGCTGTCCAAAACGTTCATAACCCGCTCTTACATCATATCTCACTCATACTATAAAAAAAATGATTACAATGTTATGTTAAAATTTTATCAAATAAAGTAAAAAAACTAATTACTTACTGGAAGATGACGCTCTGGTGCTGCTACGTTGCATAGTGTGATTTTCATTTTAATATTTTATTTTTATTGCAGCAAGTTTTCATTGATAATTTTTATGACAGGTAAGCTTTTATAGCACCAGTGAAGCTGAATGCATTCGTATATACAAAAAAAAATAATTAATAAAAAATTATCAGTTTATTTAGTTGTAATTTTGATTGAAAGACAAGTTTGTATATGATGGTAAAGTTAGTAAAATGACTATGATACTCTCGATACAGGTGGTTAGTAACAATTGGGCATTACGTAAATTATTTTAATATCTCTAAGGGTCGTGTAAGTAAGATCAGGGTTGTTTATACTAAACACTATTAGGTAATTGGTAATGTAGCCTTAACGGCGTTTATTTACACACTTCTCGTAACATTTCGGACAGTTTGCTTTAGATACCCCAGGTTGACCACAACCTCTACAAAAAAGTCTTTTTGGGCCCCGGCACATGGTCTAATTGTGGTTAGAATGACCACAGTTCCAACAGTGAGGTCGGGCTGCTCCAGTCTCTCTTATTGGTTTTTCGTGGTCGGCTATCGGACGTGGCGGTGAAGCTGCACGGGCAGGAGGGTTAGGAGCTGGAAGGTTTGCTGGAGGGGATATTTTTAGGGACATGAAAGGAGGGATCAAGGATACGGGTTTGTGGGATGTACTGGGTTGAGTGGTGATTTGGTGACAAGCGTGAATGGATGGAATAGGAGAAGGTTTTTGTGATGGAAGCTCAAATGGATTAATGGTTGCTAATGAGGAAAGGATGGAGTGGAGGCGTAAGATTGCTTGTAATGGAGACAGAGTAGGTTTGGGAGCGCGGAAGGGTGTGGATGGGGAAGAATTTATTAGACAGTTGTTGGAAGAAGATGCTTGGGGTACAGGAGCTGGGTAGGATTGAGATGTTAGTTGTGGGGAGGTTGAAATCGCTGACTCGTCTTCGCGTTCTTCTTGGAGACTTGGTGAAATTGGTGCAGGCCCGTCTAATTCATCTCCTGCATCGCATAAGTGACGAGCTCCTCTCATACACGCTCTCGTTCTACGGCACCTTTGATTTAGGAGGTCGCCCACGACCACGTTTGGCTCCTCCTGGACCGGGTGAAATGCGAGGTCTTGGTAGATCCCTCGACCTATTCCTGTACGGACTGCTCTCCTTATTTGATGCAGGTTGGTTGGTTTGTTTCGTTGCATCTTCTGAAAGTGATGGTGAGATATTAGGATATCGTGGTAGTCTTGGTGGAATGTATCGTTTTAAATCATTGACAAAAACTTTAATTTGTCGCTTGGTATCGACGTCTTCCACTAGATATACTACCGTTAAGAACACTCTAATAACTTTGGCTGGGCCAATGAATTTTGGCGCTAACTTTGCAGCAAATTTGTCAACGGCTGAAGATAATGCATGATTTCTACGACTTACGAAATCGCCTGGTTCAAAGGTTACATGCCGTCGATTCTTATTATAATATTTAGCTTGACGAGCAGTTGCATTACCTGCATATTTTTTTACTAAGTCATGTATCGCAGGTAACCTTTTTGCTCTGTCAGCCCATTCTGTGATGTTTCCTTGCTTAATTGGTTTTGGGTTGTCTATGGATTTGCGGAAAAGGATTGTAGGAATAGGATTGCGACCCATATTTAAGAAAGCTGGAGTGAATTTAGTGGACGAATGTACCGTAGTGTTGAGAGCGAAGCTAAATTCTCCTAAGTGTTTATCCCAATCACGATGGTCTTGATCTATAAAACTATTAATCATGGGTTTAAGATTACGGTTAACACGCTCTACAGGGTTTGATTGCGCGTGATAAGGGGGAGTAGTAGAGTGCTTAATTCTATATTTTTCTAGTCGGTCATCTACAACCTGATTTTTAAATTCTAACCCGTTATCAGTGATGAGATACTGTGCACAGCCCCATCTATTAATGACAAGTTCCTCAAACGCTTGAATTACATTTTTACCGTCTGCTTTACGAAGGGGTTTTAATTCTACATATCGAGTGAATAAATCTTCAAATACTATAATATATTGATAACCGGCTTTCGAAGGGGGTTTTGGACCATTTATATCTGCTGAGACTACCGTCCATGGGCCTTGAATATATCTTTCTCCCATTAAACCAGCTATAGTCTGTTGAGATTGTTCATGAGCTTGACACTCTTGGCATGCTCTGATATATTGACAAGTGTCGTGGTAATACCCTGGCCAGTAGTAATAAGTAACTAAACGAGTAAAGATTTTCTTCATTCCCATATGACCTGCTTGAGGAGTATTATGAGCTTCAAAAAGGGCTTTTTCACGATCAGCAAGGGGAAAAACTAATTTCCAGGCGTCTAAGTCTGGGATAATAGGGTCTATATTATCATTTGGGTGATGAAAATAAAGGAGGTCATTTTCTATTCTAAAATCAGGATATTTTGCAGGGAATTGCTGAACCATTTCTTTTCTTCGACGATACCAATTATCGTTCGTATCAATAGGTGCTATAGAGGCTATATTTATCATACTTTCTTGTGCTCTCGATAGAGCATCTGGTACTTTTAATTGACTGCCTCTGCGGTGCTCTAGTTCGATGTCGAACGCTCGCAATCTCGTATGGCATCTCGCTAGTCGACCCGTCGCATCCTTTAAATTTCTCAACCATAGCAAGCTATGGTGGTCCGTAATCACTGTTAACGGAGTTTCTTGATGATACGCTCTGAGACGTTCCGCTGCCCAAATAACTGCTAAACATTCCTTTTCTGATACTGTATAATTACGTTCTGTGCAAGTTAGAGTTCGACTTATATAGTAAATAGGGTGTTCTTCTCCATCGATATCTTGAATTAATACACCTGCTATGGCGAAATCACTTGCATCGGTTTGCAGGATAAAGGGGTAATCGAAATTGGGACGTGCTAAAACAGGTGCTTTAGTGAGTGCTTGTTTAAGTTGCTGAAATAATAATTCCTGCTCTTCATGCCAGTGCCATCGAGTTGCCTTTTTCGTCAAACCAGTTAATGGGATTTTTATTTGAGCTAAATTAGGAATAAATCGTGCATACCAACCAACCATCCCTAAAAATCTTCGTAGTTGCTTAAGATTAGTTGGCGCAGGATATTCTAGAATGGGGCGAATCTTTTCTTCATCTGTTTTTAGACCATTTTGATTAACAATATATCCAAGATATTTTACTTCCGAACAGCAAAACTCTGACTTTTCTCTATTAATTTGTAGGTTCGCGGTTTTTAAAGCTAATAACACTGTACTTAACCATCGCAAGTGTTCGCTGAATGAGGTAGTTGTTATTATAACGTCAGCTGAATAGGAAAACACGTATGGTTCCCAGCTAAGTTTAATTAAATTATCCATGACTTTTTGGAAGGAACCGGGAGCGTTGGTCAGGCCGTAGAGCATACGATTAAATTGAAATAGGCCTCTGTCTGGGACTGCAAATGCGGTAATCTCCTTACTATCCGGGTCCATTGGTATCTGGTGGTAAGCTTGACTTAAATCCAATTTAGAAATATATTTAGCACACCTTAGTTTATCAAGAATATCATCCATATTTTTGATAGGATAGGCGAACTTCTTTGTTACGTCATTCACTTGCCTATAATCAATGCAAAATCGATATTTCCCATTGGGTTTGGGAGCTAAAACGGGGCAGCTATTCCAGGGGCTATTGGAAGGTTCGATAATTCCTTCATGCAGCATACGATCGACCTCTTCTTGGGCCACTTTTAACATATGAGGGGAATATCTTCGCATTTTCTGTCGAATGGGCTCATGGTTTTGGACATCTATTTTATGTGTAGCTAGATTAGTGACTCCTAAAATCTTTGGCGTAGGCGGGAATAAGTCATTCAAAACTTGGGTTATTTGATTCTGCTCAGCTTCAGTGGACCGTATTAGACCTCCAATCGTAGCTAAAGCATTATAGCTAAAAGGGTCAGTATTATAAGGATAAAATTGGTGTTGAATTTTTCTTGGGGTCCACCAGGTGTCGTTCTCGTAGTCAATACTAATTTTCATTAAACGCATAAAATCTATACCTAGTAGGCATTCGTATAAAATGCCTTCAGATATACGGAAGGGTAAGGTTTGCGAGTCTTGATGGATGGTTATTGTAATATTTATAAGTCCCTCAATATTGACTGCACTGCCGTCCGCAACACTCACTTGCGTAGTCTGCAGTATACTCTTCTTTTTCCATTCAGCTGCCAGATTCATGCCTAGGTACGAATGTACCGACCCACTATCAAGCATTCCCTTAACTGTTCGACCATTCAATGCTAATACTAAAAACTGTCGGTTTCTCTCCAATGACATTTATATTTTGTTGTATTAACGACACCGGTTTGTTGATTGCTGGAGTGGTTACGTCAGAATTGTTAACCATTATCGGGTGTTGAGACTGGTCGACCGTGTTGACCAGGCCGCAAGTGCTATGCACTATATGGTTTTCTTCTATATTATGATTTCGCTCATTCTGGACTTTCTGCGCCATCTCTGGTGGGCCAGATAATACTTTTTCTATTCTTTCAGAATTATTCAAACTCACCGGTCTGGCTGTTGCTACCGTCAGAAGTGGCAGAGTCTGATTCGTCATATTGGAAGAAACACCGACTCTTAATGATTCCTCCGTGGTTCGTTTCCCGGTTGAGCACATTTTACACAATTCTTTATGTGTACGTTTGGTTGGCCGCACCCATAGCACTTCATCTGCTGAGGACATTCATTTGCCCAATGTCCCAATACTCCGCATCTAAAGCACGGGCTACGCCGTTTCCTTCCAACACTTTCTGTCCCCAGCAGAGGTCAAGGGTTGGCTTGGCTTTTATCATCTACCGGTTGAGCTTGAGGATTAGAGCTACTCTGATTACGTTTTTCTACTCCGATGGAGTAACGTCGTCTTTGATTCTTAACTGGTTTCGGGGCATTCTGGGAATTCTCATTGTTAGTTAGTTCTTTGGATTCGGGGAGCCTAGCTGAAGCGAAATCAGTGCGATTCGTAGTAGCAGGGGCTAATATTGGCGTGGAATTATCATAATTCGGAATTTCTCCAAAACTAACGGTAGCTATGGGAGCAGTTTTATTTAACCGTGATGATTTCGCTCCAGTGCATGCAGTATTAGGGAACAAGGACTCATTTGGAGCTGGAGGGGGCCTATATGCTTTATCTTGGGCTCTGCGAGTCTCTTCTCTTTTACCTAGTTTCTGTAATTCCATAAAACTATTAAACTGATCTCGATAAATCCGTTGTCGATAACTAGGGTGTAAATTCCTATACGCTCTATTCAATTGTTCTTCAACGGTCATTATTGGTCGAATTTAATCCATTAAGTCTCGTAGTTTAGAGAGATATGTACTAACGTCTTCGTGGGAACCTTGGGTGCGCCTTTCTATCTCCACTTTCAGATGTTCCTGAACATCTTCCATACAGAACTGCAAACGAAAAGCATCTATTAAATCTTCGAACGAGCGCCAGTTTTTATTTTCCCTCCTAAACCATTGATAGGATTCCTCATCTAGTACAGCCGGCAGCGCCCGGATAATCGTGTCCACGGTCAATCCATAAGCTGCTCGACACCCTTGTAAATTATTGAGAAAGGACTCCGGGTCCTTTTTCCTATCTCCTTTAAAAGAGACGTGCCAGTTGGCGAAGATTTGGTTTGTCTGCTTCTCCTTGAAAAATATGGAGGCATCCATCGTCGATCGATATGGATCGGTGTATACTGGGATTGCCGGTTGCCCGAAGATAGGTGGTTGAGACGGGGGTATGGCTGATTCCGCTGGGTAAAAGGGTGGGAGTAATGTTCTTGGCACAGGTGGAGAATGATTGTAAGGATTATAACTGTAGAACGTGGGAGGAATAGGGTTATGAATACAGGTGCACGCACATGAGGTGGGAGTTGGATGGGGAGGAAAGCTGCGAGGAGCTTGACGGCTGGTGGTCGTAGTAGTAGTCGTTACATGTGTGGCTGAAGGACAGGTGGTGTTGCTACTGGTTACCGCCGGATTAAATAACATGGCGGCCGTGGTAGTCATTGGAATAACTCCGTGCCCAACTGGTTGGGTAATTTCCATATTACTCAAGTAATTTACCTGATTGGCTAATTGATTCTGGGTTGCGGTGGTCGGGTATTGTGTGGATTGTGCCCGAGGTTGCATGGAATTTGGAAGCGTGGGATGAGCCGGGGGCCTAATTGAATGTAAAGTGGCGGTGGCTTCTGCCGGTACCGATGATTGGTCCTGCGGTAGCATTGTCATCGGATCTTGATAGATTCTTAGGGTTTGACCTGTTGGTAAACGAGGACATGGCCTGTTATTCTCTTGTGCCTCCAATGAAGCCTGCCCATTATCCTGCTGGTCTTCTTGCGACAACGTGGAATTACTCACTGGTAGTGTATTGCATCCTAGTCGCGAGTCTTCTACCGTATCTTCATCTTCTGGTAGCCACTCGGCTACTCTATTTCCTAGATGACGTCTCATTTCATATCAGAGAATACGGTTCTTATATTCATCCATAGTTCCGTTTTGACTGAGACCCCTATTACTATAGGACAGTGCTTGAGCCAGGGGCATTTTTTCAACCATTATAGCTAATTCGCTTCTTACCCGAAGGGGGTCATTCCAACAAAGTTCATCAGGAAGTAAGAGGGGTTCTATGTCTAAATATCGACTAGCCATTAGATTAAACCTATACTATGCAGGGTTTTATTTCAGGAGGTTAGATAACTCTCTGCAATTCTATTTGAGCTCTGGCTTGAATTTATTGAATATTATTTACTTTAAAAGAAAGGTTTATACGGCTAGATTTTCACACAGGGTATACAAGCAGATTTTATGTTAAGTAGCAACAAAAAGAATTTAATATTAGAAAAAAATTTGAATAACAAAAGCAAACAACAAGAAAAAAAAATAAATTTATATACCACACAGAAAAATTATTTTTACAAAAAAAAAATTTCAAGTCACAACGAAAATTTTAAGCTGTATTAAAGTAGTACCAAACTAATTTAATTAGTATTCTGATTCACACCAAAAGCAAAAAAAAAAAAAATTTTTAAGTCATAGCCAGCGTTTACAAAGAAAATTGCTATTCAATACGAGAAAAAAAAATCCAAAAGCATACAACGCCGACGCAACAGGAAGTCCTACTCTCAATGATTATCTGGTAATCCGGCGGTATAAGCGTAACATACGGCAATAGCAAAAAAAATAATATATCTTTAGATATGGATAAAAGAAAATTTTTAGTTAAAGAAAAATTCTTTATGGTTAAGAGAATTTACAAAAAAAATTTTAATCGAGTATAACAAAACAAAATCTTGAGAAACAAAAAAAATTTTTGCCTTATAACCTTTAACAAATTTATCTCTATAAGCTATTAAAAAAATTTTGTTGAAAAAGAAAAATTTCTCAAAAAAACGTTAAATAGTCAAGCAAAAGAAAATTTTTCTTACTGCTGTGAACTATACAAGCCGACGACTATATCCAGTCGGTAAAGTCACCACGTTACTATAAGTATGAGAGAGCGCACAACAATAGTAAGAGTTATTAGCAAATTTAATACAATACTACTCGACCAGCTTGCTTAAAATGGCGTCGCTTGAGGGAATAATGCTGAATTTGTAAGGTGCTGGAAGGTATGAGATGCAAGGGTAGTTACACAATTGGACTAACATGGGCAATTATACATGAATATGATATGATGTCACACTACGTAGTCGTGAAGTAAAAGCTCTAAAATTACAAAAACTACTCAGTTTTGTCAGTAAGTTTAGGCTTACAACAATAAAACCTCACAAAAAAAAATTCGATTTACTATTACAAAAAAAAAAAAAATTCGATTTACTATTACAAAAAAAAAAACAGCAGATTAAAATTTTTCGGCTATATATAAAAAATTTTCATCGTTAATATCAAAAATAATTCAAAAAAAATTTTCAATCTACGGTTAGCCTTGCATAGCATAATCAAAGGAACAATTTGTTCTCTGGCTGCGCGGCACGACTACGTATTGTGAGACAGAGATAGCTGAATATGCTGAGATATTAGTAAGCTTGCGACAAAGCTAAAACCATATAAAACTGTATAGGATATCTACAAGCTATACAATATGTAAGCTGAGATAAATATTACAATCAAAGAGAAAAAAAAGAATTTTACTATTGTTTTTAGCTTTGTCTAGTGGCAATGAGAACGATTTGTTCCCTCGCTCACGCTATACACACACTATATATATATATATATACAAAAGCAATTATATTCGCCACAAGCGAAAAGAGAAAAAAAAAATTTCTAAATAAATATATGCGTAAAAAAAAATATTTTCAAGCCAAAATAAAGAGTATGCTAAAACTTTAAAAATAAATTTATACGGACAAGCTTTTATTATTTATGAAGTGAAGGAAAATTTACTGCAAAGAAAGGCATAAAAAAATTTTCACCATACCAAGCGACAGCAAAGCAAAAAAAAAATATGGCTGCCAGAGCGTCCTCCTTCAGCTCGCTTCGTGTGTGCGTAGCAAAAATGGCGACCACGTGGCGAAGCTTACGAATTCGAAAAGCAACAAAAAAATTTATCGCACTGGCACTGTTCTATGTATATTATATTTTTTTTCAGTTCTTTTTCTTTCTTAGACAGTTTATTTTCTGTTGTTTCACAGTATATATTTTTTCGTTTCACTTTGCACTAATGCCGCAAAAAAACTACTGAGATCCCGAGTTTTTCGCAAAAGATTTTTATTCAAATTTTTGCCGGCTCCACGTTGGCACGCCAATTGTAACGGCCATGGGGATCAGGTGACCGTACAAGATTAGCTAAATGTATAGCTAGAGGTATACTTGGTTATTACACAAAAAATATTCACATAACATAAAAAAAAAGAAATCAGCTGAAATATCAGAACTTAAGAGTCAGCTGTATACCGACACAGTTACCTGTTTTACCGAATCTATTTAAAATTTATTTTTTATAAAAACTAATAGCTTCAGGCAGAAATAAAGAGATGGTTTCGATTCGGACAACTACTAGCTATACACTCAAAAGGGCGCCAGTTGCGTTAACGGACGCGACTCCGTACGTTATTTTAATTGTGCTAATATTACAGCAACGCGGCGAAAAGAGAGCCAACGATGCGCGTCATAAATTAATGTGGGGTATTTAGCTGGAAAATTACATAGCACCTTAGCTTGACGGAAGCTAGAAAGAAAAACGGGCGCACTAACTAATACCGCGCACGTGGTCACCAGCACACACGCGCACAGAATAAGGAAAAATCACGTTGTATCTTACTCGTAAAGCTTAATACAAATCAAGGCTAGAATAAAGCATTTATGCCTTCACACACTCACGCTAGAACTACTCTCTTATCCTCACAAAGATCGCAATCCGAGAGTTATTAAAAAGGAGTTTCGTTCGACACACTTAGCTGCGCTAATACAAAAAAAGGACTTCACGTCGACCGACCTGTAGATGAACGGCAGAAGGAATGAGCATTTCAAGATGGATGCTTTTCCTTCTTCATGCGGCACGCTATGCGCGCCACCTTATACTTTTGCCTTTTCCGTCTACTTGACTGCTAGAGTCAGGCTATGCGTAGACTAGGCACATTGGTTAAGCTTTACTGTATATTAACGGCTTTGTGATGTGCTGTGCACGCGGATATAGTTAGTGGCTTGGGGTTGGCTTTAGCTTGACCGGTGTTGTCTCTCTCTTACCCTCGCGCGAATTTAAGGTCTTCCTTCTGCCGCATATACTATCGTATTATAAAAGCGGGGTTTAAGTAACATAGCAATTCTGCCATGTTACAACTGATATAAAAAACTTATGTAAGCACATTGATAGAGTCTCGTGGCCCTTCGAATACAGTAAAATGGTGACAATGAAAACAATCTCGTGGCCTTCAGTCTTTTTAACAGAGAGTGTTCTATGTCTATATCCTTCAAACTGAGAGCGCGGTGGCGTAATGGATAGAGCTCTTGTCTTCAACGCGGAGGGCATGGGTTCGAATCCTGGCCAGGTACCTCTAACTTTTTTTCAAAAGAAAATTAGTGTATATGCCATTTATATCGCGACTCTCAAAAAATCCGACCTCATTGGGTATCGGTTGATTGTTGGTCAGAAAAGTGGCTGATTATCCATCGGTAGTCAAAGTTTTCGGTATGGTGGGTCTGACAGTTCTAGCCTGATGTAATGTGTTAAACGGTACCGGGGGGACTCCCTCGACTTCAACATCGAAAAAGGTTAATCATATAGAGGACAATATCCTTTATATATTAATCTTTTTCTTTAAAAAAAAAAACAAAAAAATATCCTTCTAACTGCATATTGATTGTAATATAATTAAGTACTATTATTATTCTCTATTGATAGAGCCATTATTTCAACTTATATCATTGGTGTGGTAATGAAAATTTTGTTTTCCCATATCCATTTGTCTTCATTTTCTTAATATTACTTCCTTTGTCTCTCTGATGATAAAAAAATGCAACCGTTACTTGAGCTAGTTCTATGAATTCCAGCCTTAAGAAGGGGCCGAACTATCCGTCTTTGTCTAATAGCGTTTTTCATCATTTATGTAAACACTATCCGGTATGACAAGAAAAAAATAGCAGCCCCCGCTAGATATTAGTATAATAAGTAAATTTTGTAATAACAAACAAATTTTTTTACTGCGTAGTTTTTGAATAATTAGAGACCTACCAAAAAAAGATAGGTTATATTCTAGATTGCTAGTAGGTCTCTAATTAGTCAAAAACTATGCGGTAAAAAATTTGATTGTTATTACAAAATTTACTAATTATACTAATATCTAGCGGGGGCTGCTATTTTTTTCTTGTTATAAAGGATAGTGTTTATATAAATAATGAAAAACGCTATTAGACAGAGACAGATAGTTCGGCCCCTTCTTAATTCATTATGATGATATTTTCTCGTTACTATTCACAGTTAAAAATAGCAATCATAAAATGAGCAATGAAGGTTTCAATTCATAAACGTAACTCAAGTTATGGTTGTGTCATTTGACTTTCTTTCTTATCTTGAGAAAGGCTTGAATATTATATTCTTAAAATTTGCATATATTTTCCGAAACTGCTAACGGAGGAAATTAGAGCAAGTTTGGAGGAATTATTTTATACAAAAAATTTTATAATAGGATCTGTATTTATTTCAAAAAACGTCAAATAAATGTTCTAACTTTTCCCAATTTTTTTTGAAAAAAACTAAAAAAGGAAGAAATTTCATTAAATGTACCACTGGATGGAGGAAATAAGAATACATTAATTTGCATTTCTTTATTTTTTAAATTACATACTTTTGCAGGCTGGGGTGGGGTAGGTATTAGCAGCTAGGCTTTTCTATGAATATCAAAAAAGGAAGACACGAACAATTTATTATTAAGCATATTCGTAATGAGCACTGAATTTCCTATTAATTTGTTTTAAATTTTGCAAATATATAGGCTAGTTGCTAACTTCGCAGAGGTCGTTTATATATATATTGATACAGTGATGTATATAATTTTTATACTATAGTCTTATAGTCAACAAAAACAGTTTTAAGAGTGGACATTAACAACTGCTAAAAAAAACTTTGTATCTTTGTAATTTCAATTAAGAAATATAGTTAGATATGACTAATTATTATTACAATTATTATAATGATTAAGAGATTGTAATATTAAAATATTAGAATATAACTATCCAGAATTGTAATTATTCGACTACGTAGAGTTTCTCATTTCTACAATCTGTTTTCACAAGTTTATTCCATACACATTATTCATTTTATAATAATTTTTTTTATCGATATATACATTAAATATAAATATGTCAGAACAAAAGTATGTAAAATTGAAAATTTTTCTAATGTGTAACTATAATACTACAACAATAGTAAATAATTATATAAATTTAAAGATATTCCTACTGTTTTTACAGCTAGTTTTTGTTAGATTATTTTAAATTTATCTGTACATATAATATATTATAACTATTATTATTATTTTCTATATTTTTATGCTTCACAATTTACTTGCAAATACTAATTTTTTTGCATTTAAAACAAATGTTTTTAAGAATATATCTGGAGGATATTGCAATTCAAGGTTAAAAATATATGTCAAAACACAAGTATGTAAGTTGAAAATTTTATTCATATTTAAATAGTTGTACTGCAACAATAATGAGTTGAATAACTGTTAATTACCATTAATAAATGTAAATAACTAGAAGTAGTTTCGAATAATTGTAAATATCTGTAAATGACTGTTATTAATGTCCTAATTCCTTAATTTTCTAACAATCATTAACAGTTGTTAAAAATTATTTACATAAATTATTTTCATGTAAGTTATTTAAAAAAAATTAATTTTCAATTATTTAAAAAAAATAAAAGCTTACTGCAATTAATCTTTATAGTAATAAAGTAACATACAATTAAGGTGTCTAAAATATTGAACCATCATACAGTTAATATCAATAATATTACAAGAGATGTTTCATTTCATTTTCAATAATCTTTTTTTATTTCATTTCAAGAATTTAGTATTTTAAAATCAGGCATACTTACGTTGACATTTCAAGTTTGCGCCTGCTAGATAATAAAAAGATTTTTGAAATATTTTATAAATATTTCATAAAATATTTAATGAAAGATTTTGAATTAAAACATTTATTATTTCAAGAAAAAATCTTTCCTGTTATATAAATTATATAAATTATTTTAACAATTTATGTATTAATTTTCATACATGAATGTATTAAAACTTGAAATAATATTGAAATTCAAATCATTATTCTGCCGTCCAAAGTGTAAAAGTGGTTAACTACATTGGAATCCCATTGGAGTTAAGGTTTTCTTACTTTGGACGGCAGTATTATTAATAGCCATTCATTAAAGTTTATGAAATGAGCTTCCATTACTTAAATCTTAATTTTAATAATATATTTTTAACAGTAGTATTTTTACTCTATATTAAATCTATGATATTTTCTTAATCATAACCTTTTCATAATTTAACATTTGTATATGAATGAAAGTATATCATCTGCATTATTTTGATTTATAAGCCTTATACTGAATGAAAATATAATGACATACTAAATTGTAAATGAAAAATTTTTTTTTGCAGGGTGTGGTTCCTGATGTATATGAATATGCCTGAAAATAAATGTTGAAAAATGTGAGATCGGTCGCTTAGTCGACACAATATGTGGTAGTCATTTATTTTTTAAAGATAATCTCTTTGATATTAATGATTTATCTATGGAAGATTTGAAACATCTTCAATATAGAGTTCCAAACTTTCTAAAAAACCTACTGGATCTATCTGTGCTAAATACCGAATGGCATTTTTAGAAGATCATTCTAATCGTCAAAAGTTCTGCTGCAATCCTTTCAAGGATCACGGAAGTAAAAAAGGTTTAGCGTTTCTTGCATTAGGAATTTCTGAAAAATTTTATAAGGCTTGTGATATTATAGTACCTTCTGGTGGAAAAGTTTGCAAAGCATGTTACGATTTGATCGTGAAAAAAATTGTTGATTGGGAACAGATATTTAGGAGTGAAGGAAGCAATGTGATGGATGAGATTCAATCATCAAGTAGTAATACGCCATCAAGCCAAGGATTTGTTACTGAAAGTCAAGATAAATTATTTAAAGAACAAAGTCTAAAAAGATTACTAGAAGCGGTAGACCTCCCAATGCCAAAAAAACAAAAATTAAGCCATGAACGCTTAACAAAACAAACTGAAAAATTAGTTCAATCAATTTACGAACAAGCGGTAGATAAGGTGAATGGCGTTTTTGAAACGAATTTGAATGTCCATGAAATAAAAACATTGAAAAAACACAGTGAAGATTTGGATGAAATATTAATAAATATAGCAAGTTACTATAATCAGCAAATTAATCCATCTCAAAAAATAAAAGTTCTTACTTTATTGCCGCTGCACTATACATACACTGACCCATGTAAGCACATTAATTGCAGTAGATATTTGATGAGAAAAGCCAAGGAAGTACGAGAAACACTTGGTAAGTTTTATGCAAATAAAAAGTTTTGTTAATATGATTTTACTTTGTATAGATAAAATATTGTTTATCGACTTATTATTTTATAAACAAGTTTAACTACACGGTTAATCCTTTCAATTTTTCAAAAAATAAGTAGCTTTGCTTCCACTTTTGAATTTATAAATCGATATTATTTAAAAATTTCTACTATTTTTTAAGTTCAGATTAATTTTTGGGTGCAAGTTTTTATAAACATTTATAAATTAAGATATTTTAAACTTTGTACTATAAAAGTATCGAAAATAATAAAAAATACGTCGAACTTCTAGGTGTACTTGTAGATCCTCCAAAAAAAAAAGTTTTCTTATTTCTCTGAAGAATTCATTGATATCATAGAAGATTTTTATAGAGACGATGACAATAGTCGACCATGTGCTAGCGCCAAAGAAGTTATCACTATTGTAAATAGAAAGACAAATGAAGAAGAGAAACATGCAAAGAGATTTCTCTTATATAGCTTAAGGGATTTATATTACAAGTATATTGATGAAAATCGGAATAACTTAAAAAAGGTTCCTGGATTTTCTTATTTCGCGGTATTACGACCAAAAGATTGTAAATTGGCTGGTAGTCCAGGCACACATTCAATTTGTGTTCGTATAGAACATCAAAATGTTAAACTGAAATTGTTATCTATTTCAAAATCTTTAGATTACAGAGTTTTATTAGATCTATGCGTTTGCTCAGTTGATGATGAAAACTGCATGCTTCAAAATTGCTCTAATTGTCCGAATAAAGCAGCTATACTCGATTATTTGAGAATTCAAAATCTAATCAAAAGTACAGGTAGCGTGAGATATAATAATTGGTCATTTATAGATATTAGTCGTAGTAAAGATAAAATAAAAAGTGGTAGTCGTATCTCATTGATTCAAAAAATTGAAGAAGCAACTGAATTCTATGAAGGGCTAGTAGAAGATATTTAGACATTGAGAGAGCACCATTTTATTAGTGAAATCCAGAAATACAGTTTTACGTTTATGAAAAATAATTTGGATTATGACACCGGTCTTATAGTAATGGATTTTGCAGAAAACTATACTTTCATAGCACAAGATTCTGTTCAAGCATTCTACTTTAGTAACGTCCAAGCTACATTACATCCATTTGTTTTGTATTATAGAAGTGATGATGGCCTCAAGATAAAATGTGCAAGTTTTTGTGTCATAAGTGACCATCTTAAACATGCTGCATATGTAGTTCACATTTTTCAAGAGAAAGTTTTAGAAATTATCAAAGCTCGTTTCCCACACATAATAAAAATTATTTATTTCTCAGACGGGGCGCCTTCCCAGTACAAGAATAAGTAAGTTAACTCTTTTTAAGTTTTAGTTATCTTGCAATATCTGTTGAAATAGTAATATATTATAAATAGTAATAGTAATAACAATAGAATAAGTTCTATTATCAGTCATATTAAATCATACATTAAATGGGAATTTCCTATCACAGCTAACGTTTAAATTAATTCATACTCCTATTGAAAAAAATAAAATATACGTGAATGTGTAGAAAGGTATGAAAATATGCAGAAAGAAATATAAATGTAAAGAAAAGATGTATCTTTGTTACAATTTTCAGCGTAGTTTTGAAACGTTTGTTGACATTAATATACCTTTTTCTACATTTTGGCACTACTTGATACACTTATTAATATTTCGATTTTGCTTATGATAGGACTAAGAAATATTTTACGTACCTTTTTGTTAATTTCAGTACTACTTTATACACTTATTTATATTTTGATTCTTCTGATTATTGTATTAAATTATCTGTGTGCATTGTCTTACATTTCTGTATATTTATATATTTTTCTGTATTTATATACATATTTGCATACATTTATGTAAAGTTCCTAGTGAAAAAAATAAAATGTACATTAATATACAAAAGTATTACAATTATGACAATACTACAATTTAATTTTTTTTTATCGTTTCTTACCTTTTTGTATTGTTATACACATTTTTCATTCCCACTAGGAACGTCACATTTTTTTATCCTGACGAATCCAGTTAAATCATAAATGCCCGAAATCATTCATTATGTTTAATGTCTTAACATTTGCAGGAACAACATCAGCAATATTTGTCATCATAAGGAAGACTTTGGACTTGAAGTAGATTCTTATAATTTTTTCTCCGCCAGTCATGGCCAAGGGCCATGTTATGCAATAGCAGCTGTGGTAAAATCTAAAGTAAGAACAGCATCTCTGCAATTACCTCCAGAGAAACAAATTTTGACACCAATAGCGATGTACGATTTTCTTAATGAAAATATGGAAACAACAACGTAAATGACGAATTTATTGAATAAAATATTATAATATAGACATAAATACGAGTTAACGAGTATTTTTTTTAGGTTTCTATGGGTTAACAACATTGAATGTGAAAAGAGGCTGAAGACATTGCAAAAACGATTCGATTCTGCAAGAAGAATTGCGAACACTCAAAGATACCATTATTTCAAAGTGATTGATAAAAACAAAGCAGAGTTCAAAATCACTTCAATGTCAGATGATTCAACTACACAGGAAATAAACATGCCATGAAGCAATTTTCAATTAACTGTTTAACACCCAAACGAATGTAAACATACATTTTAACTTTCGTCTTTTTTACATTAATTAGAATCATAAATCACAAATTTCACAAAACAAACTATTAAAATAATAAATTTAAATCTATAGATCCTGAAAAACTGAAATATATTTTATTGCATTATGCCGATGACAATTGGTTATAAACTATTTTCATAAATATTTAACGCCATTGAAATGAGGTTTTAGATATTTTTTTGTTTATTTAAACCTTAAAATTTTCTTTATTTGATAAAAGAATTTCAGAGTTACAGGACCTGAATGTAAACCATTAAATGAAAATCTTAATTGGTAAAGCCTGCAAACAATGTAAAATTAATTCTCCAGTTCATTAAATGTATTTTTGCCTGTGAATTTCTACAATATTTAAATTGTAATAGCATCGGTTGTAGACATCGTTCAGAGTTCTCCGAACTCGCAAATTAGAGATTTAAATGTCACCTCTAACTTTATAGTACAAAGAAGTGTCAAAACTCTAAATATATATGGGATTTTTCACACTAAGCAAATTCAAATTTTACAAACAATCAACACGAAAAACGTCAAATTTTAAAAATGTGATGTTTATGATTTTATAATAACAAATAAATCCTGAACCGGGCTTAATAAGACGATGAATTTTCGTGGAGACTTTTTTCGATGACAACATAAACTATCATGAAAACTTCGCTAAGAAAAATGGAAAGAGTTTTTTATTATAGGGCCTTTCAGTTGGACCTTTTGGAAAAATGGGGTAACTTCAAAGTAGCATAGCTCTGTTGCTTTTCCATATTTTTAAGCGTTCAAACTCACAAATCACAGCTCTCAGAGAGACCTTTAATTTGCAAGCTTAAGAGTTAAAAAATATTAAAAACTCAAATTTTGGCACATTTTTTTAAAAACGAAGAAATTAAAAAAAATGACTGTTCACATTTTCAGTAGTAGCACAGCACCCTCTATGCAAAATAGAAAATTCTAAATAGTTAAATTTAAGTATATATCAAGAAGAAAAAAATGAGCCCCGTTGGATCAACTTTGATTAAGAATTCAAAATTTGGTGATTTCTCAAAAAATAGCTAAATTTTGAACTTTGAGGTTATGTTACTCTGACCCTTGAGGTCCTATTGAACGGAAACTTTGGCAAACCTACTTTTTTTCAAGGTACTCTTATGTGCCAAAGTGGCAGCAAGATCGGTTGACCCCGGTGCGCAGCTTTTTTAAAAAAATTATTGGAACGACTCATATATATATATATATATATATTTAATCCTGTATGTGTATGTATGCGCATTGGTATGAAATGTCATATATATATAAACCTGTATGTGCGTGCGTTGAAATTTACATTAAATATCCCATGTATATTAACATGTGTGTGCATGAATGAAAATTGACATGAAACGTCCCATATATGAAAACCTGAGAACTCGGATAGGTGTGTGAGAGTTGTCATGAAATGTTCCATATATATAGATAAGCCTGTGATTATGAGTACGTACGAGTTGACATGAAATGTCCCATATATAAATATATATATATATATATATATATATATATATATATATATATATATATATATATATATATATATATATATATATATATATATATATATAAATGCTGTATGTGTGTGTGCGTGCGCATTAGGATGAAATGTCCAATATATATAAACCTGTATGTGTGTGCGTTGAAATTTACATGAAAAATCCCATGTATATTAATGTGTGTGTGCATGAATGAAAATTGATATGAAACGTCCCATATACGTGAACCTGAAGGAACTTGGATAGGTGTCTGAGAGTTGTCATGAAATGTTGCATATATATAGAAAAGCCTGTGATTATGAGTACGTACGAGTTGACATGAAATGTCCCATGTATATTTATATATATATATATATATATATATATATATATATATATGGGACGTTTCACGTCAACTCACCTAACAAGAAAATAGAATTCGTCGAAAATCTGTGAAAATGTTCTATTTGATACCCAAAATATACAAAAAAAATTTAAGAGATCCCGGTCAAAGGGGTCAGGATTTAAACGTGATGGAATTTTTCGAATTTCACAAATTTTTTGCTAAATAAATATTTTAATGAATTTTTTCCTCAAAAACTATCAATTTTTCGTTAAAACTTAATAGAATACTTTTTCTTGGAAATAAGATGTTAAATTCACCTGAATTTTTGCAAATTATAATATACTGATTTTTATGCTTACTTGATCGATTTAAACATACTATTTAGTATATCTAACAATCGAGCAGGTTAAATTGGCTTTATAAAGTCTTATTTTTTTGTTTTTTTATGAGGAAAAAATATACGAAGCCTCCAGTTGGGTGCAGCCTTCTTAAAGTTACTTAATTGTGCAAAAAAGTCTGAATAAATCGTTATTTTGGATCAATGATGAGATTCGTGATTTTTTTCCTGAAAAAGTATTGATTTTTGGGACAAATGTATGAAAATGTTTTTTATTGGAAATCATGTGTAGAATATGAACATATTTTTACAAATTGTAATTCAAGATATTTTGAACCATATATACTAAAAATTTAACAAAAAAATTTTTTAATTTCAAAATTTCATTTATAATTTGTGATGTTTAGCAAATAATGGTTTACAAAAATTCACATACATTTTACATACAATTGCCAATAAAAAACATTTTTATACATTTGTCCCAAAAATCAATACTTTCTCAGAAAAAAAATCACGAATCTCATCATTGATCCAAAATAACGATTTATTCAGACTTTTTTGCACAATTAAGTAACTTTAAGAAGGCTGCCCAACTGGAGGCTTCGTATATTTTTTCCTCATAAAAAAACAAAAAAAATAAGACTTTAAAAAGCCAATTTAACCTGCTCGATTTTTAGATATACTAAATAGTATGTTTAAATCGATCAAGTAAGCATAAAAATCAGTATATTATAATTTGCAAAAATTCAGGTGAATTTAAAATCTAATTTCCAAGAAAAAGTATTCTATTAAGTTTTAACGAAAAATTGATAGTTTTTGAGGAAAAAATTCATTAAAATATTTATTTAGCAAAAATTTGTGAAATTCGAAAAATTCCATCACGTTTAAATCCTGACCCTTTGACCGGGATCTCTTAAATTTTTTTTTGTATATTTTGGATATCAAATAGAACATTTTCACAGATTTTCGACGAATTCTATTTTCTTGTTAGGTGAGTTGACGTGAAACGTCCCATATATATATATATATATATATATATATATATATATATATATATATATATATAAATAAACCTGTGTGTGTGCGTGCGCATTGGCATGAAATGTCGCATATATATAAACCTGTATATACGTGCGTTGAAATTGACATAAAAAATCCTATGTATTTAACGTGTGCGTGCATGCATGTAAATTGACATGAAATGTCCCATATACATGAACCTGTGTATGCGTGCGTTATGATTGACATGAAAAATCCCATGTTTTTTAAAGCCTGTGTGCATGCATGCGAATTGACATCAAATGTCTCATATATATAAACCTTTCTCTGCTTGTGTTTCAATTGACACAAAAAATCTTATGAATATTAACGTGTGCATGCATGCATGCGAAACGACATGGAACGTCCAATATATATATATATATATATATATATATATATATATATATATATATATATATATATATATATATATATATATATATATATATATATATATAAAAACCTGTCTGTGGGTGCGTTCTAGTTGACGTGGAATGTCCCATGTATGTATGTATATATAATATATATATATATATATATATATATATATATATATATATATATATATATATATATATATATACAGACATATATATATATATATCAACTTGTCCGTATGTGTGCGTGTGGGTCGACACGAAATGTTGCATATATATGAGCCCAGGTGCGTATGTATGTGCGCGTCCACATATGTTTTTCTATATACATATATATGAGAAAAATTCCTTAGTACGTTTAATTAAAAAGGAATTGTGGAATTTTTAATTAAAGCCCTCGAATCCACAAATCATAATCATAACTGACGCTCTTTCAATTCACGATTACATTTTGATTTCTTAATTGAAATTTATTTAATTAAGGATTCCTTTTGATTTTGGAATTAAAGCCCTTTCAATTCACGATTACATTTTGATTTCTTAATTGAAATTTATTTAATTAAGGATCCCTTTTGATTTTGGAATTAAAGCCTTTTTAATTCACGATTAGATTTTGATTTGTTAATTAAAATATTTTTAATTATTAATTTAAAAGAAATTGTTAATTAAATAAAATTTTAATTAAAAATTCAAAAATGATTCGTGATTCAAATAATTTTAATTACTTTTTTCGCCACCCTGCACTATTGTTTATATTTATTACACAAAACGAAATTTTACTAAACCAGTTATTAAAATTTTCAAAAGACTCGATTAAATCCAGGAACCTGTGCGCTTTTAAACTTTAGTTAAAAGCGCACACCTAACTGTGTAAGAACAATTTATTTACTATACAATTGTATCAAACGTGTAGTGTAAGAAAATGTTGAATTTATAAATGAAAATCTCGAGAAGAAATTTTTTGATTTTCTTCATGACACATATTGCGCAGATCAATTGCCCCGCTACGGGCTGGCAATTTTTGATGAGAGAGAATTTGT